>JASEVX010000004.1:100937486-101288721 GCA_031761405.1 Serripes groenlandicus
GATGTTTTCAAAATCGTCTGCTGTAGATTTGTTGTAAGACAGTAAGGATTATGATTTATTTTCACAGATCACCGCTTCTGTATTGAATAATGCGTCTGTGAAATAGGGTCTAGGTGGATCGCTATAATATCAGCACAAGAGTGTGCATATAACTTCTTCACAATACCGTTAATTTATTTACATAAGTTATGTCAATATGAGCCGTTCCACGAGAAAACCAACGTTATGGACTCTGCGTAATGTATCGACCCAGATCAGCCTGCGCAGTCTGCGCAGGCTAATACAGGCCGACACATTCCATCTCAGGGAAATAGAGGTATAGATTAATAATTCCCGAAACAGAAAATCCACAGAGGCGAACCGTGTCTGTCCGGGTTACCCTGCGCGGCATGCTTAAGCTTATCCGGGTCGATACTTTAGGCAGAGTCCACAATGTTGGTTTTCTCGTGGAAAGGCTCATATTTGTTTTACTTGTATGCGAACAGTGAAGATTCTATACGAATGCCCAGTCTCATCTATATCTTCACTGTGCGCAACCAAAACAATACCCCACCCCATTTCGAATTTATACCTTAAGCGGATCACTTGTCTATAGTATGTGTTTTTAAAAGAACTTTTCAATTATGAAGATTCCAGTGAAGACTCTTAGCGAATGCCCAGTCTCAACTGAGTCTTCACTGTGCGCACAACAATACCCCTTCTCCCCCATCCCTCTTTATTTATACTAAGGGAACTTTTCAATTATAAAGATTCCAGTGAAGACTCTTAACGAATGACTCAACTCAGTCTCAACCCAGTCTTCAATGTGCGCAGCCACAACAATACCCCCTCACCCCCCCCCCCCCCCCACCCAGTCTCAACCCAGTCTTCAATGTGCGCAGCCACAACAATACCCCCCCCCCCCCCCAGTCTTAACCCATTCTTCAATGTGCGCAGCCACAACAATACCCCCTCACACCCCGACCGCCCCCCCCCCCCCCGCCCCAGTCTCAACCCAGTCTTCAATGTGCGCAGCCACAACAATACCCCCTCCCCCCCCCCCCCCCAACACATGGTTTTATTCATACCAAGCGCGGATCACTAGTCTATAGTATGTGTATTCAATAGGAAGAGTCCAAATTTAATCTATCGAGCCTATTCGATACAAAATAATTGGAATTGAACCAGGAAGTATACAACTAGGTATTGTGAGAAATCCTATACCGATCTCTCTAACATACGATCGATCGATTTTTTTTGTCATTATCACTCTGGTGGTCTACATTTTACTATAACTTGTTTGACTTATTTTCTTATTTGCGTTTTAAATATCAGCCATGTTAGACGAGTTATAATAAGGACGTTAGACGATTAAAGAATGAATCCTTAATTTTTACAGGTAAGGTTTTTTGAAACATTTGTATTCTTTGTATTTCCCAATTTTAACACATGTAATTTACTGACCAGACATGTTCATGTAATTATTTTTCCCTTTTGACACAATGCTTTTGACTTTATTTACTAATTGTTTTCTCAGCTATATTGAGATTCCATATCGAGGGCTTGGCGTGAAACGGTTGTAACTTAAAACCTATTTTGAAAACCATGGTTTAGGGGCAATTTTGACCCTTTTGTAAACAATGCAAATTTAGGTGCCATTGCTCAGAACGAGCAATGGCACCTAAATTTCCATTGTTTACCAAGATCAATGATTAAACGCTTAAAAAGACTTTATAGCGAAGTGATTAACCTTGGTTAAAAATTACCAATTTTAGTTACAACCGTTTCACGCCAAGCCCTCGATATGTTTGACTGCTGTTTTGTTGTATGTGGGAAAGGTTTATAGCGTGTTTTTCAGTGGGTTATTCAGTGGGTTATTCAGTGGGTTATTCAGTGGGTTATTCAGTGGGTTATTCAGGATATAAAGTTGTTTACGTCCCTAACGCGGTAGGGTAACATTTTGATGTCATCTTAGTTTAAGAGTTTAACCCTTTCGCAATTACAACACATCTGCAGCAGACGACTTTGAAAACATATTGGACAAAGTACTAAGAACTCTGTAAAATGAAAGTAAAATAATTGAAAAGCCGTCTGCTGCAGATTCGACAGAAAGCATCTTTATGGGGGAAAGGATTAAAACTTTACAAACCACACTTGTTTTTACAGACTTCAATAATTGAAGTTCGGGTGGGAAACCTGTAATTCTATGAATGTACTTATACAATACGTTTTGTTTTTATATTATTATTGCGAGCCTCGGCAATTCAGTCGGTAACGACGCGGGCTGTCAATCCAGGGGATGTGAGGTAAAACCCAAGCTCGGCTAACATTCGTTTCGATGATAGACACTTGTCATTGTGAAAAGCGTCATTCTTCTTCCACCAAGGGGCTAAATAGTGTATATGGGAAGGCAGCCAGTTGCCTTGGTAGACTGTTTTGTGTAGTACTGGTACGAGAAAAAAAGGAAATACACGTTATGTGTCTATATGCTGGAAAGTTGAAATAGGATTAACTTTTATTGACAAACATTATGAGACAATGACTGTGGTAATGCAAGCTACAGTCACACCGAATCCGGACCCAACACGGAGCGCCCTGGATTAACACGGAACACCCCTGATCAAGAAATATCTTGATCCGGGGTGATACTTTGTGAAATTGAGTCAACGGTCCCTCGACGGTCGCAAAAAAATCGTCACCCGGACCCAACGCGGCACCACACCGGATGAACACGGAGCCAACACATAGCCAATACGGATTACCCCGGTACAACCACGGCGTGCCACGGACCATCCCGGAATGACCCGGACCATTCCGGACTCAACAAGTTGTCAACATGGATGACACCGGACCATCCCGGATTAGCTACGCACTGTTCCGGATCCAACATGGACCGCCTCGGATCAGAACCATTTTGGTAGGCCTGCATTTTGGTTTGTTTTTCATTCATTCAGCTGTCACCTTCCTGTGAAGAACTCCTAGAAAGAAACCTGAAAATGGAAATGAACATTTTAAAGATAGAAGACTGACGCGAAGATGCCACCAAGAAGGAAGCCTGCTGTGGTGGTCAAGGCACCTGTTCGTGCGCATTATAAGAAAATGGCGAGGCAGGAGCTAGAGGAGTGCTCCGAAAGTCGCTCCACCTCTCCTGATGAGGCCTCTGATGTTGAAGATATCCCTACTCCCTCGAAGACCTACACCTCGAAGAAGCCAAGCCAATCTGCATCGGCATCCCAATCTGCAGCCGTCATCAACATGGACTTCTATTTCAATCTTCTGTCTTCTTCTTTTTTCAGCCAACTTCCTGGCTCTCGCCATTTAAATGGCGTTTTCGTTCTGTTGTTGCGTTAGTTGCAGTTGCAAAGTCATCAGTTGCAGTCGCTTATAAGGTGTGGAGTCCAACACAGAACTGAAATGGGTCTATAAATGCGTCCCTTTATGGTCTACTCCGGGACCATCCGGGACAATCCGTAATCCTACCGTGTTCATCCGGGACAGTCCTTGCTCATTCGTGTGGCTACCGTGTGGCTAACGTGTGGCTACCATGTGGCTACCGTGTCTATCTGGGGCGATCCGTGCTCATATCGTGTTCAATTCGGAAAAGAGGCTTTTCTTCCTGTTCGCACCGTGTTGGATCCGTGTTCATCCGTGCTTGGTCCGGCATGAACCGTGTAGGGTCCGCGATGCTCCGGGGTGATCCGTGTCCAACACGACATGCCGGATTGCCCGGGATCGTCCAGGATCAACACGGTGCCACTACGGACCTTCCTGGAGCTAACACGGTGGCTACACGGACGTTCCGGACTACCCCGGATTGAAAAAAATCTCCCGGACGGTCCCGGATGACCACGGCAATTTTAAACAGTTTACATTTGCCGGGGTGGTGTCCCGGACCATGACAGACAATCCCGAACTGTCCCGGATAAGCCCGGATCCAACGCAGATCCAACACGGTTCTGACCCCGGGTCGGCCAAATATCAGTCCGGGACGCTCCGGGACAGTCCGGGAAGTCGCTGGAACTCGGGCTTAACTAAACAGCCATTGAAAATGCATTATATTTCAATCAATTAATCTATGTAGTTTGCATACAACAAATCTGCATCAGTCAACTTTGAAAACATCAAGACACACACACGGAACATTTCTTTAAATAAAAGTATTATTATTGAAAGGATTTGAAAACTTTGTTGTAAAAAAGAATATGCTCATCATTAATAATTTCCTATTTTGCAATAATGTTTACAAATGTCGTCTGTAGAGGATTCGTCAAAATGCGTCTGTAGGTGGGACAGGTTAAACACGACATCTTTCTTGAGTTATCTTTTTTTTATATTATTTATTTTAATATTTTAGACGGGCAGTAATTCACAAGGATGGGTAGCCGCCCGAGCGTGATTTCAGGTTAGCAGCTTATAATCATATAGTAGGCCATAACACTTGTCCCTTTTTAGTTATTTCATAACTTTTCCCGGGTAAGTTATCATTTATCCTGACACCAGCGAGTTAGTTATAAGTCTAACCCCTCAGCCCAAGCGCCGAGGAGGGAATTTAATTTCCACCATTACAGTCGTTGACATGACCCAATGGGGCATCAAACCCGTGACCACCAGTACCCTCGGTGGATGCTCTACCACTACACCAACGAGTCGCTACACTACCTTTAGTGCATTCTGATTAAAAACATCTGGGTAATAGTTTTCTTACACCAATACAATGAAAGAAAAGTGCTGTGTATGTACATAATGGTTTAATATCAGCCCTGCAATATATTTTACATCATGATCGGAGGGCAACAAAATGTGCACTAATGGAAACACTGTGAGAAATAAAGAAAGTGCAGGTGATAGAAAAAGAAATAGAGATAGAGAGAAAGAAATATATTTGTATTGCCCATTTATCCTGACAACAGCCTGAACTGGAAAATTTATTTTCTTACTGGAGTAAGCAAATGTAAACCCTTTGCCACATACAGACGCTTCCTCTGTAGCAGACGACGTTTGAAAACATTTTGACAAAAAGAGAAATTGCTCGAAAGGAGTAATTCCTCCTCTTGTTTTCAACTCAATTAAATAATTAAACTGTTGTCTATAAACAGATTCAATATATTTGCGAAGACGTTTTCAAAGTCGTCTAGTGTAGATTACCTTCATGTGAGAAAGGGTTGAAAAGAAAAAAATGAAAAAAAGTCGTCTGCAGAAAAGTCCTCATTGGCTGTTTGAATATCAAGTGTTATCGAGCGATAGGTGTTTTATTATAAGCTGAGTACATCATATGTGCATATAAATATTGAGCTCTGAAGGTTTCAGTTTGTTTTATTACGAACACGGAGACAAGTTCATTTAACAAACGTATTCTAGAGCATTTTTAAATGGGCATTCAAGCGGTGTAAGGTCTAATTATACCTGCGCAAACCAGATTTATCTACACGTATTATAGTCCCAGATGCACACATTTTGACACGAACTAGAAGTATAACCCATTATTTGGACGCCATATTTTAAGATAATTATAATTATCATTATTATTTGTATTAGTATTATTATTATACCAGACCACATTTTATAACACCCTGTTCATAATGAATATGTTTAAAAGACATTTACAATATAAAAACACATACTTATAGAGGAAAAGGAACATATGTTAAGAAACAATAAAACTTGGTAAATGAAAAAAAAATGACCACAGTCATTATATTGCATGCTTTTATTTTGCATAGCTATAAGACCACAAACCGCCTAACACGGTTCAAATGTTCATATATTCAATTAAAGATACGATGGAATTGACAATTAGATGAAATGTTTCTCAGATCCTCAAACCGAAAATATAAATACACACTTTGTTGGAACTTCAACTGTTTACGAAAACGCCTATTTAATGATGTATTACAACTGTGCAAGGCAAAAGTTAATGGAAGATTATTTACCATGGTGGCTGTGAAAATCAGTAGACATGATCTTGGTTCGACTCAACACTCTTTTTTTTCAGTTCCTGTCTGTCAGTAGGAACCTCGTTTATTTACAATGTTTACAATACATATTTTAAACAGAACGTACATATACTGACAGGACGATATAATTGAAAGACAAAATAACATAAAGAAAGAAAGAAAAACTACATTGGAAGCCAGACTATATATATATATAGTTAACAGAAAAGGACACTACTCATACGGACAACGCTAATAATCTTTAAGACGTAATATATTTACGATTATTAGCGTTTCCCTGAAGAGTAGAATAAACGAAACCGGTTTACACGTTTGAAACCAGTGTTTTTTACTATATGTTTTGTTCTTGTTCCGGTATATTTCTTCGTTTTCAAATATTATATGAGCCGTTCCACGAGAAAACCAACTTTATGGTCTTTGCGTTATCTATCGTTCCAGATCAGCCTTATCAGAGCCGACACAATCCGTGTCAGGGGGATAGAGGTATAGAGTAATGATTCCTGAAACAGAAAATCCACAGGAGGCGAAAAGTGCCTGTCCGGGTAAGCCTGCGCGGCATGCTTAGGATAATCCGGGTCGATACTTTACGCAGAGTCTATAATATTGGTTTTCTCGTGGAACGGCTCATATATATATATGTGTGTGTGTGCTTAATATTCAATCTTTCTCGGAACCGGCAGCTAAAGATCAAAGGGAAGGAATTAATTTTCCATTATAACATTATGGGTTATTGTTCGTTAATATCAAATGAATTAACACATATACCCGTATCAAATTAAAGTTATTCTAAGAACTACCAAAAAAAAGCAACAAAAAAACGCATGTTCACCGACCGTTGACAGATGTAGGAGGTCAAATCAAAGATCACCCTTATCCCGCACTGAATTTTACTTTCAATTTCAGAAAATACAGCGTGTTCAAAATGGCTCTTAATGTGTCAACATAGCTAAAAGCAAACACTATTTTGATAATAAATCAGTCACAGCTTATTCAACGTAATAAACAACATCAATATTGTCCAATGGGAGACAAATTCAATCTCATATATTCATCTGAAATTGTCTGCCCATCAAGTCAATCCGATTTACTTCCCTTTGACTAAAGGTTGAATAAAAGCTCACGTCAACATACATGGCGGATGCGGGCGGTTTTTAATTTTGGTAATATTGGGGGGGTATGCTATCGCGTCCGCGCCCGTAAAAAATTAAAAATACTACTAAAACAGTTAAGGTCTCCGACATCCGAACGCGTACGCACTAACATAATTCCATAACAATTATAAGAGGCAGCTTTAGCCGGGAAGGGAGATCCTTAAGGTCTCACCGGGTGTACTACACAACGGCTATTGCTCGCTATTAGAGCTGATTAATAACATAATAAGATCACTTCCGGACAGATAGGGGTATATCCCATAACAAATGTGCATGCTCGGTTCATTTATAGACTAATTATGAGCAGTTGATATAGAATGGAATTGATCAATTTCACACTACCGACTCATTTCACCTAAGCTATAATATGTAACAAACATCAGGGGGCAAGGATTCCCGACAACGTCTCCGCTATTGGCGATCTATATACGGATAAGTGCGAGGACCCTTGCACCCAGAAATAAACAACCAGAGAGCAATGCAAGTGGACCCAGGGTTGCACCGGTATTTCGGCCGCTGGTATCGACACAAATGGGAAATATGCGGGGCGGTCATCTACCGGTGTAGTCCTGGACAAGCGCCATCCCCGAATGGGTATGCCCATACAATCACGGATAAAACTCAACCGTCTAACTAGATTTATTCTTGCTTCTTTTTTTAACAACAATGTAACAAAAGATTTGAAGGAAATTAGTCAACAACTATAGACAAATAAAACAATAGATATGTGCATGCTGTACTATATATTAAACAATAGTTTTATAAACAATAGATATGTGCATGATGTACTATATATATTAAACAATAGTTATATAAACGATAAGTATGTGCATGTTGTACGATATAGTAAACAATAGTTATAACACTAATCCCCTCGGCCCCCTTAACCCGAAGAAGAAAAAAAAAAAAAAAAAACTATATATATATATATATATATATATATATATATATATATAAAACAAAAAAACAAAAGAAAAAACATCGCATATACATAGGTATACATATATATATCTATATATATACTAGATAGTCTGCAAACCAATAGTCCGAGAACAATAATAGTAGTAATAACGATAGCTGCTCGCCAAATGGCATTAATGCCGAGCGCGAGGGTAAACAACGCCAAACAACAACAACAACATGCGGATTCACGGAAAGATGTATGTACACGATATACCATTGTAGATAGATAAGACATGTCCTTATCAAATTATATTCGCTAAGTCTTTTATATTCCATGATTGGTCTCTTATCTCATAAAACCGATTTTTGTTCTCTCGAGATAGCCTAGTCACAACCAAGGAAAGCTATAGATGCAGCGATCGTGACCCGTTTTCGGTCATTCATTCTTTCCGATGACATACAGAAACCATTGTGACTAGCGTCATTCGTGTTCCACCAATGAGCTGAACGGTCAATTTCGTAAGGCTGTCTGTTGCTTGGGAAGAGTTTTGGGTGGAGTACTTGTGCCAGAATGTCAGGTAACACATAGTTAGGCGAATTGGTGCCAGTATATAACTGAAATGCTGACGACTTTGAAAACGTTTAGGCTAAAGCACAGAAAACCTCTTTAATTGAAAGAACAATACTTGAATAGAGTTGAAAACAAGGTGACAAAAGGAGCAATTTCTTCTTTAGATGCCATGTTATCAAAAAGCTGTCTGCTGCAGAGGCGTCGGAAAACGTCTATATGAGGGAAAGGGTTAAGAGGTAGGGTTGAATATATATTTTCCCTTTCCTACATGTGTCTAGATGTATAATTATATGCTTTTGTTTCTGCAGATGTTTTCAATTTGAATGCGTTTGAAAATAGTGTAAGTGGCAGTTTCTTTCATAATAATAACATTGCAAGAATTGAAACTTGCGTTGGAAAAAAGGGTTGCCTAAATCTTTTCCCACATACAACGTATATACAGCAGACGACTTTGGCAATTTGTAAGTGAAATATGGAACATCTCTTCAATGAAACTGTAATGATTGAATACAGTTAAAAAAAAACATAGTGTCAAAATGGGGAAATTGTTCATTATAACCAGTTTCTTCTTTTTGTCACAATGTTTTAAAAATTCATCTGCGTCCGCAAATGGGATAGAGTACTTTTGTTAGCGTCGTCTACTTTGAAAACATCTTGGAAAATCAATGTTACATCGGAGACCGTCTGGACGATTCATTCTAATTATCATCCTAATTCTTATTATTAGTCGCCGGGCAGAAGCCCGCGACTTCTATTTTTAATAGCTTTTCGGAAATCACATGGGAGGGCGGCTTATTATTAGAAAGAAACAAATCTAGATGATTTGAACATATTACAATTGTGGTTGTTTACGAACACTAATAAATGACACATCTAAAATGAAATAAATATTCCGATTTTTTAATGTTTGCAGTTTTTTTTATTTCACTCGCATTTAAGTTTTTTGTCTTATTTACGAAGACAAAAGTGGTCCCTTCAAGACGTGAACCAACACCCCCTAATGCAGACTCTTATGTGTCATCATTGAGGTCAATTTCGGATTCTCCTTTTAATAGCAATTTTAACTTACTAAATGTTGTTTTCATGTTCAAAGAGATGTCTTGATTTGTGTAGAATTCATTTAATAATGTTAATCCATGAATATCTAAAGTAGGAACTGTTTCTAAGCTAAATATAGACCCTATTCTGTTGTGTAGTTTCGTGACCTTTAACATCGATTTTCGCGCATGCGCATTTCGATATGAAAAAGCGAGTGATATTATTTTATTTTAGACAAGTACAAGACGAATGTTTGACGCAAAGCGTCAAAGAGAACCGCAATATTTCGTTGTACATGTAGAAATAAGAAAAAAAGAACATTTTTAAATCCACAATCAATAGAACAATTTAAACTGTAGACGGTAATGCTGATATATTTCTCCTTTTGAAGACTTTTGTGTGTTTTCTTCAAATTACCTCCCTTTAAAGCAATACCAGGATATTTACCTTGTGATTCGAAAAAGATTGACAAACATTGAAATTATATGAATGAATACTATTATTTAAATAAGTAACAACAGCAAAATTAAATTTAAGCCAGATAAATGTGTACACATTTCGTTAATTTTTTATAGATACCCTAATGTATAGGTATAAATATAAACTTTATAAGCAAATGTTTTCATTTCAAAGTTCCTAATGTTTGAATAGACTAAGGAAAGTCAAGAATACATAAATAAATCAATGCAGTCTTTTCCGGCGACATTGATGCCTTGCATCAACTTTCTCTTGTATGAGTTAAGAATTAGAATGAAGTTGGAATGGTTGGTAAATACAGGCCCTGCAGATCATATGCGCCGTTCCACGAGAAACCAACATTATGTTATCTGAGTAATGTATCGACCCGGATCATTCCGTCTCAGGGGGATAGAGATATAGAGTAATTATTCCTGAAACAAAAAAAAATCTACAGGAGGCGAAAAGTGTCTGTCCGGGTTAGCCTGCGCGGCATGCTTAGGCTGATCCGGGTCGATACTTTCCGAAGATACCATAATGTTGTTGTTCTCGTAATTCGGCTCATTTGAGCCCCCCCCTGTGCGAAAAGGCATTTCTGACGGTGTAGGTTTAAATCGGCATGTACATATATTCAGTCTAATCAGAATATACACAAGTAGGCATAAGCTTATGTGAACAGTGTAAATCTAATAAAGGGTTAATACAGTCCTCGACGGCGATTCTATGTTGCTACATCAAAAAAAGTGTAGAGGTTATATTTATTCAGATACCAAATTTTCTATGAATATTTGAGCCCGTCCTTAGGAAAAGGTACATGTAGGATTTTGTGAACGGTGTGTCTGATGAAGACCTATATTTTCACATACATTGTATTACTAACATAAGCTTGTAATAAGCGTGTGTAGACTATACTAACTTATACATGTATCCACGGACGTGCTTATGCTTGGACTTTGGAGAATCCAGGACAACTGGACAATAAAGAGTACAAGTTTACTGACCAGACTATAACATAGATAATGACCAATAAGCCACACGCATGTCAGCGAAATGAAGAACAGGTGTTTCGATGATAAGGCAAATATTCTCATAGAAACTGCTTCATTGCATCGAACGTACAATAACGTTGAACTAACTAGGTGCTAACCCTCGACCCACTTTATACCATTGATTGTTTTGTGTTTTACTCCGCTTTTAACAATGTTCAGTTGTATCTCAGCGTGTCCTGGATAAGTTACCAGTATCACTGGTCCATTTTGCCCCGACACCAGCCAGTCAGTCGTAACGCTAACTCTACAACCCTTAGCGACTGACTGGCCTATACTACCCTTTTTGAAATCATTGGTATGACCCGGCCGGGGATCGAACCCGAGACATTCCGCACCCGAGGCGGTCCACTTTATACGAGCTTAACCCTTTTCCACATATATGCAGTCGCATTTTGAAGTATCTGAGACAGACGATTTCTAAAAGACGTGTGAAAGAAGAGCAACATCTCCTTTTGTTACATTTTTTAAAACTCTATTTAATAATTGAATATGCATGTTTAGAGATTTGCCATACAATTTTGCCTAGTTGGTTTCGAAGTCGTCTTCTTGAGATGTGTTGTATCTGGGAAAGGGTTATGTTAACCCTTGGTTTGCTTGACATTATTTTAAACACAAATTCGTTAAGATGCAACATATAATCAGCTGTCCGTTAGTGGTCTAAACTTGGTCTACATATACTAATACTCAATTGTCTAATTGTAAGAAAATCTACTCCGTTTATTAGCGAACTTGTTTTAAATTGCGAGCGATGATCCTTGTTTCCGGAATACAGCAGGATAAGGATGAGTCCTAGTATATTCTGCCTACGAAGTACTTTACCCTTTCCCACAAACAGACGCTTTCCGACGCCTCTGCAGCAGACGCATTTTGAAAACATTGTTGCAAAAGGGGAAATTGTTGATAATGAGCAATCTCCCCCTTTTGCCACACTGTTTTTTAACTCTAATCAATTTATCCTTTCATATTTAGAGATCTTTCCTAATTGTTTCCTAAATGGTTTCCCAGAACGTTTGCTGCAGACTTGCTGTGTGTGGCAAATGGAAAACTAAAGGAAAGTCTTTTCATATGAGCCCTACCGTGGGAAAAGGTGCAACATTCTGAAAAGTGTAGGTTCAAGTCAGCATGTACATCTTACAAGAATCTATACACGTTGACTGAAACTGCTAACAATGTAGGGAAGAACTAACAATAAGTTCGCCCTTTCTGACATGCAGACAAATTGTGAGGCATTTGCAGCATACGACCTGTGTTAACATTCTGTCACAAAGAGATATTACTCATAATGAGCAAATTTCCTTCTTTGCCGAAAGGTTTTAAAACTCAAGGCAATTATTCCACTTTCATTATTGCTATTTTGCATTTTTGACTAGATATGTTCAAAGAAGTATTTATGTTTGTTGAAAGTGAGTAACGGTTAACGCAAACTACACCAATCATTTCTTCCTGTTTAAAAGGCTACGACATTTATGAATATTGTTGGTATACTAACACTTGTTGTAAATGGATAACTCATTTGAAACCCTCAAGTCTAAACAACATGTCAGTTAATCACGTAACCCTTATCCCACTTGCAAAAGCAATGTAGTGCATCTGCAGCTGACGTCTTTTGAAAACACTGTGGCAAGTGTGGACATGTCTCATCATGAGCAATTACTCCGTTTATTACAATGTTTTCAACTCTATTCAACAATAATACTTTCATCTAAAGAAAGTGTTCGTATTTTTGTCTGGATATTTTCAAATGTTGCTGCTGCCGATTTGACGTATGTGGGAAAGGGTTAAGTGTTACAATTGAAGCTTCTACACGTGGTCTTACTCTTAGAAACACTTATTACTTAACCCTTTCTCATATATAACAACTTTGAAAACAGACTCTAGCGCCAATGTATGACTCCCCTAGAGAGTCTGATTCACACTCGAAAGCCAATGTATGTGTACAGTATAATCAGAGTCTATCTATAGCAACAAATGTAGCCGAGATCTAGATGCATATTCTGAATTAAACCTAGACATTAAGCATTTCCAACATACAACAAATCTGCAACAAAAGACGTTGAAATCAACTATGAGAAAATATGGCATATTTTTATAAATGAATGTATATAAATTGAATAAAGTTGAAAACATTGTATCAAAAGGAGAAATTGCTCGTTTTGAGCAATTTCTCCTTTTGAAACAATGTTTTCAAAATTTATCTGTTGCAAAAGCGTCAGTAAGCATATGTGTGTTGGAATGGGATAACTATCTTCCTGATATATAGATGACTTTTGACGCCGTTGCAGTAGAAAATACTGCGGTAATTACTTCAAGCGAAAACGGGAGAAAAACAACTTTGATATAATCATAATAATGCTTGTTTCTGTTTCCATGTAAAAATCTTTCTTTCGAAACATTCCAATTGTCAACTTCGCAAATACATGTTGTGGCGCATGAATATTAAGATCTGTCTGCGCATGTATAATATCCAAAACAATATTTGTATTATTTTTAGAAAATTCTTGATAGATGATTAAATGAAGAGAAGTGCACATTCGGACCAGATGAATGATCTGAAGGTGCACATCTATCGATACGGTGATCGTACATGACATCTGATATATACAATATAACCATAATCTAAAAACACACCCCTCGAAGATTTCGAAGTGAATGACATTGCCTGATTCTGCATACTGCCTCTTCATTCGTGGATATAGCAAACTTTCTTTCCGACGATTGACAAAAGTCAATGCGACATGCGTCATTCGTCTTCCACCAATGGGCTAAGTCTATGTGGAAAAGCAGCCAGTTGATTGGGAAGATGGTTGTGTGGAGTACTGGTGTGAGAAAACCAGGAAATGCACGAGTAGGTGAACTGGCCGCCGTGATTATATATATATACCACAATAATACTATGAGAAATTGTTAAAAACGGCGTTAAACCCCAATTAATCATCTATTCGTGGATTAAACATACATGTTTTGATTTTAATTTTAATACAATATTTCAACAGTTTGGCAGTTATATCACGGCGACCCATTCACCTATTGTTTCCTGGATTTCTCACATCGGTTACCAACGCAACAGTGTCCCTGGCAACTGGTTATCTCCCTGTATATACGCACAGCCCATTGGTGAAGCCTATTAGTGGAAGACGAGTGACGCTAGTCAATCATCGGAAAGTATTAAAGGCCGAGTCGGGGTTCGAACTCACTTAACTGACTGAGCTATGAGACCGACTCGGAATGGAATAGGCGAAATGAGTCGCCAGTGTAACTGCAGATGATTGCTGGACGATTAGGTATATTTGTTTGTTTGAATGGCGACTAACGCCGCTTTCAACAGTATTGCAGCTATATCACGGCGTGCCCTGGTTAATGTTTCCAGTACTATCGGTAATATTTAGCCTGACACCGATGATATCGTTATAATCGAATCCTGATTAACCGCTCCCGAGGCGGGTGCTCATACCATTTCACCACGGAGACGGTTTAAATCAATAGAATATGAGCCGTCTCGCGAAAAAAACAAAAACATTGTGGACTCTGCGTAAAGTATCGATCCGGATCAGACTAAGCATGCCGCGCAGGCTTACCCGGATAGACACTTTTCGCCTCCTGTAGATTTTCTGTTTCAGGAATCATTACTCTATAATGATATCCCCCTGAGACGGAATGTGTCGGCCCGGATCAGTCTGCACGGACTGCGCAGGCTGATCTGGGTCGATACATTACGCAGAGGCCACAATGTTAGTTTTCTCGCGTAACGGCTCATATGTTATACAATCGTATACTTATCTTTCTATTGTCAGATAAGAGTATGCGCTAAAATATTTCTTTGATAAAACGACATCAGCAGGAAGATTCAGGGTTACTTTATGCCTTTATACTTTACGCTGTTCTGGGCCCGTTTTAAAAAATATATATGAACACCAATCTAATTCTAAATCTAAAATAACAACTTCTGATTGGCTCAACTGTAGACCTATGGATACGCATATCAGTTATTGTGTAACCTTGAAATTTAAAGTTGATAATATTTGGCTGATTTATAGCTAGGATTCATTGAGAAGGGTATGTAAATATGGACATTGATCACACACCAGACGGAGGACGGATTCAGTCAAATATAACACAACAATGGAAGGGAGGTCTATTAGTTTGTTTTCGGGTGTTTTTCCCCGGATCATTTCATGATTCGTCAATTAACCCTTTCACACATACAACACATTTGTAGCAGACGACTTTGAAAACATCTAGACGAAGACATGCATCAGCTCTAGCAATGCAAGTTTAATTGCTAAAGAAAGTTTAAAACAGTGTGGCAAAATGAGTAATTGCTCGTTCTGAGCAATTTCTTCTTTTTTCACAACGCTTACAAAAGTTGTCTATCATAGAGGCATCCGTAGCGTCTGTATGTGGGAAAGGGTTAATCATTTTGAGTAGACAGGTTAGATTATGAATAATACAGGATACTCTGATTATACCGATTGCCGAATATTATGATAGTTCCGTCTCTCAAGGCGAGTTTCTAGCTTTGTCTTATCAATGCTCCACATTCTTTACAGACAACAGGCTGCATCCCCTATTGTTGGCATCATATTCGGGGGGTAATCTATCTGTTGCATCCCCTATTGTTGGCATCATATTCGGGAAAATCTAACTGTTGTATCCCCTATTGTTGGCATCATATTCAGGGTAATCTAATTGTTGCATCCCCTATTGTTGGCATCATATTCGGGGTAATCTAGCTGTTGCATTCCCTATTGTTGGCATCACATTCGGGGTAATCTAGCTTTTGCATCCCCTATTGTTGGCATCAAATTCGAGGTAATCTAGCTGTTGCATCCCCTATTGTTGGCATCATACTCGGGCTAATCTAGCTGTTGCATCCCCTATTGTTGGCATCATATTCGGGGTAATCTAACTGTTGTATCCCCTATTGTTGGCATCATATTCGGGGTAATCTAACTGTTGCATCCCTTATTGTTGGCATCAAATTAGTGGTAATCTAGCTGTTGCATCCCCCTATTGTTGGCATCAAATCCGGGGTAATCTAGCTGTTGCATCCCCTATTGTTGGCATCAAATTCGGGGTAATCTAGCTTTTGCATCCCCTATTGTTGGCATCAAATTCGAAGTAATCTAGCTGTTGCATCCCCTATTGTTGGCATCATACTCGGGCTAATCTAGATGTTGCATCTCCTAGTGTTGGCATCATATTCGGGGTAGTCTAACTGTTGCATCCCCTATTGTTGGCATCATATTCGGGGTAATCTAGATGTTGCATCCCCTATTGTTGGCATCAAATTCGGAGTAATCTAGCTTTTGCATCATCTATTGTTGGCATCAAATTCGAGGTAATCTAGCTGTTGCATCCCCTATTGTTGGCATCATACTCGGGCTAATCTAGCTGTTGCATCCCCTATTGTTGGCATCATATTCGGAGTAATCTAACTGTTGCATCCCCTATTGTCGGCATCATATTCGGGGTAATCTAGCTATTGCATCCCCTATTGTTGGCATCAAATTAAACCTGTCTTAAATGAACTCATTTTGACGCATCTGCTGCAGGCGACCTTTGAAAACATTGGTTATATACCTCTCTTTTTAAACGTGTAAAGAAATTGATTACATCTGTTTCTATCTCCGGTACCAATTTTTTTCATTACATAAAAAACTAGGTTGGTTTAAAATTGATTATTGTGGCACAGTTTTGCAGCCTAGAAAATAGAACAAATCTGCTGAAATAATTGATCATTTCTACATAGTTTGATGGACTGCCAAAAACACTTACCGAATATTTTTCGCAATGTCTGCAGAAAATTGCTAACTCTGTTTGTTGTTTATTGTTGTTCTGTAAATATTACAACCAAGTCAGATGAAAAGGGATCTTGTCGTATAAATGGAACAGTGTACGACTTAACCTCGCATAGACACAGTCGGTACATTCACTTCCGCCATTCATTAACACTTTCAAAACTACAGACGCTTTCCCATGCCTCCACAGTAGCCTTACCTATATGTGTTAAAAGGCATCTGCTGCAGATTCTTTTTTGGAAAGTTAAGTTTAACCTTTTAGTAAGTTTAACCCTTTCCAACATACGCAGTATGAGCGATAACTCCTTTTGTCAAAATGTTCTAAAACGTCGTTTGCAACAGATGCGTCAATATTGTGTGCACTATGTAACTAAACCTTTTGTTTATGTGTGCTAATAGCTCAGACTTTCTCAAAACGTTAATGAAATAAAAAGATGGAAAAAATCGTATATAACGAAACAGGGTAAATTAAATATTATTTCTGTCACAATTGTAAGTGTGTGTAAAGTACACAAAAAACACGGACGTATTTTATGTATTTTAGCAGGAAAATAAAGTGGCTTGCCTGAGGCCAACTCATAACTCGCGTAACCTTTGACTTCTCTCAACGTGCAATTATTTAGCTGACTTGTTATATGGACTAGATGTAGACGACCTAAAACATGAGCCGCAGATCAGCGAGCAATTTCTCTTTTCCACAATGATTTCGACTGTGAATGACGATTTGTTGTATATATCTCTCGGTTTAATCCTTTCTCAAATACAGCGAATCTGCAACAGGCAATTCTGAAAACATCTAGGCAAAATATGTACAATATATATAAATGAAAGTGTAAGTATTAACCAGATGTGAAAAGACCGTGACAATAGGAGAAATAGGCACGTTTTCCTTTCTCCAAAATGATTAAAAAGGTCGTTTGCTGTTGCTGTGTGAAAATACGCCTGCGTGTGTGAAATGATGAAAAGTTGCAACTCGTGTCCAAACCACATCATTTGTGTGCCACAATGCAGAAAAATATTCAAAAAGTAAATGTCAGTGCGCCCAGTGAGGAAACAGATCGGCTGGGTGTAGTACCATGACACAGACGTTAATGGCAAGAATCCTTTGCTTATCAACTACCGTTTGGATTGACAGTTAAGTAAATATGCTCCAAAATTATCTTAGCTTCGAAATGACGGAGTCATTGCGCTTGAAAAAGTTTGAATTGTGCTTACGCCGCTTTTAACTGTATTTCAGTTATATTAAGGCGTTTCCTGTATAAATTACCAGTACTGCCATAATTGTTCATTTAAATTTACATGTTGTTTAAATGTAATGTTTGTGTGTGTTATAATATTATTGAAGGCCATATGAAAATAAGATATGTATAGCCATTGTTAAATTGTCTGTATATGTCTTAAATGTTACCTTAACAGAATTATTATTATTGTTGTTGTTGTTGTTTAGCCAGGCGCCAATTGTGATGCTATTCCCATAATACATTGCGCCAATACTACCATTTTTAAATATGACTAACTGGAATGTGCCGATACAAAAATAGACTTTCACCTTCCGTACATTCATCATTTTACCAGATATCCAAGTGTTCTAGTTGCCTGCTTCAAACCACTTGACTCAATGATAAAAATTAAAATAGGAATGCGAAATACCATTGGGGAAAATGAAAATTTATTCGTAAAGAAATAATAAAAAAAAAATCTCCAGCAATGATTATTAACCCTTTCCCGCCTATAGAGGCATTTGCAGCAGACGACGTTTGAAAACATCGTGACAAAAAGAGGAATTGCTCAAAACGAGCAATTTTTCCTTCTGTAACAATGTTTTCAACTCTTTTGAGTAATTATAACTACAATTATAGAGATTTTCCATATTTTTAGTAGACATTTTCAAAGTCGTCTGCTGCAGATTTGCTGTTTGTGCGAAAGGGTTAAAGGCATCTGATGCATATGTCTTCTGTACGAGTCAGTGAACTGTTAATTGAACTGTCTCAAGTAGTATTCTTTCTTTATGGCCTAACCACAACAATATGTGTATGTAATTCAAAACACAGTGTTTCGCCGAAGGTGCGGCGTCTTTATTATAAAACAATATTTGTCAAAAAGGACATATGAGCCTGTCCATGGGAAAAGGTACAACTCTGCTTTTGTAAAGATCTGATAAAGACCTACGCTGGTTGCATATTACTTACAGAAGCTTGTTACAATTATCTATTAACCCTTTCCCTCATATAGACGCTTTCTGATGCCTCTGCAGCAGAAGACGGCTTTTTGAAAACATTGTGGCAAAAGAAGAAATTTCTCCATTTGCCACAATGTTTTCAACTTTAGTAATTATACATACAATTAAAGAGAATTTCCATATTCTTTAGTAGACATTTTAAAAGTCGTCTGCTGCAGATTTGCTGTATGTGGGAAAGGGTTAAGTTGTGTAGATTCTTATAAGACGGTGCAGACGTACTACATTGCTCCCATTACATAAATCATCTGTTAAGGTGTTAGCATTTGGTCTATCAGGATTCACGCTTTCAATGTTGAACAACTTAATTCGACGAATAAAACATTGTAAAAGAACGTTCGTATAGCAGTTCCTAACTAGTGTGTTCACAAGTCGTTTTTTAAATGTAAGCTAGTGACCTAATTATTGACCCCGCATGACACTGTTTCGAACCCGATTGGTATTTGATGGAGATGAATGTTGTGATGATTTTTTATAAAGATTGGATGAACACGTTCACATTTCCCTCGTATCAAAAGGCCCGGGTTCGTATCCCGAGATGAGCGGGTTCTGTTCTTGGGATTTTTTTTCCGCAAACGGCGCGAGTTCTGGCTATATAACAGAACATGATCAATATAAGCTTAAAGCTTGCTTCCAAATCGTTTTAAAATAAATAAGTTTAAACTGTACTGATGTGTTCATAATGCTGTTCTACTATTTCACCTACATGTAGCAACCTAGATTTTTTTAATCCACATGACCCCGTTTCAAACTTAACCGGGAATTGATGAATTTGCTGATGAGTTTGCATGAAGATTGGACGAACAATGTGGTATATTCTAGTGTGTTCACTAGTTTTGTAAAATGTAAGCCAGTGACCTAGCCTTTTACCCCACATGACCCAGTTAAGAGTCTGATCGAGATTTGATGGAGATGAAAGTTCTAGTGAAATTTCATAAAGATTGGTTGTTCAATGTTGCCTATGGAGTGTTCACAAGGTAATTGTGAAATAATCCACGATATATAAAATACATGTTTTTTTATCAATCAGTATGGCTTGAACAATTTTTGTAGAGGGTCACCCAAGGAACATTTCTACCAATTATGTTTGAATCTGACAGGCAGATTCAGAGGAGAAGATTTTTAAAGTTTTAGACATTTTGCCCCCTTTCTGATGCCTCAGCAACCAAAGTTCTCAATGGAATTTAAATCTTTGAACAATTTTGAAAGAGGACCACCAAAGTATAATTCCTATGATGTTTTGTGGAAATTCTTCTTGCGGTTCAGGATGAGATGATGTTTAAAGCTAAAAGTTAACGACGGACGACAGATGACGGACAAAAAGTGATCAGAATAGCTCACCTTGAGCCATTGGCTCTAGGTGAACTAAAAAGGGCCATAATTCTTACAAAAACCCTGACAGAGTTATGTTCTCTTGTCTGTTGATGGAGGTAATGATGGCCAATAAGTGTTGTAAGTTTCAAAGCAATATCTGTAATGGTTTTGACAAAAAGGGGAATTGGTACAAAAACCTTAACCAAGGTGTGACACCAACGCCGATGCCGAGGCGAGTAGTATAGCTAGCCTTTTCTTCGAAAAGTCAAGCTAAAAAGAGCTACAATTTGCATTTTATGCTTGAAAGAGTTATCAAACTTGATTGTTTATATAGGTGTGATGGTTGGGAAGAATTGTATAAAGTTTCAATGCAATACATTAATTAAATACTAGGATATGGACCCTTAATGTCGTTGCACGCAACACTTTAACCAGAATTTCTAAGTCAAAAAAAGGCTATAACTTGCAGTAAATGCAGGATACAGTTATCTAAATACATAGGTTTGATGGTTGGGAAGCGTCGTATAAAGTTTTAATGCAATGCATCGAGTAAATACAGAGACGTGGACTCTTAATGTAGTTGCATGCAAAACTTTAACCAGAATTTCCAAGTCCATAATTGTATCAAAATTCTGCAAGGTCATTTGATGATGTCCAATAAGTAGGTGGTTTCAAAGCAATAGCATCTGCGGTTTTTGAGAAAAAGCCTTGCATGCAAAACTTTAACCAAAATGTCTAAGTCCGAAAAGGGGCATAATTGTGTCAAAATCTGATATAGAGTTATGGGACTTGTCCTGCAAGGTCATTTGATGATGTCCAATAAGTGTGTGAAGTTTCAAAGCAATAGCATCTGTGGTTTGTAAGAAAAGGCCTTGCATGCAAAACTTTAACCAAAGTTGCAACGGCGACGCCAACTTGACTGTAATACCTCTCATATTCTTCGAATAGTCTAGCTAAGAAAGGAATTTTCAAATGTTGTCATTTTACCCATTTTCTGATGACGCCTGACTCTCATGCGACAAGCAGATTCACAGGAGAAGATTTTTAAAGTTTGGACATTTTGCTCCCTGTCTGATGCTGCAGCAACCACAGTTCTCAATGGAATTTAAATCTTTGAACAATTTTGAAAGAGGGCCACCAAAGGAACATTCCTGTGAAGTTTGGTTGAAATTGGTCTTGTGGTTTAGGAGGAGATGATGTTTAAAACTAAAAGTTAACGACGAACGGACGAGGGACAGAGATTGATCAGAATAGATCACTGTGAGCCAAATGGCTCACAGGTGATCTAAAAATACGGCTTCAAGAGTGTTTAGAAGATTTCCCTCAAATTGGCTTAGTGACAAAGTTTTTGACGGACATGACCCATATTCAAACTTAGCTTAGACATCATCAATCCACCAATTCTGACAAAAATTCAACAAGTTCAAGTTGAAAATAGCGCTTCAGAATGTTAACAAGATTTTTCTTCAATTTGACCTAGTAACCTATATTCGAACTTGGTCTAGATATCATCAAGACAAACATTCTGACAAAGTTTAAAGCTGCTGAAACAAAAACAAGAGGGCCGTGATGGCCCTGGATCGCTCACCTGATTTTATTTTTTTTCACTTTAGCCATATAAGCCCCGCCCCCTGGCGGCCATAGTTTTCGACCAATCAACATGGCTTGAAGGAATCTGATAGAGGGTCACCCTAGGAATATTTCTACAACATTATTTGAAAATCGGCCAAACACTTTCGGAGGAGAAGATTTTTTAAGTTTTCACTTTTTCGTCCAATCAACATGGCTTTGACGAATCTGATAGAGGGTCACCATAGGAATATTTCTACACAATTATTTGAAAATCGGCCTGACACATTCAGGAGAAGATTTTTTCAGTCATGCTCATGTGCGCTAAAAGCAGTCTTTATGACTGCATTTTCCTACTTTTACGATAAGGCAGAACCAAAGTTCTCCATATATAAAGGACCATTGAAGGAACATTACTGTAGATTTGGTATAAATTGTCACAGATGTTCAGAAGGAGACATTGTTTGAAGTTAAAGATATTAGTTTGTTGCAGTTAAACATTGTCCCACAAACCAACGCTTTATGACGCCTCTGCGTGATGAGCAACTTGTCCCCTTTCCACAATGTTTTCAATTTTATTTATTTATTTCATTTAGAAAGTTTCCATATTTTTGAGTGATTTTGTTTTAAAACTTGTCTGCAACAGATTTGTGGTGTCTAGGAAAGGCTTAATTGAATATACTGTTAACTACTACTTAATTATTCGATGGTCAATAAAGAACAAGACAATTAGATCTGGTTTCTTCAATCTTCCATAATTATAGTCATAAATACAATTATCATACATATAAATCATAACATGATTGATTAAATATAACAGTGAATGCTAGCAAAAACAGGTGGGGTATTCTAAGTACATATGTAACTAGTCAATATAATTGTTTATATCCCTTGTTCACTTCACAGCTACAATTGCTCCTGCTACACCATTTCTCTTTACAGAAATCTTTCGAAAAGAGAATGAGGAAAAGATACATAATTGAAAATGAACATTTTCTACTTTTTCCCCATTGTTTTTCAACTATGAATCTAAATTATTCTTCAACTTTTGTAGATAAAACCATCCTTACTCGGCTTATATTTTCACTTAATAACCCTTGATAACATGACAAATGATAAATTACTCATTTTGCAACAATGGGTTCAAAGTTTATACTTTCATTTGGAGAATTTAAACATTTTGCCTAGATGTTTTCAAAGTCCTCTGCTTAACCCTTTCAAACCTCATATAGACGCTTTCTGAAGCCTCTGCAGCAGACGGCTTTTTGAAAACATAGTAACAAAAGAAGAAATTGCTCAAAATGAGCAATTTCTCCTTTTGCCACAATGTTTTTTCACTTTTAGTCATAGGTTATCCATTCAATTATAAAGATTTTCTATTTTTTGACAAAATATGTTCAAAGTCGTCTGCTGCAGAATTATCGTATGAGGGAAAGGGTTAAAATCCATATGGAAGAGGCCAGGATTAAGTTAGACGCGAATGGGCATAAAATGGTCAGAGATAATATATAGCCATGGAGTGAAAAAAGGTACTTGAAGCTGTGATAAAAATGTATTTATACATGTATTATATTAATAAGCCGGCAGTATGCATGTACAGGCAACATATTCATATACTCCTTCAACTTTCAACTATTGTTTTCCCTCAACAAACACAACCCTTATTCTCTTTACATAACTCTTTATATATAATAAAATATGTCATCATAACTACTTCTAACTTTCCCGCATACAACAAATATGCAACAGACGAGGATAAAAAACACATTGGGAATATGAGAAATATCTCCATAAATGATAGTTCAGTTATTTAATATAGGTGAAAACATTGAAACAAAAGGAGAAATTGCTTGTTATAAGCAATTTCTCCTTTAGATACAATGTTTTCAAGAGTCGTCTGCAACAGAGGCATCTAAAAGTGTCTATATCAGGGATAGGGTTAAAATGATTGCTGCAGTGAGTTTTAAAACCTTGTAAGACATGGTATAAATTCTAATCATGAGTAAAAGATTAAGACAAAAACGTTTCCAAATTTTCGTTTGTACAAAGTTTGTACATATACTTTCCACAATGTCTTTAAGTCATCTCTATCAGATATTTAACCCTTTCCCTCATATAGATGCTTTCTGACGCCTCTGCAGCAGACGACTTTTGAAAACATAGTGACAAAAGAAGAAAATGCACAAAACGTGCAATTTCTCCTTTTGCCACAATGTTTTCCACTTTTTGTCATAGGTTATCCATTCAACTATGGAGATATTCTATGTTTTGACAAAATAAGTTCAAAGTCATCTGCTGCAGAATTGTCGTATGAGGGAAAGGGTTAAAAGTGGAAGAATCTATAAATATCTAAGAGTTTATGTTTGCTTAGGAAAAAAACACGACGCTTAATACACTATTCCAACAATTAATTGCAGTTTCAGGACTTAAAATTAAAAGTAATGTGGTTCCTTAAAACTTATTTCTGTGAATATTTAAATGGTCAACAATTGGATCAGATAGCATGATTGTGCAGTCATGACTTTATATAAGTCAGTCCATGGGAAAAGGAACATCTTGGTATTTCTAAACTGTGTGTGTTCAGTACATCTGCTCCGTCTCATCAGATTCTATGAAAGTTGACAGAAGCTTCTAGTTCTAACAAGCTTTAAAACGAAAGTAATATGTAAACATTGTAGATCTTGACCTATACTGTTCATAAAAGCCAATTTGTACCTCTGTTGCTAAAAACTCCATATGGTTGCCTTTCCAAGAACATGACAATAATGAAATACACATTCATGTTCAGTAAATAATAAGATTCTTAGGTCCTTGCTATTGCAATCAACTGGAAATAGCCCCTCATATTCAACAAACAAAAGACAATTAACAATTTTGAGCAGACAATCACTCCCTGTCGAGGCAACAAGGAACAGAGGAGTGTGGCACTTGTTTTAACACATGACAAAATGGAAGAACAATGTACATGCAATTATTATCATCTCTCTTGATAAGTTGATAAATGTCATGCTGTAATTTCCTCTTTTGACCCTATCACGCTATGCTGTGGGCACTCGAAAGAATATAAGTCTTATAACCTACAGTTTGGTCGTAAGTAAATTATTTGTAGGGAAAAGTCAAGTTTTACTGACAAATATCACAACTTAACAAATTGATGGTTTCATGCAAAGTTGTCTTAATCCTTTCCCACTTGTAGACATATAATGACACATCTGCAGCAGATGAATTTTGAAAACATTGTGCAAAAAGGAGAAATTGCTTAACATTAAATTTTATTAATTATACTTTAATTCATGGGGATTTGCTATACATTTGCCTATGTTTTCAAAGTCGTCTGCTGCAGAATTGAAGTATGTGGGAAAGGGTTATCTCCATGTACATTCCTTGATTTAGAAGACTTGAAATCATGGAAGAAAAAAGCAATTTCTCATCATATTTTCAAAGTTGTTATAAGTTTCTCTTAAGAACAATTTGTAACATATCAAATATTGAAAGGTAAGTTCGATACAGTTAAAACGTCCCGAGGAACAGAGAAATTGCTCTCTTTGAGTGGTTGAATTTTTCTTATGTTTTCATACGTCTTTTGCAAGAAGTCAAGGTGTCTGCAGGAGAGAAAGGGTAGACATATGCTTAAAATATGGAAGAGGTTAACATTGGCAAGGAAGGAAATTAACCTTTTCCCCACTTGCAGAGACATCTTGACAATATGAAAGCATACTTTATACATAATTTCTTTTTTTTTTTTATGATTTCTCAAGAGATAATTATGATTTTGAGCAGAAAACATTGTAAAAATCAGGTTAATTATAACATCTGTTTAAGCATCCAAATTATATTTTAAAAAACATAAATATTTTAATAGAACATAACAGTTTTGTGAATATACGGGAAGACTTTTAGAGAACACTGTATTTAACATGCATCTTTATTAAAACAGACAAGTTTGTGTTCATTTGGTTTCTCCTTCATATAATTTCAAAGAAACAACTTCATTGCAGCATGAATAATAGTGAAGAGGGACAAAACCAAGAAATAATTATGAAAAATTCTCTGCAAATAAAACCGAAGCAGCAATAATTTGAATTTTGAAATAAAACTTTGATTTGACTAGATGCTTGATGGATTTTCTTTACAGAGACAATCAAAAAGTAAAAAAGTATATCTGCAACAATTCAAAGCTGCATTAAGGAGAAATGCCAAATGTTGTATTAACCCATTCAACTTATGTTTACAAGTAATACTTCAACAGTGTACATCTTGATTAGTGGAGACAGACAAGCTGATCTAGATCCACATAGTAAACATAGTAAACAAATGCCAACTTTTACCTTTTCCCATGGAAGGGCTCATATAAAGTACATATACATATTTTTCACCTCAAGGCGTTCCAATAAATAATATTGACAATATTGTACCTTTACCACTGTGATTTATAATATATAATTTGAATCCTCATGTACATTTTCTTTTTTCTGTATCTTGAAAAAAAAAGGAGGAAAGAAACCCTACCTTTCAACCAGTGAAGATGTAAATTTATAAGTGCCTTTAACCATTTCCCACATGTAGACGCCTCTGAAGCAGCAATATTAGACAATATTGTGGCGAAAGGAGAAAGTATACATTATGAACAATTTTTCCTTTTGCCACAATGTTTTCAACTCTATTCAATAATTTCACTTAAAGTTAGAGTGAATTTTCATCCCTTTGTCCAATTGATTTCAAATTCATCTGAAGCAGAATTGTCGTATGTGGGAAAGTGTTAAATATTTGGTAATGTAAACAAGAGGGCCAAGATGGCCCTAAATCGATCACCTAATTGTTAGTAAATTAGAAGCAAATATTTAACTGCAAATATCTGGAAAATTTTATCAGGGAGTGCAAATGAAACTGAAAGGAGTGGACACTTCTCAAGAAACAGCTTATCAGTAAAGGCCATTTATATCTTGAAATCTAACAAGAACTTTAATAAAAATGGAATTATAAAGTTTTTGTCATTTTCCTGATGCCGCCTTGCTGCCCTGTTTTTCAACGAAATCAATATGGCTTCAACAGTTTATTTAGAGGGTCACTTAAGAAACATTTCTACCAAATTATCTTGCAATCGCACAAGTAGATTATGGAGGAAAAGGATTTTAAAATTTGGGTATTTTTCTCACTTTCTGAGGCCGCAGCAACCGAAGTTCTCAACGGAATTTAAATCTTTGAACAATTTTGAAAGAGGACCACCAAAGGAACATTCTTGTGATGTTTTGTGGAAATTGGTCTATTGGAATGGTAGGCGTTGGTTGTGATTTGTAGCTAAAAGTTCAATTTACCCTTTTTGTGATGACGCCTGGTTGATATGATTGTGTAACCAATCAAATCGGCTTAAACAAATTAAATAGAGGATCATTACAGTAAGATTCGTATTATATTTTCTTAAAATCAGACAAACACTTTCATAAAAATGGAATTTTCAAATTTTGTCATTTTGCCCCTTTTCTGATGCCGCCTGACTGCCATGTTTTTCGACCAATCAGTATGGCTTGAACAATTTTTATAGAGGGTCACCCAAGGAACATTTCTACCAAATTATATTTGAATCTGACAGGCAGATTCGGAGGAGAAGATTTTTAAAGTTTGGACATTTTGTCCCCTTTCTGATGCCGCAGCAACCAAAGTTCTCATTGGAATTTTAATCTTTGAACAATTTTGAAAGAGGACCACCAAAGGAACATTCCTGTGATGTTTTGTGGTAATTGGTCTATTGGAATGGTAGGAGATGGTTGTCATTTGTAGCTAAAAGTTCAATTTACCCCTTTTGTGATGACGCCTGGTTGCTATGATTGTGTAACCAATCAAAACGGCTTAAACAAATTAAATAGAGGATCATGACAGTAAGATTCGTATTATATTTTCTTAAAATCAGACAAGCATTTGCATAAAAATGGAATTTTCAAATTTTGTCATTTTGCCCCTTTTTTTATGCCGCCTGACTGCCATGTTTTTCGACCAATCAGTATGGCTTGAACAATTTTTATAGAGGGTCACCCAATGAACGTTTCTACCCAATTATATTTGAATCTGACAGGCAGATTCGGAGGAGAAGATTTTTAAAGTTTGGACCTTTTGCCCCCTTTCTGATGCCGCAGCAACCAAAGTTCTCAATGGAATTTAAATCTTTGAACAACTTTGAAAGAGGCCAACCAAAGGAACAGTCCTGTGATGTTTCAAGGAAATTGTCCTTGGAGTTTGGGAGGAGATGATGTTTAAAGCTAAAAGTTAACGCCGGCAGACGACGGACAAAAAGTGATCAGAATAGCTCACCTTGAGCCTTCGGCTCAGGTGATCTAAACAAGAGGGCCATGATGGCCCTTGAATCGCTCACCTGATTTTTTATTTTTTTTTCACTTTAGCTATATAAGCCTCGCCCCCTGGCAGCCATAGTTTCCGACCGATCAACTTGGCTTGAAGGAATCTGATAGAGGGTCACCCTAGGAACATTTCTACAAAATTATTTGAAAATCGGCCAGATACTTTTGGAGGAGAAGATTTTTTAAGTTTTCACTATAGCCATATAATGCAAAATAGCCCTGCCTACTGGCGGCCATGTTTTTTGACCAATCAACATAGCTTGAAGGAATCTGAAAGTGGGTCATCCAAGGAACATTTCTACAAAATTATTTGAAAATCGGGCCGACACTTTTGGAGAAGAAGATTTTTTAAATTTGCACTATAGCCATATAAGGCAAAATAGCCCCCCCCCCCCCCCCCCCACCCTGGCGGCCATGTTTTTCGACCAATCAACATGGCTTGAAGGAATCTGATAGAGGGTCACCCAAGGAACATTTTTACAAAATCATTTGAAAATCAGCCTGACACTTTCGGAGGAGAAGATTTTTTAAGTTTTCACTATAGCCATATAAGGCAAAATAGCCCCGCCCCCCTGGCGGCCGTGTTTTTTTACCAATCAACATGGCTTGAAGGAATCTGGTAGAGGGTCATCCAAGGAACATTTCTACAAAATTATTTGAAAATCTGCCAACCAGTTTGGGAGAAGAAGAATTTTGATTTTTTTTTCGTTTCGTTGCCATGGAAACCAGAATTCTGCATGGATCCCTAAAATTTGAAGGAATTCTGTTGAGGTCATTAAGAGGATGCTTTCTGTGAAGTTTCATCCCAATTGACCCACTGGTTACTGAGGAGAAGATGTTGAAGATTTTTTAAGTTTTCACTTTGGCCATATAAGGCAAAATAGCCCCCGCCCCCTGGCGGCCATGTTTTTCGACCAATCAACATTGCTTGAAGGAATCTGATAGAGGGTCACCCAAGGAACATTTCTACAAAATTATTTGAAAATCGGCCTGACACTTATGGAGGAGAAGATTTTTTAAGTTTTCACTATAGCCATAAAAGGCAAAATAGCCCCACCCCCTGGCGGCCATGTTTTTTGACCAATCAACATGGCTTGAAGGAATCTGATAGAGGATCACCTTAAGAAACATTTCTACAAAATTATTTGAAAATCGGCCTGACACTTTTGGAGGAGAAGATTTTTTAAGTTTGCACCATAGCCATATAAAGCAAAATAGCCCATCCCCCCCTGGCGGCCATGTTTTTCGACCAATCAACATGGCTTGAAGGAATCTGATAGAGGGTCACCCAAGGAACATTTCTACAAAATTATTTGAAAATCGGCCTTACACTTTCGGAGGAGAAGATTTTTTAAGTTTTCACTATAGCCATATAAGGCAAAATAGCCCCGCACCCCCCCGGCGGCCATGTTTTTCGACCAATCAACACGGCTTGAAGAAATCTGATAGAGGGTCATCCAAGGAACATTTCTACAAAATTATTTGAAAATCTGCCAACCAATTTGGGAGAAGAAGAATTTTGAAGTTTTTTCGGTTTCGTTGCCATGGAAACCAGAATTTTGCATGGATCCCAATAATTTGAAGGAATTCTGGTGAGGTCATTGAGAGGATGCTTTCTGTGAAGTTTCATCCAAATTGACCCACTGGTTACTGAGGAGAAGAAGTTGACGCACGACGGACGACGCACGCCGGATGCCGGACAAAAGGCGATCACAATAACTCACCTTGAGCAAAGCTCAGGTGAGCTAAAAAGTAATCAAGTATTTTCAAAATTGATTAAACAAAGACTTACTATGATAACGAAAATACAGCAAGAATGGATTCTCCATAATTGCAAACATTTCTAATCCTACTATACAGTAGCATTGCCCTTTCCCCCCCATGTGGTGATGTACAGAACCACTTTGGAGAATAGGCAGCTTTCCCACTTGTAGTTCTAAGCATTTTGACACATCTGCAGCAGACAACTTTTGAAAACATTGTGACAAAAGAAGAAATTGCTCAAATGAGCAATTTCTTCTTTTGTCACAATGTTTTTGACTTTTTTCAGTAATTATACCTACAATAAAAGAGATTTTCCATATTTTGAGAGAAGACATTTTCAAAGTCGTCAGCTGCAGATTTGTTGTATGCGGGAAAGGGTTAAGGACAAATTTCTTCTTTTCTCACAATGAATGTTTACAACTCATTTACAGAAAGTATCCATACTTTTGCCTGGGCATTTTCAAAGCCGTTTGCTGCTGATGTATTGTAATATTTGGGGAAGGGATAAATAATGCTATTGCCATAGTTCAAAACATGAGGATAACTCTTTATACTGCTAAATGTGTGTTTATATTTATAGGATTATGACACTTAACTATGATATAAACATGTTAGGAATTTTGATTAAATGCTACCTTTCTATTTGATTTCTGTAAATAATGTGAAATGGTACAGCAACACAGCTATTCTGACCCATAATAATATTCATTCTAAGAACAGACTTTTTATGCTTAAGGAAGAGATGACTAAAGAAATAATTCCTTTTACAGCAATGTTGCTCATACTCTCTTTACATATATCATTTTTTGTGATTATTTCTAATAATAATGACATAATTGCCGAATTATGTTACAAAAGGCTGTTGTAAAAACTTAACAAGAGCGATCCCTATATGTCACTCTGCCAACTGATGCAAAGCAACAAGACAGCCATTCCTGTAAAAGTACTAAAACAGACTGTATGTATTGACATTCAAACTTGTAATCAGAATGGATGTATCACAAATACTGACACAGTTTGACTACCTCATGCAAAACAGTTGTACCTCTATTTTAACCCTTTCCCACTGGCAAATTGCATCTGCTGCAGACAGATGTTTCTAAACATTGTGGCAAAAGGAGAACTTGCCCACATTGAACAATTTCTTCTTTTACATAAACCAAACTGCCATATATATAGAGATTTCCTTATTTTTGCATGGATGTTTTCAAAGTTATCTGCTGCAGATTTGTTGTATATAGGACAGGATCAACTGTTGACAAAATACAATATGTAAGTCTTGTTTGCTTTGAAAGAAAGATACCGTTAAGTAGTATTGATAAAAATTTATAATTTGATGGCAAAGGTTGTCAGCCAGAAATATTATAAATGGTGTCTGTGTTAATAAAAGAAGAACTTGTAAATTCTTCGCATAACCCCTCAGATTATTGTTGAGATACTGCTGATAACAGGGTAACCCCACCAGACTCTGATATTCTATAAATAGGCAAGCTAAACATAGTCACAGAAACATCATCATCCAGACACATGCATACAGTACATACATACAATACATGTATAATAAGCTCACGAAGTTTCATACAATTTCTGAATACATACATTTTTCATATATATATATGAACCCTTAACGAATAAAAGGTGCCAGTTGGCTTATGAGAACAGTAGAATCAGATCAGCCAGTGCATCCACATGGTCTGATCAGATCAATATCTAAACTGTTCAAATATTAATTGCATAAGCTTGAAGCTTCTATCAACTTCTGTAGATTCTAATAAGTCTCAGCAGATCAAAGCCTACACTGAACAGAAATGCCAACTTGTACCTTTTCCCACAGCTCCTATTAACCCTTTCCCTCATACGACAATTCTGCAGCAGACGACTTTGAACGTATTTTGTCAAAACATAGAAAATCTCAATAATTGAATGGATAACCTATGACAAAAAGTGGAAAACATTGTGTTTTCAAAAAGCCGTCTGCTGCAGAGGCGTCAGAAAGCGTCTATATGAGGGAAAGGGTTAATTATCACAACACATACATGTACAATTTATATCATAATAATTCACACAAACAATTGCACTTACTTCATTTCTGAACTACATTTAGGGGCTAGCACTTTATAAACCATTTAATTCTCACTGAAAATGTCTATATAACAAAGATTAAATGAAAGTCAGAGATTGTACAGTTAATTTTTCAAATGTTCAAATCTTAATCTATCTTTCTCTTAATCAACCACTATAATAAGTACCCACATCATCGGGAAGTGCTTAGATAAAAATCGATAATTGAGATATTGATATTTTTTAAGTCCATCTAACCAGAGCTGTAGATAAGAAGAGTATTTCACATCTCCAAATCCTTATTTGACCCTCAAACTCTATGTTGTGGATACTCCATTCTTTTAATTACCCACAACATAGGTTTTAGTGATGTCATTAGGGAGATATCGATGGGAAAAGACCAGTTCACTTCTTCTTATCTAGTTCTCTGCATCTCATCCCTTATCGGAGCTCGAGGAAGAGAATTTCACCATCCCAAATCCTTGTATGACCCTCAGACCCTCTTAACCCTCTTATGTGCGTACTCAAAAGAATTGTCACAGTAAGACTATTCTTTTAACGCTTTCCCACATACAACAAATCTACAACAGACGACTTTGAGATCATCTAAATAAAAATATGGAATATCAAGAGCTATTTATAAATGAAAGTAATATTACTGAAATATTGAGCAATTTGTTCTTTTGCCACAATGTTTTCAAAAAGCCGTCTGCTGCAGAGGCGTCAGAAAGAAAGCGGCTATATGATTATGAAGGAAAGAGATAAGTACCCACAGCAAAGGGTTTAGTTGAGTCATAATTGTTGGGAAAAGACCAGTTTTCTCCTCTTAGCATGATTCCCCCTCCTCGATTGGACACTGACGAATGATAATATTTCTAAAAATAATTTGAAATGGTCTTATATATATATATATATATATATATATATATATTGTTTATAAATCTTTCATACAATGTAATTGAATCTTTAACAGTACTAAAATTAACTTAATCCCTTGCCTGATACAGGCTTCTTCTGAAAACAATTTGTAGGTATCAAAATTATATCATAAATTCAGATTTTATAATTATTTCCCTTTAGTCAGTCTTCTACATCACATTTCAAATTAAAAGAATGGCAGGCCAGATTTCTTACATTAGAAAGAATAATAATAAAAGGCTAAATGCTTCCTCATAAGCACTGTAAAGGCTTTCGAAAATCAGGAGGAAAAGTTGTAACTAATCTCCTGTTACATTGTTACATTTTTCCTCAAATTAGTTATTTCTTAGACACAATGTGGAAAAAGTGGAAAAAGTTTATTGACACAGAGCAGTAAGAATCTACATGGGAAAAAAACCTTTTTTTTCTGGCAATTGTAATCTTGCTTCGAAAGATCTTCCTGTAACTCTTCTATCACACTGTATATTGAGGATGATGCTTAGAAATATTTAATGAAAATCATTCTAATGACCAACCACAACAACTAGCTTTGTGGATGTCTGTAAATCTCACAATTTGAAACAAGGAGTGTTCTACAAAGAACAACAACAACAACCTTGATGTATTTTTTTGACAAGTGTAGATAAATTATAATTTGTATGCCTTTGCATTCATTATACAAGTATATCTGATATTAATGCAAAGTCATCTTTGCCTGAAGTGTCTTGAATCCTTCTGTGATTTATTGGTGAACTATTCAGATACAGATTAGACTGCATGGATGTGCAGGCTGATCTTTATCTACAACGGTCCTAAATGCCTACGGTTGTGCAACCTGCAGCACCACTCAAATGATAAGCCTTTCCTTCTTTACTTGTAGACGCATTTTGATACGCATCTGCAGCAGACGACTCTTGAAAACAATGTGGCAAAAACAGAAATTGCTCTGTTTGCCACAGTGTTTTCAATTATTTTCAGAAATTATACCTTCAGTTATGAATAGAGATTTTCCATATCTTTTACTTAATGTTTTCAAAGTCGTCTGCTGCAGATTTGTTGTATGTGGGAAAGGGTTAACCCATATCGGTACTGGTCACTAGGTAAGGCGGTCTATTTTCTATTCAGGCACCTTGAACAGCCCATCTTCCACACTTTATCCAACAAAAAGCCCTATGGTATCAGATAACACTATCACTGTAGCATCAGTGACTTCAAATTGTCCTGTAATATCGTATCCTTCACAGCTTGAAACACAAACTTAATATTTTCCGTGTCTATAGCAGTGGTAAAATGATGGAAAAGAGGTTTTGAACGCTCTCTTCTCCTCTCATCAAAGAGTCCTAAAATATAATTCTGTACATCCTCTAGGCAGTGTGGGTCCCCTGGAAAGTCACTAAAATTGTCCTTGATGCTGACATGCTTCACCTTCTCCTCAAGTAAGTCTGTTTTATTGAGGAACAGAATAATGGACACGTTATTAAAAGTCTTGTTGTTGATGATCGTTTCGAAGATGTCGCATGATTCCATGAGTCTATTTGTTTTACGATCCTCCATCAACACCTGATCAAATTCACTGGATGAGGCCAGAAACAAGATGGAAGTTATTCCCTCAAAACACTGGAACCATTTTTGTCTCTGTGACCTTTGTCCCCCGACATCGACAAACAGGAAAGGGATTCCCTTGATGTCAAATGTGTGTTCAATGATGCCTTTCGTTGCTTTTCTCGCATGTAGGATATCCTGTTTGTTAGGGTTATAATTCTGCAATCAGAAGAAAAGAGTAAGTTTCGAAAAATGGACTTAATTTTGCGATTAGAAACAGAGAGTAGGTTTGAAAGAACGCTAGAATGAGGTCTGTATTTCAGGTTCTAAATCCAAGACGACATTTGACACATCAGAAAGATTTCTGAAAAAAATTGGCAAAAGAAGAAAATGCTCATTATGAGCAATTTATCCCTTTGCCACAATGTTTTCAACTCTTTTCAATAATTATACTTACATAAATAGAGATTTTCAAATAATTCTTAACCAAGATGTTTTCAAAGACATTTGCTACAGAAATTGTTGTTTGTGTGAAATGGTTTATTTTGAGAACCCACAACATAAGGTGGAAATGAGCAGTTTATCCTTTTGCCACAATGTTTTAAAAAGTTGTCTGCTGCAAAGGTGTTTTTAAGTTGGAGATGGTTTATTAAAGGAGTACTATACAGTTTATACTGTAGTAAAGAGGTCATTATCTTTTTTTATCTTAACCTCTGCAATACATTGTTCATAGGACAAATACGCTTATAAATATCATGCCTATTATCAACCTAGTTAAGTTTAGTTTGTCATTTTCTTGACAAGGACATTTTCAATTCACAGATTTGGCATAATGACAAGGTTATGAGATTTTGTTTCTAAAAATATACCAAGTTAACCCTTTCCGCAGCAGACGACTTTAGCCTATTTTGTCAAAAAATAGAAAATCTCTAAAATTGAATGGATAACCTATGACTGAAAGTGGAAAACATTGTGTCAAAAGGAGAAATTGCTTGTTTTGAGCAATTTCTTCTTTTGTCACTATGTTTTAAAAAGCCGTCTGCTGCAGAGGCGTCAGAAAGCGTCTATATGAGGGAAAGGGTTAACACTCCTTTCCTAAACACTACAAATCTGAAACAGACATCTTTGTAAAAATATGGAATTCTCTTCCACTAAAAGTGCATGGCATAGTTATGAGTAGCTCTCGTTAAAAACGCAGTAGTAAAAAGAAAATTTAATATAAGATTTAGTTATCTACTGAATGAACAGCAACTAGTTTATATGCTTAGATTATAAAAGAGGAATAAACATATAATTAGCATAGTATGACAATTCTTTTTTGAAGTTACCTACAACATTCGGTTTTGAGATTAAATAATGATTTTTAGGTTTGTTTCTATGGTACAGTACTTTAAAAAAAAATCAAATAACATCACAGCATATATCCTTGGTAAGTTACCAGTACTGCTGGTCCATTAATTACGCTGACATAAGTGAGTCAGTCGTAATGCTAACCCCACAACCTAGAGGGCCGTGGAGGGAAAGTCATTACTTCCATTTTTAAAGTCTTTGGTGTGTTTAAGACTTGGCTTGGGATTGCACCCAAGGCTTTTTATGATCATGAAGTAGAATAAATCTTACCTAGAGCTCAGACCTTACGATCATTAATTGATTTAAAATTTAAATATTAAGGAATTTAAAACTTCTTAAGCTTGAGCGACCAATAAAAGAATCATTTTGAGAAAGAGCTGAAAACATGGTGAGAAAGTGTTCCAGATGAGTATTTTACTTGTTTTTATATAGAAAATGTTCAAGCCATCTTTTGGAGACATCTGACAATTTACTAACATAATAGGGAGGGTACCGGTAAGTCTCAACAATTATAATGTACATTGACATTTAACGTTGATTCAACATTATTTCAGTTATAATGAATGATCTGGTAACAGTACACGTATTCATGATCGCTGGGCTTATTCGCTGGGCGACTAACCAGTACTCTTTTAAATATACTAGAATATGTGCCTTGCAAAAGGGAAATCGACCATGACTGTCAGGAAGAGCGATCTTGGTCTCAAACCTTGCTGGCTAACCACTTAGCCATGTCAGATTCATTGAAACAACAATAACTAATGCACAATAAACTAAAGTTCATTTTTATACACTAAATCTTAGCTGAATACTTTATTCAACTATAGCATAATTTTAGAGACTTGTAACGTGCTCTCATTCATGGCATGTGCCCCATAAATACATGAACCAGTTCTGATATTGTAGACCCTTGTCTCTAATATTACATGCAATTTCATCAAAGTTCATAGCAGTATTTGATTTAAATAGAAAACAGATTCATAAGTTAGGAAACATCTCATATTAAAGAACAAGATCTGTGGCAGTACACAGTCCAAAATTATTGCTTGCCTGATGTCGGGGCTTAATCTTAACTTAGAAGAAAAACTTAAATCATTTATGTACTAAGGATGAGTTCAGTTATAAACAAGAGCTGTCAAAGGACAGCCTGCTCGACTTTTTCGTGCTTGCCAATAAAACAAAACTTATTTGGGTGGTACAGAAAACATAGCAAAGTACTTTATAAGTCGTTAAAGGGTCATGATTTTTACAAAAACCTTCACTGAATTATGCACTCTTGGCTGTTGGTGGAGGTAATGATGGTAAAAAGATATTGTAAGTATTAAAGCTATATCTCTAATTGTTTTGAAATTCAGTATAAATACCTAAACCAAAATTCACAATTGAAAAAGGGCCATAATTCTTTAAAACAAGAGGGTCATGATGGCCCTGGATCGCTCACCAGATTTTTTTTTTAATTTAGCCATATAAGCCCCGCCCCTTGGCGGCCATAGTTTTTGACCAATCAACATGGCTTGAAGGAATCTGATAGAGGGTCACCCAAGGAACATTTCTACAAAATTATTTGAAAAACAGCCTGACACTTTCGTCGGAAAAGATTTTTTAAAGTTTTCACTTTAGCCATATAACGCAAAATAGCCTGTGGTGGCCATGTTTTTAGACCAATCAACATGGCTTGAAAGAATCTGATAGTGAGTCAACCTAGGAACATTTTTACAAAATGATTTGAAAATCGGCCTGACACTTTGGGAGGACAAGATTTTTTCAGTTTTCACTATAGCCATATTATGCAAAATAGCCTCTAATAAATGGTTTTGAAAAAAAGTGGGGTGGTACGAAAAACTTAATCAAAATTTTAAGTTGAAAACAGGCCACAATTCTTACAAAAACATTGAAAGAGTTATGAACTCTTATCTGCTGATGGAGGTGATGATGGTAAATAAGTATTGTAAGTGTATAACCTTTATCTCTAATGGTTTTGAAAACAAGAGGGCCAAGATGGCCCTAAATCAATCACCTGAATTGGATCAGGTGTGCCAATGAACCTGCAAGGAGTGGACCCTGTTAAAGAAATAGTAAAATGGCTTATCAGTACTGTAAAGGCCCCTTGTATCTTGAAATTTAACAAGAACTTTAATAAGAATGGAATCATCAAGTTTTGTCATTTTGTTCCTTTCCTGATGCCGCATTGCTGCCCTGTTTTTCAACGAAATCAATATGGTTTGAACAATTTTTGTAGAGGTTCACTCAAAGAACATTTCTACAAGATTATTTTGGAATCGGACAAGCAGATTATGGAGGACTCTAAAAAGTTGGTGGTACAAAAAACTTAACCAAAATTCTTTGTCGATAAAGGGCCATAATTCTTACAAAAACCTTGACAGAGGTATGTACTCTTGTCTGTTGATGGAAGTAACGATTGGGATCAAGTGTTGAAAGTTTCAAAGCAATATCTCGAATGGTTTTTGAAAACAAGAGGGCCATGATGGCCCTGGAATCGCTCACCTGATTTTTTTTTTTTACTTTAGCTATATAAGCCCCGCCCCCTGGCGGCCATAGTTTCCGACCAATCAACTTGGCTTGAAGGAATCTGATAGAGGGTCACACTTGGAACATTTCTACAAGATTATTTGAAAATCGGCCTGACACTTTTGGAGGAGAAGATTTTTTAAGTTTTCACTATAGCCATATAATGCAAAATAGCCCTTCCCACTGGCGGCCATGTTTTTTGACCAGTCAACATGGCTTAAAGGAATCTGAAAGTGGGTCACTTAAGGACCATTTCTACAAAGTCATTTGAAAATCGGCATGACACTTTCGAAAAAGAAGATTTTTTAAGTTTTCACTATAGCCATATAAGGCAAAATAGCCCAGCCCCCCCTGGTGGCCATGTTTTTCGACCAATCAACATGGCTTGAAGGAATCTGATAGAGGGTCATCCAAGGAGCATTTCTACAAAATTATATGAAAATCTGCCAACCAATTTGGGAGAAGAAGTTTTTTTCATTTCGTTGCCATGGAAACCAGAATTCTGCATGGATCTCAAAAATTTGAAGGAAATCTAGTGAGGTCATTGAGAGGATGCTTTCTGTGAAGTTTCATCCCAATTGACCCACTGGTTACTGAGGAGAAGAAGTTGACGCACGCCGGACGACACACAACAGACGCCGGACAAAAGGCAATCACAATAACTTATCTTGAGCAAAGCTCAGGTGAGCTAAAAAGTGAGGTGGTACGATAAACTTAACCAAAATTCTAAGTCGAAAAGGGCTATAATTCTTACAAAAACCTTGACAGAGTTATGTACTATTGTCTGTTGATGGAAGTTATGATGATGAACAAGCGATGAAAGTTTCAAAGCAATATCTGTAATGGTTTTGAAAAAAGTGAATAGGTGTGACGCCTACGCCGAGGGTGAGTAGTATATAGCTAGTAGCCTTTTCTTCCAAAAGTCGAGCTAAAAAGAAGTTATTTTTAAGTAAACAAATACAAGATAATTATATTATACTTTGGATCTCAAATTTTCATCAATCAACAAAATCAGATAACTTGTTTATTTGATTTCTTCTCCATTAAGCATCAGATGTCAAGGTATATTTTACCCTTATCATCTTATAACAGGTTCTTCATTTTTGTTTCACTTATAAATTTCATTGAGGACTTTGGGTTGCTTCATTTTCTATTAACCCTTTCCCTCATATGACAATTCTGCAGCAGACGACTTTGACCGTATTTTGTCAAAACATAGAAAATCTCCATAATTGAATGGATAACCTATGACAAAAAGTGGAAAACATTGTGGCAAAAGAAGAAATTGCACGTTTTGTGCAATTTCTTCCTTTTCACTATGTTTTCAAAAAGCTGTCTGCTGCAGAGGCGTCAGAAAGCGTCTATATGAGGGAAAGGGTTAACCCAGACGAATTCAAATGTCATAGATGCAAACGTCTTTTGAAAACATTGCTCATGATACAATATTTCCTACAAAATAATTTACAATGTAGTGACTATGTACTTTCAATTTGGCTTGAACATTTACTTGGTATTTTGTCTTCTAAGAACTTGCTACTTAAAAAAATCTTTAAAAAGAACTCCCCATTCTCGAAAAAGTGGGTGTATAATTTTAACACTAAGTTGAGTCTTGAGCAATTTCATCTTTCCCCACAATGTTTCCAAAAGTGCCAGCTGTTTTAACCCTTTACCTCATTATCGACGCTTTCTTTTCCATTGAATGTCCTTTCAATTATATAGATTTTCTATTTTCTGACAAAATATGTTCAAAGTCGTCTGCTGCAGAATTGTTGTATGAGGGAAAGGGTTAAGGTATCAAATGTTGTCTGTAACAGGGAAGGGGTTAAGTGTACTTCACCCATAAAGTTTGTTCCTGATTCTTTTTCTCCATCATCAGGCATTAAATCTATATAATGAGCCAGTCTATGAGAAATGGTGCAAGTTGGCAATTCTAAAATGTGCTAGTAGTCAGATCATCATTATCTTGTCCACCTGTTCAGAATGATCAGAATCCACACAAGTTGACAGAATCTTCTTATAAGGTTGTGTAAGTAATCTGTAAACAGTGTAGATTATGATCAGACTACAGATGCACATGCTGATCTGGATCTATACTATTCACAAGCTATATCTTTTCCCATGCACAGGCTCATATAATGATAAATATATAGATGCCATACATACAGTTTTGATATTACAATGCAGCACACACAGGTAATCTACAGGAAGTGAAATATGCATGATTTCAAGTTAATTCCTCCATAACAACAAAACCTGGTGTTGATTGACAGTAACAGTATGGCCCAATTATAACCTATCAACAAATTAAACTAGCATAATACGATAACAATATTAATATGTCTAACTCTCTGCTGTAGATCCAAGGCTTAATGCAACACTTTCATAACTAGATATTTTTGAAATATATAATTATAGCAGTTATTTTTTCCCAAATGCCCAAAATCTGTGGCAGATGTCTTTAAAAAACCTGGTAGCTTAGTTGGTAGCAACACGGGTTGACAATCTAGGGGTTGTGAGTTCGAACCCCAGCTCGGCCAACTTTATTTCCGACGTTTGAAAAAAGTCACTGTGACAAGCGTCATTCGTCTTTCACCAATGGGCTTACAGTCTATGTGGAAAAGCAGCCAGTTGCTTGGAAAAAATATTGTGTGGAGTACTGGTGTGAGCAAACCAGGAAACATATGAGAAGGTGAACTGGTCGCCCTGATATTTTTGAACAAGAGACCCAAGAGAGCCAGTATCGCCCCATTGCCATTAGGCAAAAATTAAATCTCCAAACAGCCTGCACTCTCATAGTTTTCGACCAATCTACATGGCTTGAAGGAATCTGATAGAGGGTCACCCTAGGAACATGTCTACATCATTATTTGGAAATAAGCAGGACACTTTCGGAGAGGAAGATTTTTTAAGTTTTCACTTTAGCCATATACGACAAAATAGTCTGGCGGCCATGTTTTTTGACCAATCAACATGGCTTGAAGGAATCTGATAGAGAACATTTCTACAACATTATTTGAAAATCGGCCGGACAAATTCGGAGGAGAAGTTTTCACTAAAGCCATATAAGGTTTTTTAAGTTTTTTTTTCTTTCTGTTGCCATTGAAACCAGAATTGTGCATTGATCTAAAACATTTGAAGGCATTTAGGAGAGGACATTGAGAGGATGCTTACTATGAAGTTTCCTCCCAATTGGCCAAGTGGTTAGGGAGAAAGTCGTTTTGAAAACTTTGAAATATTGTGGCAAAAGGAGAAATTTCTCATGACGAGTATTTTTTCCCTTTGCCACAGTGATTTCAACTAATTAAAGTTTTATTAGCTCACCTGTGCACGAAGTGCTCAGGGTGAGTTATTGTGATCGCCCTATGTCCGGCGTCCGTCAACATTTTCTCCTCTGTAACCGGTGGGTCAACTGGGATGAAACTTCACAGAAAGCATCCTCGCAATGTCCTCACCAGAATTCCTTAAAATTTTTGGGATCCATGCAGAATTCTGGTTTCCATGGCAACGAAATGAAAAAAACTTCAAAATTCTTAAAAATCTTCTCCTCCCAAAGTGTCAGGCCGACTTTCAAATTATTTTGTAGAAATGATCCTTGGGTGACCCTCTATCAGATTCCTTCAAGTCATGTTGATTGGTCGAAAAACATGGCCCCCAGGGGGGGGCTATTTTGCCAATATGGCTATAGTGCAAACTTAAAAAATCTTCTCCTCCAAAAGTGTCAGGCCTTTTTTCAAATAATATTGTAGAAATGTTCCTTGGGTGACCATCTATCAGATTCCTTCAAGCCATGTTGATTGGTCGAAAAACATGGCCGCCAGGGGGGGCGGCTATTTTGCCTTATTAGGCTATAGTGCAAACTTAAAAAATCTTCTCCTCCAAAAGTGTCAGGCCGATTTTCAAATAATTCTGTAGAAATGTTCCTTGGGTGATCCTCTATCAGATTCCTTCAAGCCATGTTGATTGGTCAAAAAGCATGGCCGCCAGGGGGCGGGGCTATTTTGCCTTTTATGGCTATAGTGAAAACTTAAAAAATCTTCTTCTCCATAAGTGTCGGGCCGATTTTCAAATAATTTTTCTAGAAATGTTCCTTGGGTGACCCTCTATCAGATTCCTTCAAGCCATGTTGATTGGTCGAAAAACATGGCAGCCAGGGGGCGGGGCTTTTTTGCCTTATATGGCCAAAGTGAAAACTTAAAAAATCTTCTCTGACGAAAGTGTCAGGCTGATTTTTGAATAATTTTGTAGAAATGTTCCTTGGATGACCCTCTATCAGATTCCTTCAAGCCATGTTGATTGGTAAAAAAACATGGCCGCCAGGGGGGGCGGGGTTATTTTGCCTTATATGGCTATAGTGAAAACTTAAAAAATCTTCTTCTCCGAAAGTGTCAGGCCGATTTTCAAATAATTTTGTAGAAATGTTCCTAGGGTGACCCTCTATCAGATTCCTTCAAGCCAAGTTGATTGGTCGGTAACTATGGCTGCCAGGGGGCGGGGCTTATATAGCTAAAGTGAAAAAAAAAACCAGGTGAGCGATTCCAGGGCCATCATGGCCCTCTTGTTTATAAACAGCTACCATATTTAGGCGTTTTCAAAATTGTCTATAACAGGTTTATTGTATTTGTGCATGTGTTAAAAAATAAAACATGAACATTTCCATGCAGTGTTGATCAAATTTGTTATGAAATGAATCCTCATACTTACAGGATGCCCAATTCTGGCTATATTCCTAAGGAAGTATTTCAATGAATCACCCTGAAATACAATAAAAGTGAAATTATTTAACCCTTTCCCTCATATAGACGCTTTCTGACGCCTCTGCAGCAGACAGCTTTTTGAAAACATAGTAACAAAAGAAGAAATTGCACAAAACGTGCAATTTCTCCTTTTGTCACAATGTTTTCCACTTTTAGTCATAGGTTATCCATTCAATTATAGAGATTTTCCAGTATTTGACAAAATAGGGTTCAAAGTCGTCTGCTGCAGAATTGTCGTATGAGGGAAAGGGTTAACCCCTCCTTCTGGCAGACGCATATTGACACATCTGCAACAGTCTACTTTTGAGAACATTTCATTTATAGTAGCTTAAACATATTTCTAATTATTTTAACCTGATGTTGTTGAAGTTGTCTGCTCTGGATTTGTTGTACGCATGGAGGAAAGGAAGAACTTGTTCAACCAAGCCATACATAGAACATAGATGTCCTACTGAGCTCTTGTTGAAAGAAATACATTCAATACAAGCTGTTGATGGACAAAGATATATGTAAAACTTGACCTTCCTTTCACGGTCTGTAAGTAAACCTGATCAGACTGCATTTAGGTCAAGTGAAAATTTAAAAAATTTCAATGTGTCCGAGGAATGCTTAGTCAACTTGTCCTGGGATAAGCGAAATATATGTCAAGTTAAATTATTGCCAATTCCGGAATTAAATCGACTTCAATTAGGGAATTTAACCTGCTGATCGGTTAGGGTAAAACAAAAATGTTTCTAGGAACACTGAATGAAAGCATGACCAACAGAAAGAAAATGCTGAAGAAGTGGTTATTAAGTGACTTTGACTCCCTGCCATATCAAATTAGAAAGTGACACAAAAATCGGAAAGGTAAATTGTTCTCTAGTCTATCATGTACAGTTCCATTTATAGTCACTGAGTCAGTAAGGAAGGAAAGTAATGAATAGTTTAAACATGTAAGTTAAACTTTTTTCGCATTAAAAGAAAGTTGTCTATAAATAAAGGTGTAATAACCATCATTGAAATGAGTTGAAAACATTGTGGTATATAATGGAGAAATTTCTAATTATGAGCAATATCTTTTTCTACCACAATTTCTTAACCCTTTCCCTCATACAACAATTCTGCAGCAGACAACTTTGAACGTATTTTGTCAAAACATAGAAAATCTCCATAATTGAATGGATAACCTATGACTAAATGTGGAAAACATTGTGGCAAAAGGGGAAATTGCACGTTTTGTGCAATTTCTTCTTTTGTCACTATGTTTTCAAAAAGCCGTTTGCTGCAGGGGCGTCCGAAAACGTTTATATGAGGGAAAGGGTTAAAAGTTGTCAGTGGAAGATGCCTCTGCCAGTGGCAAAGGGTTTACAGTTTACACATGTTAATGTTTCTTGTTGTATATGATGATCGAGAACATACAATTGCTTTAAATGTCAAGTTCCAGAGGTCATTATGGTAAACCAGTGACATTCTGTAAATTACATAAGTCTGCATATATGCTTAGGTTAGTTTAAACTAAAATTTACAATATTTACAGCGCTTTTTTTACCTAAATTTTGAATGGGTCCGGTACCTGGGTGAAATTATATAAAATTATGTATTTCAATATAATAGCTATAGATGCAACTGAAATTACTGAATAATAAGTTGCGGTCTGTTTTAATAAAGCTTACAATACTAGCTAGATGATTTCATCAATTAAGTTTATTTCCAAAAGTTTTAATCGACAGCATCTAGACGCTATAGTTATGCATTCGTCTTCAATAAGTAATTTTCCTTTCACATTTATCCACCCTGCACAATCAACGTTATCATGACTTTAACATCATAGACAGCTATTGCAGCTATTAAATATATCATTATGTAACATTGAATTGAGTGAATTTGATTGATCTTTATCAGTGCTTGCACTAACTTTTTAAAACAGGAAGTCCCGACTTCCTGGGTCTGAATTTTGGAAGTCCTGGTCATAATCTTGGAAGTTCCAGGTGCCATGCTGGCTTTTCCACATCTTGCACTTGTTTCCCTCTGTTTTATTTTTTAAAAACATTATCAGAAAAGAAGCAAATTGTTACAAAAAGTGTATATTGCTCCTTTGTAAATATTGTTATTGTTTCAGTTTCTTTCATTACACTTTTAAACCAGTAGGTGTTCTATGCGATCTATTATGCTCAGTACTGATTATGCTATCTTCTAGTCATATGTCATGATCTATCTAGCATAAAATTTATCAAAAAGATTGGAATGGCCATGATTCATTAAATTCACATATATCATGAATCATGTTTTCAAACCACATGCATTGTGTTAAAAGGAATAATTTCTGATATTGAGATTGTCTGCAGTGCTTTAACTTTAAATACCAGTAAATCAACTATTCTGCAGTGAGTTGTATTAACTAAACACATATTTAGTGCACTAAACTTTCACAATGATAAATTTTAAAACAAATAAGTATGAGTAATACTTTCTTGAATGACATTTCCGATTTTCAGAAAGTAGAAAAATGCACGAAAACCCATTACAATATTTTTGTTCTCCTTTCGTCTTCAATATTTTTTATCTTCTGAAAAGAAATTAACTAAAATGGCCAAAATTGTTATTAAGTTGTATAGGTAAGTCTTTTTTTACAGATGGCTGTGAATTTGATAGATCTTTATGGCAAAAAAAGGAGCAATATCCACTTTCTGTATTAATTAGCTTCTTTTCCAATAATGTATTTAAAAATAAAACAAAGGGAAACACAATAGAATGTGCAAGATGCGAAAAAAGCCAGCATTCCACCTGGGACTTCCAAGAATTATGAGCAGGACTTCCAAAATTCAGACCCAGGAAGTCAGGACTTCCTGTTTCAAAAAGTTAGTGCAAGCACTGTATTATGCAACATATTTAATCAATAAATCTAAAGTTTGGTTATTTTTGTATTGTTGTTTGTACACACTAATCTATCGATTTACAGAAAGAAAAATGTATTCATGTACAAAATCATCCATGGGGAATGGTAGGTTCGAAAATGAAGTTTTTTAAAGTAAAACATATTTTTATTAGAAAATACTTACCAGTCATTTAATACCTGATATATCATCTCTATACACCTTAATTATCCAAAAAAAACGCCCACGCTAGCATATCCCTCACGTATCCGTGACATACACGGCCGCCCGGAAGTACAGGCGCGCACGTGAGCGGGTAGTCACTTTTCATTCACCGTTAAGTATTGGTGACGACGCGGGGTTGGGAGGTGGGACTCTATAAATGACTGGTAAGTATTTTCTAATAAAAATATGTTTTACTTTAAAAAACTTCATTTTTATATCAAAAATACATTACCAGTCATTTAATACCTGATGACTTCGTAGCATAGGACGGGAGGTTCGACCAATACTTACTGTCGTTCCAGGTACGTTGTAGTATATTATTCCATATTTTTTTAAGAACAAACATACTTGATTCCAACGGATGTATAAAGGGAAAGAGGGGATTGAATACAGGTTCAATCGGTATTCACTTTATTTATGTGTTGGATTATGTGAATTAGCAAACCACTCGCTGTGAAGCCACAAGGGGACCCAGGCAGGACCGACTGCAACTGGTTCTTAGACAGGAACCCTTGTTGACACAGTAGAGTAAGGAGCCATCAGATTCATTGAATCTGATCTGCCCGGTTTCTACAGAGACGATCTGTAGTTAAAGCTAATAAAAAGACGGTTTTATAAGTAAAAAACTTTAAAGACGTCGATTCAAGAGTTCGTATGGAGCTCTTGTAAGCGACCAAAGGACGCAAGACAAATCCTATTTTGGAGTTAACTCCTACAATTGGGTTTTTTCTAATTCTAACCATCAGTCTGTGAAACTTAATGTAATTCATTTCTACTGAAAGCAAAGAACTCACTTCCCTGTTAGTGTTCGCCAAGCAATACGAATTTATAATTCTCAGTAAAACTTAAGAAGCGGTAGCCGTCGACAAACGTTCAGAGAGATTGACCTACCTTATTAACATCAATCGGTAAGAACTGTCTATATCTAAGGAAGATGTAACGGTTATGTCGATAGGCAGGCCAGAAGGACGTATAACCACGGTCTCTGGGCCAGAGAAGTGTTCTGTCATCATCTTCCCTTCCAGAAATTCCTTCCAGAAGTGAAACCGGAAGTTGACGAAATGGTTCTCAGCCTCATTATGAACTCGGGGAGTAATTATTATTATTCCTTTGCGAATTCTGAACGTTCACTGCCGAATGAGTGGAATATAGTTGTCTATTCTGTATTAGTGAATAGACTCTGTCCGAAGGTACTCGAATTACCGCTAAGTCGGTGAAAAACGTCATACCCACGAACGTGAACCTCTTTGACGGAATTAATTCCGACTTCTGCGTGTTGGGTATTAAACCCAACCGCAGAATGGTCCGCCAGGCTAGGGATAGATCGTGAAAAAGAAGTACACGATCCGTCCTGTGGGGAAGCCAATCGTCGAAGTATTGAAGAAGTTGGGGTCCTTTCATACTAAGAAATGCTCCCATGCCCTGATATCTTCGTAAGCACTCGAGGGGCGGACTTGAGGCCGAAGGGAAGAGCCCTGAAATTGGAGCACTTCTCCCTCTATCACAAACCGAAGGTATTTCCCCGAGGAGGAAGCGATCGGGATGTGATAAAAAGGCGTGTGTTAGGTCTAGAGAGACCGCCCAGTCGCCTTTCCGAATTGCAACTGGGATGGAGCGGGTCGACTCCATTTTGAATTTATCGACCGGAATCAATAGATTTAGCGCAGATAAATCTATAACCGGTCTCCACTTGCCGTCTTTCTTCGGAACAAGAAAAAGACGGCTGTAGAAACCCCGAAAATTGGGGTTGAGAACGCTCTCTATGGCATTCTTTTTCAGAAGCGATGAAATCACCTCTGACATGGCCGGATGACGAGACGAAATGTCGATCGGCACGCCTGTCAGAGGAGGGGGGGAAATGAAGGGAATCAGATACCCTTCCTGTATCACAGACTAAATCCAACGATCCTATGTGACACTTTCCCACTCCTCCGTGATAAATGACAGGCGGCCCCCGACTGTAATCTCCGACCTTGGGATTGTCATAGAGAGGAGCGAATCCCTAGGGCTGCGGCTTCGGATTCGTGTTAACTCTAGCAGGCTGCCGATGTTAGTACCCTGATAGGGGCGCTTCGGTTTAGCCGATTTCTGACCCGTGGAAGGGGTTTGTTTAGGCTGAAACGCCTTCACATACCGTTTTGGCTTCTTTGCTGGGTTGGGTTTCTTAGAACTACCCACATTCGCAGAATACGTTGAACGTTTCTGGCCCTGCGCAAAAGCCTTAGCTGCGTTCGCCGAAAGGCGTCGACTGTTCTGAAGCATCAGAAGCTGTCACCGCAGCAATCCTTCCATCAAAGAGTTGTTTCGACTCCAATGGTGCGGCTTTCAGGCTGTCCTTGCTAGCACGTAGCAATGAGTTAGGAGCAACTATAACTGCGTCCCTCCTCATGGACAGTATCTCTGTGATGGTCTGAAGATTCAGTGCCATGAGATGCCTGTTGCCTGTGTCGAAAGCTTCGAGAATTCTGTTAGCCCCTAGGCTAGAGATATTCTCCTCTTTCAACAACAAAGACAGAGCGACTGCGAAATGGTTGTCATGAGATGACACCAATACACCCAGTCTTGCTCTGGCCTCCCACTTCTCTAGTATCTTAAAAGAGACCTGGACAGAAGCGGGTGCAGTTAACCCCAGTGTAGCTGCATCCCCGTCTAAAGCTGGCACTTTGACCGGGAAGAACTCCTTAGACGTAGAATACGCCTTAGAGTTGACCCATTTCCTAGAAATGGGTCCTGGGACCGACCAGCCTGGAGGTATAGCCTCTAGAGACCTGGTCGACTGCAATTGGTCTAACAACCTGCCCAAGTTGTTAGTTTGAGGAAGCAAGTGCACTGGCGAAAAGCTTGTACATTAAGTTCCTCTAGGCTCGAAAGGTTTTGCGACGTGGGGAGCGTCAACCTTAGGGCATGAAGTATTCGGCACCACCCGAAATACTTCGTCAATAGCCTGCTGAAGAGACCAACGCTCTACAGCTGGCTCCTCATCGGAAGTTGACCTATTTCCCTCATTATCGTCAGACGAAGATGTAGGGTTGTAGGTACTCTTCTGAGGTTGTCTACTCGGTATTCCAACCGGTAGATCTATGTCCGACTCAGACAGGGATAAATCAGAAAATCCATGTTCTGCCGAAGATTTTGCGAAGCAGGCCCCCTCTCCGCAGCAGAGGACGGCCATGCAAAAACTTCTGCCGGGGCCGAACTGACCGTATTGGACGGTTTCGACCTCTCTTTCACTGAATGACGCAATGTATTCTGATCCAGAGGTTGCCTATAACCGGACTGCCTATCAACTAGGTGTCCCCCCGAGAGCAGTGAATCCCCATGAGATGGGTAATGCTGATCCCGGTAGGCCGTTGAACCCTGTCTAACACCTAACGGTTCCATAGTATGGACCGGTGGTTGGTATTGAGGAGCAGCGTATTCTCTAGCGACATACACTGTCCCCCCAGGGGAGGAAAAAGATTTTCCGTAACCCCCCTACCCGATGGAAGACAGAGGAATAATAGAACCCGGTGCGATACCTGGGTTATAATTATTCTGATTCTGTAGTGGAGCAGAGATCGACTGGTAATTTGAATCAATACGGTCTATCACTACAGAACCCGTGCCTGGACGCGCCATGTTTACATAGCCGGCCGGCAGTGTAGACGAGGCATTGAAAAATGCCTGACTACTCGGTTGCACTGAGTTTACACAAGACACTGGTGTTTGTGTCGTGTTCACAAGCGTGACCGATTGGCTCGTAGCACCATAATGAAATGGGCTACTGACCTGATGCGGCATGGCTACATGCGCGCGAGTTTGGCCAGTCGTCGAATCATTTAAGAAAGTCTGACTGCCAGGATGAATCGTTGCTAAATGATCAACCTTTTGCCTGGCTGGGTCCTTGCAATAAGACCTTTGCCCTGTCGCATCACGGCTAAGTGAGCGACTACCTGGTCTAGTCATGGCAACGTGACTGACTGGCCCGGTCGTGTCCAAAAAGGACTGACTGGTGACAGGTCGAGTCATTGACAAATGACTCCTCTCCGGTTGCCCGGTGACCTGACGTGCCTCGGCATTTGGGTTTTGTTGTGCAGCCCAAACAAAACCCGGTTGACTATGCATAGGCAGGAGTGAAGCTGCACTATACCAAGTCTCCGGAGAACTACGTCCGCCGACGTAGGTAACCGGTACTCTGCAGCTGTCCGAAGACCGCTGTAGCTCGGAGTATGGTGTCGGATTGGTACAATTCCTGCGGTTTCCCGGAAAGCTACCAAAGGCATCTCCTTCTTTCGAAGGCCCAGCCACGACACCAGGCGACAGATGGTGAGGTTCAGCGGTTGAACGTTCCAGCTGAACATTTTCCCCGCTGTTTCCGTACGGTGTCTGACGTTTCCCGACGGAGCAACTCTCACCCAAAGCTACCATCCCGAGGTTGCCTATAACCGGACTGCCTATCAAATAGGTGTCCCCCCGAGAGCAGTGAATCCCCATGAGATGGGTAATGCTGATCCCGGTAGGCCTGTCTAACACCTAACGGTTCCATAGTATGGACCGGTGGCTGGTATTGAGGGGCAGCGTATTCTCTAGCGACATACACTGTCCCCCCAGGGGAAGAAAAAGATTTTTCGTAACCCCCATACCCGATGGAAGACAGAGGAATAATCGAACCCGGTGCAATACCAGGGTTAAAATTATTCTGATTCTGTAGTGGAGCAGAGATCGATCGATAATTTGAATCAATTCGGTCTATCACCACAGAACCCGTGCCTGGACGCGCCATGTTTACATAGTCGTCTGGCAGTGTAGACGAGGCATTGAAAAATGCCTGACTACTCGGTTGGCCTGTGTTTACATAAGACACTGGTGTTTGTGTCGTATTCACAGGCGTGACCGATTGGCCCGTAGCACCATAACGAAATGGGCTACTGACCTGATGCGGCATGTCTCCATGCGCGCGATTTTGGCTAGTCGTCGAATCAATTAAGATAGTCTGACTGCCAGGATGAATCGCTGCTAAACGATCAACCTTTTGCCTGGCTGGGTCCTTGCAATCGGACCTTTGCCCTGTCGCATCACGGATACGTGAGCGATTACCTGGTCTAGTCATGGCAACGTGACTGACTGGCCCAGTCCAGTCCAACCCGGACTGACTGGTGACAGGTCGCGTCATTAACAAATGACTCCTCTCCGGTTGCCCGGTGACCTGACGTGCCTCGGTATTTGGGTTTTGTTGCTCAGCCCAACAAAACCCAGGTTGACTATGCATAGGCAGGAGTGAAGCTGCACTATACAAAGTCTCCGGAACACTACGTCCCCCGACGTAGGTAACCGGTACTCTGCAGCTGTCCGAAGACAGCTGTAGCTCAGAGTAGGGTGTCGGATTGGTACAACTCATGAGGTTATCCCGGAAAGCTACCAAAGGCACTCCTTCTTTCGAAGGCCCAGCCCTGACACCAGGCGACAGATGGTGAGGTTCAGCGGTTAAATGATCCAGCTGAGCATTTTCCCCGCTGTTTCCGTACGGTTTCTGAAGTTTCCCGACGGAGCAACTCTCACCCAAAGCTACCATCCGAATTTCCTCAGCGCGCGGAAAAACGGCTGTGTTGAGCGGAGAAGAAGGCTCAGCATTGCCCTTCGACTCGCTCAACACCGTTGCAGAGTCCGGTTGGGAGAACCCCTCGAACTCTGCCTCACTCGATGAAGATAAAGGCACCCTCTTAGGGGTCTTCTTTATCTTCCTGCTTTTACGAGTCTTACTCCGCACGACCTTTTTCCAAATGGAAATAGGCCATGTCGAGCAGTACTCGCAAGGTGAAGCCTGTGTGCATTTGGTGCACACAACGCAGGTCGGATGCGAATCCCATAGGTGCACAGCATGACCACATGGGCTCCGCATCCCTTCACCAGTAATTGATATTGACATAATTCAAATATACTCACCAAACAGTAAATAATCCGTATATAATCCGTTTATAATCCGTTTTAATATATATCCACACCACGGTGACACCGGTAGTTTGGACACGTATATTGAAATAAATTTTGTTTCAAAATTTTTTCACAAATATTGAATAGAACAGTCAATAATTCATACAGCAATAGTTAATGTACTATCGCTAACAGGGTAGGGAAAAAGTATTGAAAACAGTAAGACTTCCGCACCCGAAGACGGTAACTGAAATTAGCGGGTGGGGTAAACCACGTGCTTCTCAGCGTAACGTCTGCTACAAAACAATAAATACAGCAATAAAGTAAATAATTTACGGCTGTGACGTTAATGTAGACAAAATATCTTTGGACAATTAAATGATTATAAGGCAGGGCCTTATAAAACAAAAGAGTTAATTGGAAGAAGAAATAATAATATAAATTTTCTTATCGACTACTCCGGTGAATCCAAAAATGAAAAGTGACTACCCGCTCACGTGCGCGCCTGTACTTCCGGGCGGCCGTGTATGTCACGGATACGTGAGGGATATGCTAGCGTGGGCGTTTTTTTTGGATAATTAAGGTGTATAGAGATGATATATCAGGTATTAAATGACTGGTAATGTATTTTTGATATAAAAATAGCCCATTTCGAAGGAATCTGATAGAGGGTCATCCAAGAAACTTCTACAAAATTATTTGAAAATCTGCCAACCAGTCCGGAGAAGAAGAATTTGTTAAGTTATTTTCGTTTCATTTCCATGGATCTCAAAAATTTGAAGGAATTCTGGTGAGGTAATTGAGAGGATGCTTTCTGTGAAGTTTCATCCCAATTGAGCCCCTGGATGTTGATGCACGACATACAACGGACAAAAGGCGATCACAATAACTCACTTTGAGCACTTTGTGCTGTGGTGAGCTAAAAAGGAAGGAAAGAATAATTATAAATTAACATGTTGTAGGGTTCAGTTTATGTTTGAAATCAAGTTTGAAATTATACAACAATTTCAATGAAATTTAACTGTTTAGCTAATATTGTATTTCGAGGGTGGTCTACTTTGTAAACATATTGGACTACATTTTAACATTTGTGAAAGTATGATTATAATTCGGATGCCAAGTTAATATGATTTTGAAAACTCATGTCTTCAGCAAGTTAACCCTTTTCTCATTGTTTTAAAAGTAGATTGCTACAAAGGTGTCCAATGTTGACTTTAACAGGGGAAAGGTAAGATGACTTGTTATTGCATGCAAATCACAAATTATCTGTTTTGTGGTTTTATTGACATAAAATTCAAAACTTCTGACAAAAACATCTTGAAAAGTGTATGTGGAATTGAACAAGAGGCCCAAGAGGGCCAGTATCGCTCCACGGCCATAAGGCAAAAATAAAATCTCCAAACAGCCCTGCCCCGTGGTGGCTATTTTTTTTACCAACCACCATGGCTTAAAGGAATCTTGTAGAGTGTCACCAAAGGAATGTTTCTGCAAAATTATTTGAAAATATGCCTGACACTTTCGGAGGAGAAGATTTTTTAAGTTTTCACTATGGTCATATAAGTCAAAATAGCCCCGCCCTCTGGCGGCCATGTTTTTCGACCAATCAACATGGCTTGAAGGAATCTGATAGAGGGTCACCCAATGAACATTTCTACAAAATTATTTGAAAATCGGCTGAACACTTTCGGAGAAGAAGATGTTTTAAGTTTTCACTATAGCTATATAACGCAAAAAAGCCCCGCCCCCTGGCGGCCATGTTTTTCGCCCAATCAACATTTCTTGAAGGAATCTAATTAAGGTTCACACAAGGAACATTTCTAGAAAATTATTTGAAAATCGGCCTGACACTTTTGGAGGAGAAGATTTTTTAAGTTTGCTCTTTAGCCATATAGGCAAAATAGCCCCGCCCTGTGACGGCCATGTTTTTTTACCAATCAACATGGCTTGAAGGAATCTGATAGAGGGTCACCCACGGAACATTTCTACATAATTATTTGAAAATCTGCTGAACACTTTTTGAGAAGAAGATTATTTAAGTTTTCACTATAGCTATATAAGGCAAAAAAGCCCCGCCCCCTGGCGGCCATGTTTTTCGCCCAATCAAAATTTCTTGAAGGAATCTAATAAAGGGTCACCCAAGGAACATTTCTACAAAATTATTTGAAAATCGGCCTGACACTTTCGGAGAAGAAGATTTTTTAAGTTATCACTATTTTTTTCTTTCGGTTGCCATGGAAACCAGAATTTTGAATGGATCAAAAACATTTGAAGGAATTTAGTAGAGGACATTGAGAGGATGCTTCCCATGAAGTTTCAACCAAATTGGCCAAGTGGTTAGGGAGAAGAAGTCGTTTAAAGGAAAAAGTTAACGCACGCACGCACGCACGCACGCACGGACGCACGACGGACAATTCGCCATGACATAAGCTCGACTGGCTTTCAGCCAGTGGAGCTAAAAATCATAAAATTAGTCCTTAATGAAAGCACTTTACCTGTATACATATTAAGACTTATGATTGGCAAGATTACTAATTTCCATTACTGAGAAATAATTGGTTGGCTGTGTGTATAGTCAATCTACCTTAGAATGGAGAGTGGTCATGAATAAACAATGAAATGCTTCAATACTATTTCAATGAAAGACAATGCAAGTTATGATAAATGTTCACTAAAACCCCACCCCTGATGTTCCAATATGCCCCGCATTCTATAGTGTAAGTGTTATGCAAAACTGCAGTATGGATTTTCAGCGACATTGATGCATTGCATCAATTTTCTCTTGTACTTTCATTTATAGACATTCTGCATAATGATATGTACCTAGATGAAAGGGTTAACCCTTTCCCTCATACGACAATTCTGCAGCAGACGACTTTGAACATATTTTGTCAAAAAGTGGAAATCTCTTTAATTGAATGGATAACCTATGACTAAAAGTTGAAAACATTGTGACAAAAGGAGAAATTGCTCAAAACGAGCAATTTCATTATGTTTTCAAAAAGCTGTCTGCTGCAGAGGCGTCAGAAAGCGTCTATATGAGGGAAAGGGTTAATAAACAGCAAACAGGTATGTCACATTCTACCTAGACAAAATTGCCAGTCTTTTATTACTTTATCAATATATAAACTTTATAAAGCACATACCAGTTCATAAAATCTAGAATGTCATAAATTATAACTTTATAATTATGCTCTGCAAGAAAGTACAAAAACATCAGTTAGTGAACAATCAGAAATTGGCATTATAATTTTGAAGTATTTAGACTCTTGTTTATTCTTTCACACATTGTCTTATAATATTTATAAAAAGAAAATCTGCCATTAGACCTAATATATCCGTCAACATTCTACATATCGACTTGTATCATTGTTATTAAAATACTTGAAATACCAATATATTTAACTATTATTTATTGAAACAGTATTATTTTCCAGTTAATTCCTAAAACAAATTCATCAAACAAAAAAGGGCCCAGAATATAAATTTCAAACAAGAGGGCCGGCCCTGGAATCGCTCACCTGATTTTTTTTTCTTCACTTTAGCTATATAAGCCCCGCCCCCTGGCCGCCAGTTTCCGAACAATCCCTACTTGGCTTGAAGGAATCTGATAGAGGGTCACCCTAGGAACATTTCTACAAAATTATTTGAAAATCGGCCAGACACTTTTGGAGGAGAATTTTTTGTTTAAGTTTTCACTATAGCCATATAATGCAAAATAGCCCTGCCCACTGGCGGCCATGTTTTTTGACCAATCAACATGGCTTGAAGGAATCTAATAGAGGGTCATCCAAGGAGCATTTCTACAAAATTATTTGAAAATCTGCCAACCAGTTTGGGAGAAGAAGATTTTTTAAGTTTTCACTATAGCCATATAATGCAAAATAGCACCGCCCCCCCCTGGCGGCCATGTTTTTCGACCAATCAACATGGCTTGAAGGAATCTCATAGAGGGTCATCCAAGGAACATTTCTACAAAATTATTTGAAAATCTGCCCACCAGTTTGGGAGAAGAAGAATTTTGAAGTTTTTTTCATTTCGTTGCCATGGAAACCAGAATTCTGCATGGATCCCAAAAATTTGAAGGAAATCTTGTGAGGTCATTGAGAGGATGCTTTCTGTGAAGTTTCATCCCAATTGACCCACTGGTTACTGAGAAGAAGAAGTTGACGCACGCCGGACAAAAGGCGATCACAATAACTCACCTTGAGCAAAGCTTAGGTGAGCTAAAAATAGTTTTATTCTTATTAACTAGGAATAAAATAAGGGTTAAAAGGATTTCATTTTGCTGCGCCTTCAGAGTCCGAGACTCATTAATTTTAGCTAGGACTTCTTAAAAGGTGAACATTATTTTTTACATTGTCGGACCCATTGTATTGTGAAAAACACATGAAATGATTAACTCACTGTTCCCACTGGGGGTACATGTACCATTTAGAGTGAACCTTTGAGGCTACAACATATCATGATGTTAGATTGTAAACAAAACGAAACAAACTGTGTTATCATCCTTAAGTAACAAAATCACTTTTTTATAAATCTTGCAATAAAACACATACACAACTAAGTGTTTGTTTATCCTTTTGAAGATTAATAACTTACAATGTTATATGAAAATATATGACAGTGACTAGAGTAGATACAACATATTCAGTAAACGAGAGACACTTGAATGAATATATGCATTGTTTTTCTGGAGAGGAACGGCGTCTTTGTCAATTTTTAAACTATAGGGGACAGAGGAGTCCTCTTCGACCTTCTATCGAGTAGTTTCAGCTTTGTCAAATCAAAAATCAAACAAACATTTCTGCGACATATTTCAGTAGCAGATATCAATAGTGGACTGCCTCTTGTTTACGAAGGTTGTGAAATTATTACCTGTAAAAAAAACTGATATCAGTCAGCATATACGTCATCGCGTATGATCTATACAGCTGAATCCGAACATTGACAAAGTTGAAAGTAGCAAAGTTATTGATACTTTTAATGAGCGGGCACCTGATCGGGTACTTACGATATCGTTCAGAATTATTACGATGACATGTTGTCTATATGTAGTCATTGGGAAACCGCTTCTTATAACATGTTTTTCCCGCGAAATTTTGCTAATCGTGTTAATTTTACCGTCTGAAAGATATATTTTTATTATTCTAGACTTATTTTACATACTCATTTTGACGTTTGTAGTCTAAATAGGTGCGTGATTATTTTGTTTGTCTACGTGATTCATGTACATATATATATATATCAGGGCTCTGGAAATTTTGAAATCCCAATCGGTCCGGGTGAAATAATTTTTTACCCCCCCTCTTTTTACCCTTCTTGAAAAATATCAAATTCGAACACTTTAAAAAAAGAAATGAATTTCATGTTTATTTCAGGTTACCTTGCATAGATGGATGTATAACAGTGTCATCACTCGATAATGTCAATGTAGAAGTACTTAACAAATCGTAATTTACCAAAGTTTGCAGACGAACATAACAACGCACATGTTTACATTGCTCGTTCGTACTTAAAAATGTTCCACCCGTAATCCAATATCGTACTTACTAGGAAATGATTGGTGGTGCACAGAAGGCCGGATCGTATGAATTTGGTTGCCAGCCCAACATACTAACTCAGTTGGTTTGCCAATCCGACTGTTTGAGTGTTATGAACCGGTTCCCCAAACCGGTTCTCTTTGTCAACATGATCCGGGTTGCCAATTCGGTCATTTGACTTTTTGAACATCGCAAGTAAATTGCGTTGAGCCATTTCAATAAAGTATCGAAAGACAAATGAACTTAAAACTTCTGCATTATATATATATACACAATAAAACTTTTGAGTCATAACACATCGAATTCTAATTATCGACATCAATAACATTTCCAATTATAAGCACCTTTAATGTTCCATAATGGTTTTAAACAGCGTAGACCGTTTGTAACAGTTTGAAAATTACGAACCATTCGAAACGAAAATAAAAATAATTTATCAATTAGCCGTTCAGACCGGACTTGGACCGATTAAAATATGTTAAACTGATCAAGTAGTAATTAGCAAACACTTTTAAAGAAGCCTTTAACACATGCATTATCTGTCAAACCGAAGGGAGTAAATATATAACCGATTGTCACACCTCCTGGACCGATTATCGGCGGCTTATCTTGATTACGTCACGGTAAGTGACTCTCTCGACTGTTATCCTACGCTTTAGAAACAAAGAGCGTGTGTACTTACTAGGATTTTATTGGTTTTTCGTTTACACAGTGACATGTATAGCGTAGGTATTAACGAAATTTTATAAATTTTATAAAATCTCGGACTGATTTTTTTACAAGTTTTAAGATTGCAATCGGTCTAGGGATTCGAATTCCGGTCCAAACCGGCACTTTTACTGGTCTTTCGAAGCCCTGATATATATATATACGTAAATTGGAAATCTGGGCTCATTATTAAAATAGAACTTAAACTAAGAATTATTTATATTAAATTATGGTTACAGTGATTTCTAGAGGCTTATCCTTGATTTAAATATTTGAGTCCATGACCGTGTGATCAGATCCCAAGTTTATCCTTATCACAGTGCTGATTGCGAGAGCTGAACTCTCAGTAGGTAATTAAGTTGAACAACATTTCTAAACACAGGGATCCTAGTTTGAGTGTATGAATTGACAGTGTAAATAATTGTGACCACAGATACAGATAAGAAGGGGGCCTGTGCTAAAAAATATTCCTATTATTTGCATTTTTAAGCCCTATGTTCTGGGTACTTAACCCTTTCCCTCATACGACAATTCTGCAGCAGACGACTTTGAACATATTTTGTCAAAACATGGAAAATCTCTATAATTGAATGGATAACCTATGACAAAAAGCGGAAAACATTGTGACAAAAGGAGAAATTGAACGTTTTGTGCAATTTCTTCTTTTGTCACTATGTTTTCAAAAAGCTGTCTGCTGCAGAGGCGTCAGAAAGCGCTTATATGGGAAAGGGTTAAAAGAATTTTCTCATTGAGCTTTTTAAGTGAAATAAGAACTAAGAACACAAAAAACGCCCCTTATCTAGGAATCTGGTGACCAATTCAAAATGATTGGAAATGACCAATTTGGAAGTCAGGAAGTTGTCTAAGAACTGGAGTACTGGTGCAAAACAGTTAAGATACACATGCTTAGTAGACAACGCTATAAATCAAATATATAACAAAAAAAAACCACCGAGAATGTTTTCTGTTCGCAGAGGTGAAATCTATGCTCCAAATAACTTAATAAGATAAGTTTCTGATTTGACAGTTATTAGAATGAATTTGCTTTTGAGCGGTCCATCAGATACACAAGCACATTTCGTAGAAGAAATTAAACTTTATTTATTTTGAAACGAGAGTTTCATTTCCAGCAGTGGGTCATACTGTGGACTGTCTCGCATTGACTGGATGGGTGACATTTCAGAAATCAGCCCAATTAACCTATTTTTCTGAACCTCTTTTCGATGAAGGCATTGGGATTTGGAACTCAGGAAAACCGAGCCAACATATGATCTGATGTTAAAAGTATTTAAATTACCAGTTGAAACTCCCTTCTTCTGTCAAAGGCTGCCAAAATTCCTGAATCTTTCCACAACTTCTCCAGTGGGTCGATGTAATCCTGGAAAGCCTTTTCGTCTATTTTAGTACTCTCATAACTAAAAACAATCTGTGCATGTTTAGCATTTGCCTCTTCACCAAAGGGAATTCCTAACTTGTCTCTTGCGTCTATCAACACACGCATTCCTTTGATGATGTTTATGTACACAGTGTTCCTAAACTCCCGAATTGTGTCATCGTCAAATTGGTCACCGTGTATAATTCGCATTTGTTTCAAGAACGTACTTTTCCCACTTTCACCAGCACCTAACAGAAGGATTTTAACAGTTCTTCTAAACTGGAGCTTTTCCTTGGCAATCTGTTTGTCTATTGTTTTACTCTTGTTTCTCTGATCTCTTTCTTGATCAGAGACACAGCACATGAAAATATCCGCCATTTTGCCTCTGATCCCCACCCATGACGTCACGGATAAAAACTTCCTCGTATTGAACCCGGCGCAAATATACAGATAACTTTAAACGCAGAGAAATACAGTAACCAATACATATTTGGTTCCTCTCGGCTTTCTTCGGGCTGTTAGATCAGCAAAATGGCAGCCTCCATACACTGCCGGACGTTACATAAATTTGGCCAAATAACTTGGCGAAATCTTTATTCCAGACATGCAAGCTCATCGACTGGAGCCATTTTCATTATGTACGTTGATAACTGTTGGACTGTCATTACAGTTTTCTGAATATTTTTTGCGAATTCTTCAATTCAAAATCCGGTTGTAGTCGACTTGGTTTGCAACATTTGACATTGAAAATATTAGACGAGTGTCTAAAGATGTTGCCAGAACCTGCTAAGTAGAGACAACGGTTAAAGCCAATTAAAGAATAACAAGTGCTTTCCATTAAGCTCTGTCGAATTATGCAATTATTTGATCATACAACAAAGGGTTACTTCCACTTATAGCGCGGGTTCACGATTGTCGCGGTAATCAAGGTTCAGCTGTTTTCTTTATTGTGCTGTAAATGTTAACGTGCCATCTAATATGAGTCAGGGACTGTGTTTATATTGTTCTTGTATGAGTATAGATGCTAACTATTTCAGGTAAACTAACAACTGTCACGAAAACAACTTTATACATGACTATAAAGTTCATATAACCATACTTTTTCATATTTATTAACATAATAGCACATTCAAGAACATATTACAATACATTTTAACATTTTGTAATAGTGTTTTTGTATTTATTATCGCGAAATAGAAAAATTACAGAGTGGAATAGGCTAAAACGCATATAAATAAATAGAACTAGTTCACGAAAATCCATTTATCATGTGTTGTTAAAGCGATATTTAATGTAAAAATATGGTTACATATAAAAAGTTGTTTTCATGACCGATAAGTTGTTTTCGAGAAAACAACTTGTTTTCGCTATCTAGCTATACCCATTTCAAAGAGTTAATCTGTTTTAAGTAATTTACGAGTCCTTTTGTTGTCCTATGTGAGTTCTTCTGTCCTATGCAAATACATAGAAGACATCATCTGTTTAAGAACATATTCCTCTTTAACATATGGACAAGTAATTAAATACATGAAATAATAATGAAAGGTATAACAAATTATTGAGTTGCCCTTCATAAAGCACTTTCCTACTTAAAATATGACGATTTAAGAGACATTTATTTTAACGTATCCTGGATAAACAACAGGACTCTATAGACACATTTTATGCAATATTAAATACAAATATCCAGTCTGAAGTAGGGCTACAGATAACTTTTTCAGTGAATTGGGTATTTACCCAAAAATTTAAGCAACAGAGAGAATTTTACCCCATCATTTTTTAGCTCGACTTTTGAAAAAACGAGAGCTATTGTCATGACCCTGGCGTCGTCGGTGGCGGCGGTGGCGTGGTCGTCCGGTTAAGGTTTTTTGTTCAGCTCAGCTTTTTTTCTGTTTTCTATCAGTCGGGCGTCTGTGCCGTACGCGGTGCTCTTGTTTGAAATTGCTTTTTTGTACAACTTGAAATCTTCTTGGCAAAGGGAGACATAATGAGCAAATCCTCCTTTTCTAACAATATTTCAAAGTTGTTTAACTATTAGTAAATCATTAAATGCTTCTTATTGTTGGCAAATGAAATGTATATAAATGGGGATCCCTCATTCATCCAGGCACTTTTTAAGATTAGTTTTGCTTTAATCTGTATGCACAGTGTACATCTTAGTCTCACTCACATCAAGCCATAGATACTTTTTGTTCCATTTGGATCTTGTTTGATTTAATGTAAAAATATGTTGAGTACTCATCATTTGAAAAAAGAATTGCTTTTTTTTGACAATTCTTTTGCTTTTTTAAGCAAAAAAGCTACTTATCTGTAGCCCTGTGAAGTATACATGTACAATACTGCAAAATTCTCAGAGTGGATTCCAACTAAGAAGCGAGACTCTTTTCAATATCCTAATTCTTTCTCAGCTTCAAATGTCAGTGTTATAATGTATTTCATCACTCTTTGTTGTATATACTTATCAACAAGAGAAAGTTGATTCAACGCATTAATGTCGCCGGAAATCCATACTGCAGTCATGCATAACACTTACATTATTTATGGTAGTTGAAAAAACAGTTATCAACTGAGGGGCATGTTGGTACATAAGGGTTGGGGTCAAGTGAAAATGTATCATAACTTGCATTTTTAGCTCGACTTTTGAAAAACCAAGAGCTATTGTCATGACCCTGGCGTCGGTGTGGTCGTCTGGTTAAGGTTTTTTGTTGGCGGGTGGTCGTCCGGTTAAGGTTTTTTGTTGTCGGCATGGTCGTCCGGTTAATGTTTTTTGTTGGCGGCGGCGTGGTCCTCTGGTGAAGGTTTTTTGTTCAGCTCTGCTTTTTAGCTCCCCTATGCACAAAGTGCAAGGTGAGCTTTTGTGATCACTGAATGTCCGGCGTCCGTCTTCGTCGTCGTCTGTCCGTCCGTCTGTTAACAATTTCCTACAAATGACTTCTTCTACTAAACCAATGGACAGATTTCAAAATAACTTCACAAGAATGGTCCTTAGGTGGTCCCCTTTCAAAGTTGTTCAAAGAATTTAATTCCAAGTAGAACTTTGGCTGTTGCGGCATCAGAAAAGGGGAAAATTTCCAAATCTTAAAAAATCTTCTTGTTCATAAGTGTTGGCCCGATTAAAAATTATTTTGCACAAATGTTCCTTGGGGCACCCCCTACCAAGCTTGTTCAAATATTTCCGATCCGGTGAAAACCATGGCCGCAAGGGGGTGGGGTTTGTTTTCCTTATATGTGCATTGTTAAAACTTTAAAAATCTTCTTGTCCAAATGTACTGGCCAGATTTCAAAATAACTTCACAGAAATGGTCCTAAGGTGGTCCCCTTTCAATGTCGTTCAAAGAATTTAATTCCAAGTAGAACTTTGGTTGCTGCGGCATTAGAAAAGGGGAAAATTGCCAAATCTTAAAAAAACTTCTTGTCCAAAAGTGCTGGCCCGATTTAAAAATTATTTTGCACAAAATTTATGTTCCTAAAGGCACCCTCTATGAAGATTGTTTAATTATTTCCGATTTCCTTCTACCAAGGTTCATCAAATAAATCCGATCCGTTGAAAAACATGGCCACCAGGGGGTTGCTTGTTTTCCTTATATGTATAGAGTAAAAACTTTGAAAACTATTGAAGTTCTATTAAATCAGGTGAGCGATATAGGGACATCATGGCCCTCTTGTTTCTGTTTTCTCCCTATCAGTTGAGCATCTGTGCCGTACACGGTGCTCTTGTTTGTCAAAGAAGTGAATGTCCACTCCTTCATTGAAATATAATTGAAGCCTTTCATTGTTTATGATCAATCTCCATTCTAAGGTAGCTTGACCATACACACAGCCAACTAATTATTGATCATAAACAGAAATGGAAATGCGTAATCTTGCCAATCATCAGTCTTAGTATGTATACAGTGCTTTTATTAAGGAATAATTATATACAAGATTTGTGAATTCCACATACACTTTTCAAGATGTTTGTCAGAATTTATTGTAATTATTTCCTTCCTTTTTTGGGAAAAATCTTTACAGATTATTGTTTTTACATTCCCATCATCATCGATTTTGTGACACAAGTTAATGCGGAGCTTAGTCCCATTTCTTCGAAGTTTATTTTATTTTGTTTGTTGTTCATCATTATTGTTGTTATCTTCTAAAGATGTGAAGAAACTTGTTAGTTTTCACTTTGACATCTTTGTTTACTAAATTATCAATGCACTGGCTGAACAAACTTGACTATTAGACTGTACACAATAACATCATGCTATCAATAGTAAAATAAAATACAGTGCATCAGTCTAGTCACAATAAAGAAACTGCACATACTTAAAACATTGGAATATTTATTTCATTTTAGATGTGTCATGACTTAGTGTTTTGAACAAACGCAATTGTAATATGTTCAAGACATTTAAATTTGTTAATACTGTAGAGACTGCATTTTTTTTTTCAACAGCTTGAAACATTGTCAAAATGTTAGTCCGGGCGATATCTAGGCAAAGTTCGAATAAGGGTCATGAAGGAAAATCTTGTTAACACTCTGAAAGCTATATTTTTGTTAAGCATGTTGAAACTTTGTCAGAATGGGTCTTTTGATGATAATACAATGTAGCTTACCTGACCACAAAACAAGTTTTTGTGATTGACTATGTGGTTCAACCGATGGCATAAGCGATCCAGGGCCATCATGGCCCTCTTGTTGTAATTACCAGGATACTTTGTACCATCATTTTTTTTTTAAAAATTGCACAAGAATGAATGTTTTTCTTTGGTGATATTTAACCCTTTCCAACATACAACAAATATGCAGCTGACAACTTTGAAACCATTTTTAGCTCGACTATTCGAAGAATATGAGAGCTGTCTTACTCACCCTGGCTTGGCGTCGTTGTCCACGTCACACCTTGGTTAAGGTTTTGCAAGTACTTAAATACTACATGTATGTATTGCATTGAAACTTTCTATTATCCTACCCAACTATCACACCTTTGTAGATTATCAAGTTAGATAACTCTATCCTGCATTTTATGCACCTTATGGCCCTTTATTTTACTTAGAAATTCTTGTTAAAATTTTGCGTGCAACTGAATTAAGAGTCCATATCTCAGTAACTTAAATAAGCGGTGGAATAGTCGAGCGCGCTGTCCTTCGACAGCTCTTGTTAAAGTGAAGATTTAAAAAAAAATCTCCGGCAAAAGTGTCCGGCCTCTTTTCAAATTATTTTTTGTAGAAATGTTCCTAGGGTGACCCTCTATCAGATTCCTTCAAGCCATGTTGATTGGTCACAAAACATGGCCAACAGAGGGCGGGCTGTTTTGAGATTTAATTTTTGCCTAATGGCAGTGGAGTGATACTGGCCCTCTTAGGCCTCTCGTTCCTTTTACCAGAATGTTTTCAAAAGTCATCCTTTCCAGAGGAGTAAGAAAGCTTCTGTATGTGGGAAAGGGTTTATCAGTAAAGTTATATAAAGGAACAAGTGAATCTAGATATTATTTACGTTGTTCCTTTGTTCCATTTCTGTTCAATGTACAGGTACAAGTGATTTTTCCAGAGTGCACCCTCGCATTACTTAGAACACAAAAAAAACCCAAGAGGTGTATAGTTAAAAGAACCTGTATGCTCTTCTCAAGTGTCATTATGAAGAAATAATCCTTTTGTCACAATGTTGTTCAAAATCGTCTGCATTGAAATATGATTGAATTACGTCTAAATATCGGAATGGATTAATTGATATTCAATATTTTAGACAATATTTATCAACTCATATTGTTTCAGGGTGCCACAAGTACCACCAGACACAGCAGAAAGCAATCCCATCATGCAGTACAAAATGGAACCCAAGATTTCTCAGATGAATGCCAATAATGTTTTGACAGGATGTTCAAAGACTGCTCTAAACTTTGATGTTGACATAAGAGAACTTGTTGACTCTTTTGAAAATGAAATTGGTAAGCAGTGCATTATTCAACCTATTTTTGTGTTATGAGCTATTTCTCCAGTTGCCGCAATTTTTTTAACTCAGTTCAATAACTTTTATTCATAGAGAATTTACATATTTTTGGCTGGTGGTTTTCAGTCTTAGATATATTATTTGTGGAAAAGTGATAAATGGTCTAGTTACGTGTAGTAAATAATGAAGAAAAACATTAATAACTATATCACCCCGAAAACGTTTAACTGCAGCAATTATTGGAATGATTTATCAGAGAATGGATTCCAACCTGATGATTACAAATTTTGTTATCACAAACTAAATTCACAAAAGATGAATTTGCGAGACCGTCTTATGTAATAAAACCCTGTAAATAGAATGCGTTAACCCTTCTGCAGCAGTCGACTTTGAACATATTTTGTCAAATAATGGAAAATCTCTATAATTGAATGGATAACCTATGACTAAAAGTGGAAAACATTGTGACAAAAGGAGAAATTGCACTTTTTTTACAATTTCTTCTTTTGTTACTATGTTTTCAAAAAGTCGTCTGCTGCTGAGGCGTCTATATGAGAGAAAGGGTTAAAGCTGTATGGAGAATATGCAAATACTGTGTTTTGTGCAAGTTTCTATTGCTTCCATTTTTGTTTGGGGCAAAAGCTTTTTTACCTATGAAGAACACTACATTTATGCCATTCAAGCCAAATTCATAAGTTGGTCCAGGGGAAATGACGAGACTTTTGAAAACATTTAGGCAAAAGCAGAAATTGCTCATAATGAGATTATTCTTATTTTGCCACAATGTTTTCAATTCTATTCACTAATTAGGAAACATAAATTTACGTTTTAATAGAGTTTTCATAGTTTTGCATGGATGTTTTCAAAGCTGTTTGCTGCAAAGTTGTTTTATGTTTAAACAGGTTAAAAGTTATGTACTGTGCTTATTCCTACTTAAAATTTTAAAAATATATTTTTAAATCTAATTTGAATAATATTAGCAACAGAAAAGAAGAAACAAATTACAATGTTTACTAATCCTACACTCAAAATATTCAGATTTTCATTTTTTTTTTAAGATGCTTGACTTTTGATTATGAAATCCAACCCACCATTAATATTATACTGTTCTTTCATAATAATGCTCATTTAATTTATCATAATCAATTTTCATACTTGAATCAGTGACAGAGAACATTTAATGTTCTTCTACAAAAACAAATATTGTTTTTTTTTATAGAGCAAGGTAAAACTCCAGATGGGAACAAACTCTTTGACAAAATGGAAGACATCATTACACCGGTGGATTGTGCTACAAACATGGTCACAGTGCTCAATATGAGTAATCTACAGGGATATTCAATGAACCTTGATAACAGGGTAAGAGTGCATGGTACTATTTGACATAGGTTTTGATCTCAGAGAGTTTATGACCCAGAAGATTATATTTAAGCCCATCCATCGGGAAAGGTAGTATTAGACATCTCTGAACAGAGTAGATCCAGATCAGCCTGTGCAGCTGTACAGTCTAATCAAGATTAACACTGTTCAAATATGACTTACACACGCTTGTTTGAGGTTTCTGTCAACTTGTATAGAAGCTGACAAGTTTGAACATGTTGATAGGCTGATATGAACCTAGTCTGTTCAGATATATGCTAACTTGTACCTTTTCCCATGAAATGGCTCATTTTGTCACAAGTTTATGTTGTCACTCTGTCATCAACGTTATCGCTGGATTCACTATAGTGTCTAAGTATTGCATTTAAATATAACAATGAAGTCCCGAACTCGTCTATAACAACTATAATAAGGAAGTTTCTGGCAAATATTTTTACTGTGAAAGATGGTATCAATGTGCAGGCTTGTTTTAACCATGCTGGACCTTTATCTGTGAAGATCTTTTGTTGTCTTCTTGGTCAGTGGCCTTGGCATTGTTCACAAAATGATTAAGTTTTGCATTTTAACTCCCCTTTCCTAAATGCCGACACATTTTGATCCATCTGCAGCTGATTACTTATGAAAACATTTTGTCAAAAGGTAAAATTGCTCATGATTAGCAATTTCTCCTTCTACCACAATTTTTTAACTCTTTTTACTTATAATTCTTTTATTAATAGAGATATTCTATATTTTGACTTAGATATTTTCAATGTCCTCTGCTGCAGATTTGTTGGGTACTGAAGTCTCTTGTTACACATGTATATATTTGTGAAACATTTCAGTTGTCTTGTTTTCCTTGAGCTGCCAAGCCTAAGTAGCTCAGTCGGTAGCAATGTGGACTGTCAATCCAGGGGTTGTGAGTTCAATCCCCAGCTCGGCCAACATTCTTTCCGACGTTTGATAAAAGTCAATGCGACAAGCATCATTCTACCACCAATGGCTAACAGTCTATATGGAAAAGTAGCCAGTTGCTTGGAAAAACTGTTGTGTGGAGTACTGGTGTGAGAAAAACAGGAAACACATTGGTAGGTGAACTGATTGCCGAGATATGACTGAAATATTGTTGAAAAAGGCGTTAAACACCAATCATCAATTTTGCTAGAGCTGATATTTTCAATTTGACTGTTTCAGGTACAAACACAGATGAGTAGGTCGCTGTTGATGAGATTTACAGGTCTAGAAAGAATCATAGCTGTAAGTAGAATTTCTTCATTACCCACAATGTTTGCAATTCATTATCTAAGTGTCACATTGTCTGTCTGTTCCAAATTGAGTTTGGGCTCCCAGCAGGGTTCCATAAAATTTTGAAATCTCAATCGGTCCAGTGAAATTGCTCATTCGTACTAGACAAAGTTCAACCCATACTCCAATATTGTACTTACTAGAAAATTATTGGTGACAAACAGAAGATAAAATTATTTTACTTACTGATCTGTTTGTGAAAGGTACACATACATAAAAATAAACCTTTTTCTTAAAAAAATGTCTTTGTTGTTTTGGAATTACCATGCTTAATTGAATTCAGAAATACGCTTACAACTTTCAATATAGTGTTGTTATACCTCTATTTGGCTTACTCGGTCATCATCGAAGCAAAATTTAAACAGGTTTAGGACTGCTGTTTTTAAATTAGCTTTTTCCTTATGTTCAGTCAGTCAGATGGACTTATATGAAATTATTTGGATATATTAATCAAAGGGTATGTTTGCTTTTTCATGCCGTTGTAAAATAAAGTAGAAATTGGCCGTTAAAAGTGCGCCCAAAAACCGTGTGCAAATATCTCATTTTTTTGGTGATGGAACCTGTACAAGGATGCGAAAAGTCAAAATATAAAATCACATTATAAAAACAGAAACCTGGACTACATGTCAATTAGCCGTTCAGTCCGACTGACAATTGGTTACACTGATCAACTCGTAATTAGCAAGATGCAAACACGATTGTCACAGTTTGGATGATTATCTTGTTTACGTCACAGTAAGTGACTCTCCGAGGGGTGTCAGAAGACGTTGCGTAATGACTAGGATTTGATTGTATTCTCGTAAGTGACATATAGCGTAGTTATAAGAGAAATTTATGAAAATATATGGACCGATGTTTTTACAATATTTTTTTGAGCAATTTCTTCTTTGTCACTATGTTTTCAAAAAGCTGTCTGCTGCAGAGGCATCAGAAAGCGTCTTTATGAGGGAAAGGGTTAATTTGGCCTTGATGTTTTCAAATTCATTTGCTGTTGGGAAAGGGTTAAACTTGTTTACAATCCCTATTTCAGAATATAGATATGTCCAATTTGACAGAAGATAAGAAGAGACTGTTAAAATGGTATGAGCGCAACATAATGGTGGAAGGACTCAACATGGACATTCGGGATAGGCAGGATCTGTTTTCCTATAGGTCCACTTTACTACTGAGGGAACGAGAATTCAGGTAATTGATCTCTAGGCTATTATTTCAGGAATTCAAGACCCAAAACTCGACATGTATACAAAATAAGAAACGTAACCTGATGGCTGATGCGCATAACTTTGAATACTGGTGTACATTCTAGTGAAGTTTTGTGACCATGGCTCAATAGTTTTGGTGCTATGTACAACACAAGAATGCATACTCTATAGGCTAATTTTTGTTAAGTTAATTAAGGTCCAAAGAGAGAAACAGGTCAGGATATCCACTATTCATCTTAAGATCCAAACAGAAAACAGACAGTTAGAAATCTGATGGCTTATCTTAATTTTTTCCCTGATTTAGACAACATTTGATGTCTTCAGAAGGAATCGTTTTGGGGGATATTTGCTCCTTTTTTCATCTCTTTTAAAAAAATATAACGCTTTTTAGATCACCTAGAGCCAAAGGCTCAAGGTGAGCTATTCTGATCACTTTTTGACCGTCATCCGTCCGTCGTCCGTCGTCCTTTGTTAACTTTTAGCTTTAAACATCATCTCCTCCTAAACCAAAGGACTAATTTCATCCAAACTTCACAGGAATGTTCCTTTGGTGGCCCTCTTTCAAAATTGTTCAAAGATTCAAATTCCATGGAGAACTTTGGTTGCTGCGGCATCAGAAAGGGGGCAAAATGTCCAAACTTTAAAAATCTTCACCTCTGAATCTGCATGTAAGATTCCAATAATTTTTATATAGTTTAGTAGAAATGTTCCTTTGGTGACCTTCTACAAAGATTGTTCAAGGCATACTGTTTGGTTGAAAAACATGGCAGTCAGGAGGCATCAGAAAAGGGGCAAAATGACAAAATTTGGAAATTCCATTTTTTTTAAGTCCTTGTCTGATATTAAGAAAATTTAATAGGAACCTTACTTCAGTGATCATCTACATAATTTGTTCAAACCATATTGATTGGTTACACAATCATAGCAACCTCACGTCATCACAAAAGGGGTAAATTGAACTTTTAGCTACAAATTACAACTCCTACCATTCCACTTGACCAATTTCAACGTTACTTCACAGGAATGTTCCTTTGATGGTCCTCTTTCAAAATTGTTCAAAGACTTGCATTTTGTGTCGAACTTTTATTGCTGCTGCTTCAGAAATTGAGAAAAATACCCAAACTTTAAAAACCTCCATCTCCATAATCCATTTGTCAGATTCCAAGATAATTTGGCAGAAATATTCTTTGAGTGACTCTCTACAAAAACTGTTCAAGCCATATTGATTTCGTTGACAAACAGGGCAGCAAAGTGGCATCAGGAAAGGTGCAAACTGACAAACTTTATAATTTCATTCTTATTAAATTTCTTGTTAGATTTCAAGATACAAATGGCTTTTACTGATAAACTATTTCTTGCCATTTCATTTGAACTCTTGATCAAATTTTCACAGATATTTGCAGTTAAATATTTGCTTCTAATTAACTATCAATCAGGTGATCGATTTAGGGCCATCTTGGCCCTCTTGTTTTAATTCTCAGATTTAACTCTTTTATTTTACCAGGTAAAGTTTTCAACAAATTGAAACCTGGTTATTGTAATTGTATTGATGTTGTTTAGGATGGCGGGTGGTTGCGAATGGGCAGGTGTCAATTCTGCTCATTAACTTGGCATTGCATTCTATAAGCAATTTTCAAGGATACATAGCTCACATCCAATCCTAGTCTGTACAGATAAGTGCTATCAATCCGGCGTCGTGAGTTCAAACCGTAGTTTGGCAATTGATCTTTCCAATGATTGACAAAAGTCATTGTGACTAAAGCCATTCAACTTTCACCATGCGGCTAAAAGTCAAATTGGGAAAGAAGCCAGTTTCCTGGTATGAGTGTTCTATGGAATACTGGTGTGAGGAAGGCAGGATGCACATGGAAAACAAGAGAATTCAGTATGTGGGAAAAGGTAGTGGGGTCTCAGCTTGTATTATGTTCATGTGCATTAGCTTTTTCTGTTTAACTTTTCAGTTCGAAGGTACAGCTAAGAAAGATACAATGGCAGCATGTTTTAACTGAGAGTGAGAGAGATGTTGTGATGCTCCTTCCCCCAAGTGTCCGCAGAAGTATTGCATATGACAAGTATGTGATGGATATATGATCAGCGCTCTAGAAAAATCAACCTTACTGCATTTGTGACAAATGTCAAAAAATATTTATTTGCACTTTCATACTTAGTGTACACTGAATGTCATATGCTTGTTTGACTTATACGGGAACGATGCAGATCAAGATCACTCTGTGCATATGTGCAGGATGATCTGGCTCTACGCTGGTTGAAAAAGCTTTAAGGTTGTTTTTTCTGGAGCACCACTTATATATAGGTTGCGTCCATCAACTTTTGTTCTTGTTGTCTGTACAAATAGTGAAGACTTGTGCATCCAGAGCCTTCAGTGTCCGTCTACATGTGATATACATGTAGTACTAGATGCAACTCTTGTCAAAAAGTCTATCCCCATGCACATCTAACCCCTTTCCCTTATACAGACATATTTTGATGCCTCTGCAGCAATCTTCTTTTGAAAACATTGTGATTTAACTTTTACTTACAGACCTTTTTCATATGTTTGCTGGGATGCTTTCAAAGGTGTCTGCAGCAAATTTGTTTTATGTAGGAAAGGGTTAAGTACTGACATATTGGATTGACAACAGGAACCAAAATTGCTGTACGAGACTCGTATACTAATTCTTGTTTGACTTATCATCCTATTCCAACTTCCAGAAAATAATTATTCTGGTAAACATGATTACTGTATTCTGTCTGTATTCCGAATCTCTTGAATCCATGGTTGTATCTATAACTGACAAACTGATACAGAGGTGAGACCTCAGTGTTTATAACTGATAATCTATTTCAACTTCATTTAGCAATGACGGCACTATATTTGTATTAAAACACAACAATGAACATAGAGAAGAATGCCAATTTAAGTGTTCATGTTTCAAAGTTATTTATTTTATTATCCCCCGCTTTTTCGAAGAAAAAAAGGGGGGTTATTAATTTCGGTTTGTCCGTCCGTCCGTCTGTCTGTCCGTCTGTCCGTCTGTCCGTCTGTCCGTCCGTCACACTTCGTTTCCGTGCAATAACTGCCGCAAATGTGAACCGTTTCTTTTCAAACTTGGTAACAAGGTTAAATGCCTTAACGGCTAGGCCAAGTTCGAATATCACTTTCGGCGGACTTTATTTGGTGGAGTTATGGCCCCTTATTTAACAAAATATGTTGTTTCTTGCCTTTTACGTGCAATAACTGCCACAAATGTGAACCTTTTTTTTTTCAAACTTGGTAACAACGTTAAATGCCTTAAGGGCTAGGCCAAGTTCGAATATCACTTTCGGCGGACTTTATTTGGTGGAGTTATGGCCCCTTATTTAACAAAATATGTTGTTTCTTGCCGTTTCCGTGCAATAACTGCCACAAATGTGAACCTTTTTTTTTCAAACTTGGTAACAAGGTTAAATGCCTTAAGGGCTAGGCCAACTTCGATCGTCACTTTCGGCAGACTTTATTTGGTGGAGTTATGGCCCCTTATTTAACAAAATATGTCGTTTCTTGCTGTTTCCGTGCAATAACTGCCACAGATGTGAACCTTTTTTTTTCAAACTTGGTAACAAGGTTAAATGCCTTAAGGGCTAGGCCAACTTCGATCGTCACTTTCGGCAGACTTTATTTGGTGGAGTTATGGCCCCTTATTTAACAAAATATGTCGTTTCTTGCTGTTTCCATGCAATAACTGCCACAGATGTGAACCTTTTTTTTTCAAACTTGGTAACAAGGTTAAATGCCTTAAGGGCTAGGCCAACTTCGATCGTCACTTTCGGCAGACTTTATTTGGTGGAGTTATGGCCCCTTATTTAACAAAAATGTCGTTTCTTGCCGTTTCCGTGCAATAACTGCCACAAATGTGAACCTTTTTTTATACAACCGTTTTATTATGGTATGGTCATGTCCCTTCCTCCCTCCGTCCGTCCCTCCCTCCGTCCGTCCGTTCGGGTTTTCCGCACTTTTTTCCTACATACTTTGAGCTATTGAGGTGAAATTTTGTATAACGCTTTCTAGTGATGTGTCACAGATCAAGTTCATATTTCCTGGGATTTCGTCAATTTTTGAATGAGTTATGCCCCTTTTTGGACTTAGAATATTTGTTTTCTGCATTTTTTTCTACATGCTTTCATGTATTACGCTGAAATTTTGTATATGGCTTTGTGGTCATGTGCCATAGATCAAATTCACGTTTCTTCAGATTTCGTCAATTTCTGCATGAGTTATGCCCCTTTTTGGGGTTGGAATAATGTTTTTTCACATTTTTTTCCTACATGCTTTGAGGTATTCAGCTGTATTTTTGTATACTGCTTTGTTGTCAATTCATTCCTGAACAACTTTATTAACTTTTTACAAACAAACAATATATCAAAACAAGAGGAAACTTACAAAGATGTTCCTGACGGGCGTATTATGTACCGTTTGCTGTACTCTTGTTTTCAAACTTGGTAACAAGGTTAAATGCCTTAAGGGCTAGGCCTTGTTCAATTGTCACTTTCGGTTTGCTGTTTCCGTGCAATAACTGCCACAAACTTGGTAACAACCTAGGCCAAGTTCGTTTAATTTACCCTGTAATACATGTTCAATAAAAAGACTACTGACATGTTTAAACCTAACCTCAACATTTTCCTACAATATTTCCTGCAAGCGGGGGATATAAATTTCATGAATTTGCTTGTTTATTTTGCCACATATAGCAAATTGGCAGCATAAGAATTCAAAAATATCTAATAAAAATTATGGGAAGTAAAGAATGATTATTGAATAGAGTCGCAAACATTTTGGCAAAAGGACAAATTGCTCACCGGAGTACGAAGTGCTCAAGGTGAGTTATTGTGATCGCATTTTGTCCGTCGTGTGTCATGCGTCCGTCAACATCTTCTCCTCAGTATCCAATTGGTCAATTTGGATGAAACTTCACAGAAAGCATCCTCTCAATGATCTCACCAGAATTCCTTCAAATTTTTGGGATCCATGCAGAATTCTGGTTTCCATGACAATGAAACGAAAAAAACTTTAAAGTTCTTCTTCTCCCAAGCTGGTTGGCAGACTTTCAGATAATGTTGTAGAAATGTTCCTTGGATGATTCTATATCGGATTCCTTCAAGCCATGTTGATTGGTCGAAAAACATGGCTGCCAGGGGGCGGGGCTATTTTGCCTAATATGGCTATAGTGAAAACTTAAAAAGTCTTCGCCTCCGAAAGTGTCAGGTCGATTTTGAAATAATTTTGTAAAAATATTCCTTAAGTGACCAACTATCAGATTCCTTCAAGCCATGTTGATTGGTCGAAAAGCATGGCTTCCTGGGGGCGGGGCTATTTTGCCTTATATGGCTTAAGTTAAAACTTAAAATATCATCTCCTCCGAAAGTGTCAGGCCGATTTTCAAATAATTTTGTAAAAATGTTCCTTAAGTAACACACTATCAGATTCCTTTAAGCCATGTTGATTGGTTGAAAAGCATGGCTGCCAGGGGGCGGGGCTATTTTGAAAATTTAAACAATCTTCTCCTCCGAAAGTGTCGGGCCGTTTTTAAAATAATTTTGTAGAATTGTTCCTAGGGTGACCCTCTATCAGATTCCTTCAAGCCATGTTGATTGGTCAAAAACTATGGCCGCCAGGGGGCGGGGCTTATATGGCTAAAATCAGGTGAGAAATCAAGGACCATCATGGCCCTCTTAATTGTTTTGCCACAATGTTTTCAAAATGTGTCTGCAATTGGGAAAGAGGTTTAAATATGCATGAGCATTCTGGGATAATATAAATAATATTATATCAGATACCCCAAAAGAATCGGACATAAACTGGTTATAACTCCACAATATCTTATTACTCTCACTGGAGAACCAACAACATAGAGTTTAAAGATCAAATAAGGATTTCAGATCATGAAATACACCCCTTGGTCTAGAACCCTTGTTTATTTTTTTTTCAGGGTAAATTATGACCAGGGACCATGGCGGTTGTGTATGTTAGACAGTGTTTATAAAAGTTTTATGGAGATTTGTCCGCGAAGAGATCTTCGAGAGGCCTTCTGGATGGGTAAACATGATATGAACAATGAAGTTGAAGCTGACGCCAGACATCTCACTATTGAAACTGTAGATGCGGTAATGGATAGTAGGTGAGCAAAAATTAAATGAACTAATCATAATGAGTCTTTTGATTAGATATATTTTGTGTTTAACCCATCTTCACATAGAAAAAAAATCTGCAGCAGACAACTTTGATAATATATCGGGGAAAATATTGGATATTGCTCTAAATAAAATACAGTTTTAGAATAGAGTTGGAAACATTGTAGGAAAAGGAAAAATGTCGCGCACAGGACCCAGGCCTGTACCTCAAATGTCAAATGGTTCCTCTTTGGTTTTCGCCAATTTGTTAATCCTTAGCAAAATGATGTGCCCTTATCCTCTAATCTGGGTACCTGTATTGCTCGTAGTTTATGACACTTCACAAGGTGTCATTTCTTTTTGTTAGTGGGTAATCCGATAATTAGAGCATGGCAGATCGCTTAATATTAAGAACCACAGTTAAACTATTTAATTAGTTACATACGATTAATTTCACGTCTAAATAAGCAAATAAAAAGACTGAGTTTGTCAGCCTCATTCGGAACACTGATATGGGAATGCTATACCACGGGACCCCCATAACACGTACTAAGTATAAAATATTATGGTTAACATCTATCTATCATTAACTTGATTATTGACATTGGTTTGTAATGAAATTACCAGTATTTATGACCTGTCATTGTAATTCAAATTCCATTTTCTATTCACTGAAAATGTATGATATATTTTCGGTTTTGAAATTGTTTACTAATTTAAAAACATAATTCTATGATATCTGTCTTTTTAAGTCAAACTTAAACCATCACTTGATGTTAACAGACATCAAAACATTTATCTATAAATTAGATTTTTTAACCCAGCGGAGGCCCTTCGTTAACCTGATAAGGCTGATTTGATATTCGAAAATATCTTGTTTGGAGGAATTTCTCGTTTTCTCAATTTATTCTTTTCAAAAAGTGTCAGTTTCGCAGGTGTTAAAATGTGTTCTGGGTCTAAGAAGAGTTTAGAAATGGTAGAAGTGTCTTCCCTTCTTGACTCTTAAGATTGACAGATGCCCTGGTGTGTGGATAAGCCAATCAGTAGTTCCGGTACTTTACCCAAGAAATGACTCGATTTGACTGAAATACGGTTTTCATCAGCATAAAACATTTAACAAACAAATATATACAAATCAAAATCCAACTGTTGAAAACTCTGATGTTTTCTGTCTGGAGGAGTATAAATATTAGTGAAGTGTTTGAATACAGATATTTGTGAAGCCTGCTTTGGCTAGGTGACGATGAGGATTGATCTTGTTGTCTTTCCATTAATTTGTCTTTCTGGCAGTCATGCTTTGAATTAACCCTTTCCCTCATATTGACGCTTTCTGACTTCTCTGCAGCAGACAGCTTTTTGAAAACATAGTGACAAAAAAAGAAATTGCGCAAAAACGTGCAATTTCTCCTTTTGTCACAATGTTTTCCATTTTTTGTCATAGGTTCTCCATTCAATTATAGAGATTTTCCATTATTTGACAAAATATGTTCAAAGTCGTCTGCTGCAGAATTGTCGTATGAGGGAAAGGGTTAATAGGCTATTACAAGAAGAAACATATTATTCTCTTGATAATTTCCAAAAAAATGGAATATCTACCGGTATATATAAAGGTTAATTTATTGAACCGAGTTGATAACGTAAAAGGTAAAATTACTCCTTATGTCAAATTTCATCTTCATGTGGACAAGGGTTTACTTGATCTTGGGTGAAGACATGTGTGTTTCTGGGAATATTCTTGTTATTGTTTGATTTTTCATTTCCAGAGACAACATCGCTTTAAAACAGGGTTTCAAGAGTTATGCTGAATACAGATTACAAGATACAATGGTTGGATCGGTCGAGAATTTATTTATCTTCCTAAACAGGTAAAAATGAGCCAGGCTATAGGAAAACCAACCTTAGCCTCCCTTCCTGTCCAACGTACAACAAGTCTGCTGCAAACAACTGAAAACATCTTGATAAAACAATGAAAACATCTTGATAAAATATTGAAAATCTCTGTATACCGTATATCCGCGGCCATAAGTCGACTTCGGCCATAAGTCGAGGGTCCAGTTTGACCCCAATTTCGGCGGTTTTGAGGTTACTCCCAGCCATAAGTCGGGGGTCGACTTTTTAAAAAATTCGGCAAAAAATCATGGTTCTCGATGTAAAACTGGATAATGATACATTATGATAATAATGCACAAACCTGATTTTATAAATCCAAATAAGCCAAACCAACTAACTAGTCCAAATTTAAAAGCGCGAAACTCGAACAAAGGGTTTTGTCGATGTCAACCATTAAGACACATTTGTCCGATTTAACACATGAAAATTAATCCTTTCAATGATTTCAAAAAAATATTAGTTAAAAGTAAAACAAACACAGAAATGAGTTATTGCATTGACGAAGTTTATTAAAAGTGTGTGTAATTCACAGAGAGGTGAAGACAAGGGTTGTAAAGGTCTATGGAAAGAAGTTTGGACTCTATAGTTATATGCAAATGGTTGTAATTTCCCCTGGAACAGGCTGTAGTTACAACCGACTTGCATTAGCCCTATAACTAAACTGTTTGTCGCGTGAAAAAACACAGGGCTCAAATAAATGACGTCACTAATTTACCAGCTGGGATTGAGACGCGACAAATGAAAAACACCCATATAAATCAATGTTAATTCTACGATCCTATTAGCTTAGTAATACTTGTGTGATTAAACTGCACGTACTCTTTTTTTATGACGTAGCTCATTTGTTGGGGAAAATGGTTTGCGGAAATAAAGGTCTATATAGATTTCACTCTTACCCATTTTCACATGCATTTATACGCATCTGCAGCAGACTTCTCTTGATAGAGCTCTGACAAAAGGAGAAATTACTACATTTTCTTTAAATTGGACAAATTAACTTTGAATTAAAAAGGATTTTAAAGGGTACGATATTTATTTTTCCTTTGTTTACGGCTTTGAAACTAGATACATTTTAAGGAAAGGATGCATCGCTGATAAAAAGCAGTATCTCTATTTCTCACAACGTTTTCCAACACTGTCTGCTACATCTGCATTTAAAGTTACAAATACGTGGTAGTAACTGTACTGTACACACAATTTACAATGAGGTACCTCTGGACAACTCGATGGTTATATGCAAAACGGTTGTAATTTCTCCTGGAATAGGCTGTAGTTACAACCGACTTGCATTAGCCCTAAAACTGTTTGTCGTGTGTAAAATATAGCCTTAGGAGAGATTGTCATTCAGTCATAAGTCGAGTCCCTGCTTCAACGCCAAAATTTGAGTCTCAAAAATTCGACTTATGGCCGCGGATATACGGGTAAGAAAGATTAGTTTTTTAAAAGTTTTTCACATCATGACATTGAATGATTTTGTATTTCTAGAGATTCTGCTTTGGTGACCTAGTAAAATTCTCGTTCAAACAGATCTTTTTAAACCGTTTCCCACTTTGACTTGTTATTTGGTGCATCTGCAGCAGATGACTTTGGAAAACATTTTGCCAATAGGAGAAATTGCTCATAATGTTTTCAATTCTATTCAATAATAATGCTTCTTTTGTTAATAGTGGTTATCCATTATTTTACCTACATGTTTTCAATGTTGTCTGTTACAGAATTGTTGTATGAGGGAAAGAGTCAATCACCTTATAAACCTCATGCGCTTTCTTTACCAACTCTCTCATAAACTAACCTTGTCAGAACTCAACTTACGAAAGTATCATGTGCAAGAGACATACATGTTCACATTTATTTTTTATTCGCCCGTTGTCAGCTCAATAACTTTAGAAGTCTTTGTCCAATCATCACCAAATTTGGTCAGAATGTGTATTGGGATAATATCTCGGACAAGTTCGATAACTAGCCATATCGCTTTAATCAATCGAGAGTTATCACCCTTTAATTATAGAAATTACCCAAAATTGGTCTTGTCAGCTCAATAACTATAGAAGCCTTTGTCCAATCATCACCAAATTAAGTCAGAATGTGTATTTGCATAATATCTCGGACAAGTTCGATAACTAGCCATATCACTTCAGTCAATCAAGAGTTATTGCCCTTTAATTATAGAAATTACCTAAAATTGGTCTTGTCACTCAATAACTTAAGAAGCCTTTGTCCACAATCATCACCAAATTTGGTCAGAATGTGTATTGGCATAATATCTCAGACAAGATTGATAACTAGCCATATCGCTTAAGTCAATCAAGAGTTATCACCCTTTTATAAAAGAAATTACCTAAAATTGGGATTGTCAGCTCAATAACTTTAGAAGCCTTTGTCCAATCTTCACCAAATTTGGTCAGAATGTGTATTGGCATTATATCTCGGACAAGTTCGATAACTAGCCATATAGTTTTAGTCAATCGAGAGTTATCGCCCTTTAATTATAGAAATTACCTAAAATTGGTCTTGTCACTCAATAACTTTAGAAGCCTTTGTCCAATCATCACCAAATTTGGTCAGAATGTGTATTGGCATAATATCTTGGACAAGTTTGATAACTTACCTGTTATCTTAGTCACTACGCACTTATGTCCCTCGAAATGGCCAAAACTGTTCTAACAGTGTCTGCTCTCTAAATTTGCCTGATGTACAACCAATTATTACTATACTTAATTGGTCTAAAAAAAACCAGGACGGGCATATTTTGTGACATTTGGCGCTCTTGTTTTGCCTTTGTATTTACAGGCAATTTGCTTATAAATTCTATTGAAGTAATGAAATATCATGTCGAAATATTACATGTATGTCTTTTCAGCTTAGCTTTTATAATTTCTTTTTATAATTGCTTCAATGCTATGGAAATATCAATGTGATTAAATCAGATCATGGTTTCCTATTCAAGTATGTTGTTGCGAAATTTAACCCTTTCATTTATATGCTTTTTAGCTCACCTGTGCACGAAGTGCTCAAGGTGAGTTATTGTGATCGCCCTATGTCCGGCGTCCGTTGTCCGTCGTCCGTCGTCCGTCGTCCGTCGTCCGTCAACATTTTCTCCTCTGTAACCGGTGGGTCAACTGGGATGAAACTTCACAGAAAGCATCCTCTCAATGTCCTCACCAGAATTCCTTAAAATTTTCGGGATCCATGCATAATTCTGGTTTCCATGGCAACGAAATGAAAAAACTTCAAAATTCTTAAAAAATCTTCTCCTCCGAAAGTGTCAGGCCGATTTTCAAATAATTTTGTAGAAATGTTCCTCTGGTGACCCTCTATCAGATTCCTTCAAGCCATGTTGATTGGTCGAAAAACATGGCCGCCAGGGGGGGGCGGGGCTATTTTTCCTTATATGGCTATAGTGCAAACTTAAAAAATCTTCTCCTCCGAAAGTGTCAGGCCGATTTTCAAATAATTTTGTAGAAATGTTCCTCGGGTGACCCTCTATCAGATTCCTTCAAGCCATGTTGATTGGTCAAAAAACATGGCCGCCAGGGGGGGCGGAGCTATTTTTCCTTATATGGCTATAGTGCAAACTTAAAAAATCTTCTTCTCCAAAAGTGTCAGGCCGATTTTCAAATAAATTTGTAGAAATGTTCCTTGGGTGACCCTCTATCAGATTCCTTCAAGCCATGTTGATTGGTCGAAAATCATGGCCGCCAGGGGGGGGCGGGCTTTTTTGCCTTATATAGCTATAGTGCAAACTTAAAAAATCTTCTCCTCCAAAAGTGTCGGGCCGATTTTCAAATAATTTTGTAGAAATGTTCCTTGGATGACCCTCTATCAGATTCCTTCAAGCCATGTTGATTGGTCGAAAAACATGGCCGCCAGGGGGGCGGGGCTATTTTGCCTTTTATTGCTATAGTGAAAACTTAAAAAATCTTCTCCTTCAAAAGTGTCAGGCCGATTTTCAAATAATTTTGTAGAAATGTTCCTAGGGTGACCCTCTATCAGATTCCTTAAAGCCAAGTTGATTGGTTGGAAACTATGCCCGCCAGATGGCGGGGCTTATATAGCTAAAGTGAAAAAAAATATCAGGTGAGCGATTCCAGGGCCATCATGGCCCTCTTGTTTCTTTGTTAGCTCACCTAAGCACGAAGTGCAAGGTGAGCTTTTGTGATCACTCACCGTCCGGCGTCCGTCGTCGTCTGCGTCGTCGTCGGCGTCTGTTAACAATTTCCTACAAATGACTTCTTCTACTAAACCAATGAACAGATTTCAAAATAACTTCACAGGAATGGTCCTTAGGTAGTCCTCTTTCAAAGTTGTTCAAAGAAATTAATTCAAAGTAGAACTTTGGTTGCTGCGGCATCAGAAAAGGGGAAAATTACCAAATCTTAAAAAATCTTCTTGTCCAAAAATACTGGCCCGATTTGAAAATTATTTTGCACAAATGTTCCTTGGGGTACCCTCTACCAAGATTGTTCAAATATTTCCGATCCGTTGAAAAACATGGCCGCCAGGGGCGGAGCTTATTTTCCTTATATGTGCATTGTTAAAACTTTAAAAATCTTCTTGTTCAAAAGTACTGGCCTGATTTGAAAATTATTTTGCACAAATGTTCCTTGGGACACTCTTTACCAAGATTGTTCAAATATTTCCAATCCGTTGAAAAACATGGCCGCCAGGGGGCGGAGCTTGTTTTCCTTATATGTGCATTGTTAAACTTTGAAAAATCTTCTTGTCCAAAAGTACTGGGCCGATTTGAATTTTTTTTTGCACAAATGTTCCTTGGTGCACCCTTTACCAAGATTGTTCAAATATTTTTGATCTGTTGAAAAACATGGCCGCCAGGGGGCGGAGCTTGTTTTCCTTATATGTGCATTGTTAAAACTTTAAAAATCTTCTTGTCCAAAAGTACTGGCCCAATTTGAAAATTATTTTGGACAAATGTTCCTTAGGGCACCCTTTACCAAGATTGTTCAACTATTTCCGATCAGTTGAAAAGCATGGCCGCCAGGCGTCGGAGCTAGTTTTTCTTATATGTGCATTGTTAAAACTTTAAAAATCTTCTTGTCCAAAAGAACTGGCCCGATTTAAAAATTATTTTGCACAAATGTTCCTTGGGGAACCCTTTACCAAGATTGTACAAATATTTCCAATCCGTTGAAAAACATAGGGGCTAGGGGGCGGAGCTTGTTTTCCTTATATGTGCATTGTTAAAACTTTAAAAAATCTTCTTGTCCAAAAGTACTGGCCCGATTTAAAAATAATTTTGCACAAATGTTCCTTGGGGCACCCTTTACCAAGATTGTTTAAATATTTTTTATCCGTTGAAAATCATGGCCGCCAGGGGGCGGAGCTTGTTTTCATTATATGTGCATTGTTAAAACTTTAAAAATCTTCTTGTCCAAAAGTATTGGCCTAAAAAGAGTAAAAACTTTGAAAACTATTGAAGTTCTATTAAATCAGGTGAGCGATATAGGGCCATCATGGCCCTCTTGTTTTAAGAACATCCATATATTGAATAAAGTTGAAATCGTTGTAGGAAAAAGAGAAATAACTTGTTTTGATAATTTCTTCATTTTTAACAATGTTTTCAAATGTCTTTGCTGCAGAGACGTCAAAAGTGTTCTGTTTCGTGAACCCCAAATTATTCTTGTCCCTTGAACTATAGTTTTGACTTTTTATCTTTACAAATGTTTTGATCTTTGTTACAGTTGCCGTGAACACTTTCTTCCGATGGCTAAGAAGGAGTTGGATGACTTACAGAACTTTGCTTCTAGTAAAACCATGTTTTTAGATCTAGAATTATGGGATATACCATTTTACAGAAGGCTGCATGCTCAAGATTTATACAGGTACTACTATGTCTTTAAACCTCATCAATGAACTCTTTTGCTGCGGACAGAAGTCTTTAAAAATCTATTTTAAAAAAATGAGAAATTCTCAAATGAAGCAATTTCTCCTTTTCCTTCTGTTGTATGTGGGAAAGGGTTACAAAAACTACAAAATGTTATGCCTTAATCTATTACCACATACAACAAATCTGCAGCAGATGCGTTGATAGCATCGAGGTAAATATAGCGAAAATCTCCATTTCTCAACAAATCTGCACCAGATGCGTTGATAGCATCGAGGTAAATATAGCGAAAATCTCCATGCGTTGATAGCATCTAGGTAAATATAGCTAAAATCTCCATTACTCAAGTATATTTATTGGATAGAGTTGAAAAACTGTGGCAAATTCTTTTTAGTACCATGACATTGGATTAAATCCTGTAGTTAGAGAGATTGATTGGATTTTAACTCCATTTTCATCAATTCTTCAGTCATATCACTGCAGCAGGTTCACCTACCAAAGTGTTTGGTGGCTTTCTCTATCCAGCACTCCACATAACAGTCTTTCCAGGCATCTGGTACTTTTCCATAGAGCACATTGAGGGAAGATGAATGACGCTTCTTGCATTAACTTCTGTCAATCATCGGAATTAATGTCGGACAAGCTGGGGTTTAAGCTCACAAGTCCTAGTAGAGATGTTATTAAAGAGAGACTAATTTACTCCACCTTATCTGTTTTTCAGTGTTGAAAATTTAATGATTTGTTTTCTGTTTTCAGAGTGAACAAGTATGACAAGCTTCCCCACTTTAATATAGATAATGTTGTTACAACTGTGATAGGACTAACAGAACAGTTATTCAATCTAAAATTCATTGTAAGTTTTACTTTTAATTTTGATCTTATTGCCAATAATGTTAAATCCCTTTTTGTCTCGCCCACGATAGTGGAGTGAGACATAGCATTCACTTTTCCGGCGACGGCGGCCGCTTTTACAAATAGCTATATCTCGGCAACCCCTGCTTGAATTTTTCTGAAACTTTGTTAGCTGTATTGTTTGGTCATGGGACATCTGTCAACGTCAAAATGTTCAGGGTCAAGGTCATAATTGTGCATAACTTAACCTTTGTTAGGTAACTTAACCTCAAAACTTAACCTTTTCTTATATCTCAGCAACCCCTGCTTGAATTTTTCTGAAACTTTGTCAGATGTATTGTTTGGTCATGGGACATTTGTCAACGTCAAAATTTTCAGGGTCAAGGTCATAATTGTGCATAACTTGACCTTTGTTAGGTAACTTAACCTCAAAACTTAACCTTTCTTATATCTCGGCAACCTCTGCTTGAATTTTTCTTTAAACTTTGTCAGATGTATTGTTTGGTCATGGGACATCTGTCAACGTCAAAATTTTCAGGGTCAAGGTCATAATTGTGCAGAATTTGACCTTTGTAAGGTAACTTAACCTTTCTTATATCTCAGCTACACCTGCTTGAATTTTTCTGAAACATTGTCAGATGTATTGTTTGGTCATGATACATCTGTCAACGTCATAATTGTGCAGAACTTGACCCTTTCTTATATCTCGGCAACCCCTGCTTGAATTTTTCTGAAACTTTGTCAGATGTATTGTTTGTTTATGGGACATCTGTCAACGTCAAATGTTCAGGGTCAAGGTCATAATTGTGCATAACTTGACCTTTGTTAGGTAACTTAACCTCAAAACTTAACCTTTCTTATATCAGCAACCTCTATTTGAATTTTTCTGAAACTTTGTCAGATGTATTGTTTGGTCATGGGACATCTGTCAACGTCAAAATTTTCAGGGTCAAGGTCATAGTTGTGCAGAACTTGACCTTTGTTAGGTAACTTAACCTCAAAACCTAACCTTTCTTATATCTCAGCAACCCCTGCTTGAATCTTTCTGAAACTTTGTCAGATGTATTGTTTGGTCATGGGACATCTGTCAACGTCATAATTTTCAGGGTCAAGGTCATAATTGTGCAGAACTTGACCCTTTCTTATATCTCAGCAACCCCTGCTGGAATTTTTCTGAAACTTTGTAAGATGTATTGTTTGGTCATGGGACATCCATCAACGTCAACATTTTCAGGGTCAAGGTCATAATTGTGCAGAACTTGACCTTTGTTAGGTAACTTAACCTCAAAACAATGCTTTGACAGACACTTACTTTTTCATATTTTATCAACTTTACTTTCTTTTTGCATAGTGATACCATTTAATATCTGATTTTCTTAGAAGGGCGAGACACCCTCAGCCCGAGGTCTTGTTCTTAAAACTAGCCAAGGGCTCTCTTTAAAGGACAGATGGCTACCATATATATTGAAATTAACCTTTCAAACATACAAAATATCTCCAGTGGACAACTTTGAAAACATCTGGATGAAATATGGAAAATTTGTATTTAAATGAAAGTAATGTGGGAAAGTGTTAAACATCCTAAAAACAACCGAATATTCCAAATTTCCTAAATTAGCTTGCTGGAAAAAAAATGGCGCGACAGTGATTATAATTTTTAAAATATATTGCAGAGGTCTAGGTAAGGAGGCGTAAACTCATCTTTTCCAATCAATATCTCTTGTATGAATCAACTTAACCCTATGTTGATGGTAATCAAAAGAATTGTCTCACTGAGATGATTCTTTTGAGTACCTACAACATAGGGTTTGAGAGTCAAATAAAGGTTATCGTCTTATCTAGAGCTCTGATATTATATAGATGAAGTGTTTTGACTAGATTAAAACTAGACCTTTGATAAATCTCTCCCACATACAACAAATCTGTAGCAAGCAGTTTTAAAAACATCTTGACAAAACTGAAAAAATTGCTCTATATGAGATTATTTCGTCTTTTGCCACATGGTTTCAAAAGTTTTCTGCTGCAGATGTGTGAAAATTTGTTTTTCAGAAACATAATCCAGGTGATACAGAGACCATCCATGAAGACGTTATGGTATATACATGTCAGGATGCAGACACTGGTGCGTTCTTATTTCTTAACTTTTACACTCAGTGATGAACTTTTAAAATGGACTTATCCAGTTTTGCATTTGGAAGAGTCCATAGCCAATTTTAGGAATATCAAGTTAAATGCCTGAGTTGAGCAGCCAAAAGTATGAAGTCGAGTCAGATAGAAAGAATGAGCCTGTAGGCCTGCCTCTATACCGGTGACACAGGCTTTACGAAATCAGCTCAATTTGTTGCAAAGTTAAATCATTTCCTACATACAATAAATTGAGCCGACAGCTTAAACAACTCGGCAAAAGTATGATTTTTTTTAAAAAAGACAGAATTATCAAGAAATTGTTCATGAGGACCAATTTATCCTTTTGCCACACTGTTTAAAAAAAATAAGGTGTATGCATGTGAGATATGTCTTAATCAGTTACCTGATATGATGTTCTATAAGTTGTCTGCTTAGATAATGTAGATAATGTAATCAAATATTTTGAAAAATCTGGAATATTGGAAGTTTCCTTTTGAAATTGATTCGAAAACTTTGTGGTAAAAGGAGAAGTTATTACTTCTGAGCAATTTCTTCTTCTTCCACACTGCAGAAATGTTGTAATATGTTGTCTGTATCAGTTTAAGAATGATCTTTGTCATGCCATGTAAAACGGAATGGCAATAATGATCAGATTGCAAACTTTAAGGTGGTATGTATGCCTTCATTTACAAAGATTCTAATGGGGCAGATTGCTTAACCTCTGCACAGTTGTTTAAATTTATGTTTGTTCAGCAAACTAGTTCAGAACTTACCATAACTAACGAACATCATATGCTAGGATCTTGAAATTATATGTATTTTTGTTTCTTCTGACTGGATGGAAGCGAGACACTTTGGTATCACGTCTCTGTTATCAGTCAATCCATCCGTCTCTCTGCCTGTTTGTTTGATCATCACGGTCTTATGCTGCAGATGCATCTGCATGTTGGAAAGGGTTTGTCTTATTTAACATAAACTGAATGAAATTATATCTGTCTGTCTGTTTCCTTTATTACAGATGAAGTGCTTGGTCATCTTCACATTGACCCATTCAAAAGAAGTCCAACCAAAATAGTTTATAATGGTGCAGTTCTTGGCAGAGGTTTGTAAATATTTTCGATAATCTATTTCCGCAATTCCTAAACTCTTTCCCCTTGCAGACGAATCACCTTTTGCCACAATGTTTTCAACTCTTTCCATGAATATATTAAATTAATAGAATTTAATGATGTTTGCTAAGATGTTTCAGAAGTCGTCTGCTGCCGATTTGTGTGAAAGATTAAGCAAGGTGTCAGTCCCAGATGACAATTGAATGTATTATTTTACAATCGTAGCGATGTCGTAGGACAAGTCGCAAGTAATTCCCGTTATTTGTAGTCGATAAAGTGATACAAATGACTTGTAGGGAGGTTTTCAGTCATGTCAAAATATTCTTGTTTAAATGATACTATGGTTATTGAATCGAGTTGAAATCATTGTGGCAAATGGAGAAATTGCTTATGAGCGTTTCTCTTTTTGCCCGAGTGATTTCGAAAATCATCAGAAAGCGTCTATATGTGGGATAGGTTAGTAGGTCATATGAATGTCTGACACAGTCCTAGAGCAACTTTTGCAACTATGGTTAGACCATCTGTGACTAGATAAAATGTGACCGTCTATGACTGCTTGTAACTTCTTAAGCTCAGTTGCGGATAATATGACCATATTTTGTGTGAAGTAATTAAAATAATCTCCTAACTGCATTACACAGTAGAAGCACTTCCTCCTTGTGCCACAGTGTTTTTGGAAGTCTTTTGCTGCATATGCATAAAAATGTGTCTGCATTTGAGAAAGGGTTATAATTTTACAAAATATGAACTGAAATAATATAATTAGTGTCTCCAGACTGCTGCATGAATCTACAAGTACTTATTTGGTAAGGATTGATATTGGGACATTTATTTTGTATTTCGCCCGCTTTGAAAACTTTGAAAACATCAGCCTAATTATAGAAAATCTGTTTAAATGAATGTAGTATTATTAAATATATTTGAAAACACTGGCAAAAGGAGAAATTGCTTCTGATGAGCAATTTCAGCTTTTTGGCCGGATTGCTCTAGCAATTCCGGTCTATAGATTGGCGATGTCCGTCTGTCTGTCCGCCTGTCCGTCAACATTTTGGTTAAAGTTTCAGGTTGAGTCAAAATCTCAGCACTGGAAAGGGTTACAAACTTGAAACTTTGCCTGAAGGTAACCAGTAACAAGTTCTATTGATTTATATGGTTACTTTGACTGGTCTATAGATTGGTGATGTCCGTCTGTCTGTCCGTCCATCAACATTTTGGTTAAAGTTTCAGGTTGAGGCAAAATCTCAGCACTGGAAAGGGTTACAAACTTGAAACTTTGCCTGAAGGTAACCAGTAACAAGTTTTATTGATTCCTATGGTTACTTTGACCGGTCTATAGATTGGTGATGTCCGTCTGTCTGTCTGTCCGTCAACATTTTGGTTAAAGTTTCAGGTTGAGGCAAAATCTCAGCACTGGAAAGGGTTACAAACTTGAAACTTTGCCTGAAGGTAACCAGTAACAAGTTCTATTGATTTATATGGTTACTTTGACTGGTCTATAGATTGGTGATGTCCGTCTGTCTGTCCGTCCATCAACATTTTGGTTAAAGTTTCAGGTTGAGGCAAAATCTCAGCACAGGAAAGGGTTACAAAAGGTAACCAGTAACAAGTTCTATTGATTTCTATGGTTACTTTGACCTTGACCTTGGTTTGTCGATTGTCAGCGGTTTCTTGTTCCACAATGTTTTTAAAACCTGTCTGCTTCATATGGGAAGGATTTGAAACTGGGTGTCCCGGGTTCGATCCCCAGTCGCGGCACGACGGTCATGGTGGAGTGCCCTTGGGCAAGGCACATTTTCTAGCCTAGTACTGGTTTGTTTACCCAGGGATCACGAATAAGAGAACCGTCGCCGTGATATAACTGAAATAATGTTGAAAGCGGCATAAAACCCCAATAAAACAAAGCTTCATATGTGTCAAAGAGTAACTGTACGTGGTTAAAGGTTAAATTTACGATATTTTTCATATTCAGGATACTCAGAAAGGCTTGATGTCACTCCCATAGTGTTTATGATGATGAACTTGCATAAAGCACAGTCAAGTGGACCCGTCCTTATATCATATAAAGAAGCGCTAGAGGTTTTCCATCAGGTAAGATTTATGTTCAAATCAATTTCCTGACTGCATTTACATTACCTGTAAGTTTAATCGCATACGTTCTTGATTTTAAGATTATACATGTGTTTAATGAACCATTTCAGAGTGAATGTCATATATTTTGCAAATTGGATATTTCAATATTGAAGCGAAATTTTGAAGAAACTGACTACGGAACATTTATCTTTTATCTTCATTATCTTGGCTTGGGCAGTTCTTTCCCATATTTATTTGGCATTTGTAATTTGCATGTACAGTTATATGTTGTAAATATAAAGCTTCAACATTGTTTCAAAAAGTCATTTGCTGCAGAATGTGCAAAATGCATCTGCATGAGGGAAAAAGTTATTCAATAAATCTTGGTCATTTCGAAATTCTTTTGAAACAGTCTGATTTGCTTGTTTGTAATATTTAGTAGATAAGCAACTCGTCACGGTTAAATATTTGTTACAGACAAGCCTGACAAGAGTTTTAATTTTCTTTCTCTTTTGATTGGTTCATACAAAACAGATGTATAATTAAAATGTACAAGTATTGTTATCTGACTTCAACCATTCTGCCATTTATTTCACTGCATGTATTTTCACAAAATAAATCACAAATTGATGTACGACATAATAAACATTTTTACATGAAGGTCAGGATCAGGTCAATAGTGTTGTATTATTAGTTTAAACATTTCCAACATACAGCAAAATTGCAGCAGAAGAATTTGAAAACCTCTAGGCAAAAATATGACAACTTTCTATAAATGAAAGAACATTGAATAAATAAAGTTGAAAACATTGTGGCAAAAGAAGAAATAGCTCATCATGAGAATTTCTTCTTTTGTCACAATGTTTTTGAAAGTCATCTGCTGAATATGCATCAAAATACGGAAGTGGGAAAGAGTTAACATTAATTGTGCAATATGCTCTTGGTCTTCTGTTACAAAAATAGATACCACTCAAAATATCAACCCTTTCCCACATACAACAAATCTACAGCAGTTGACATTGAAAACTTGTAGGCAAAAATATACATCATTCATCTCTATAAATTAAAGAATGATTATTTGATAGATTAAAAAACAGTATGGCAAAGAGAGAAATTGCTCATGATGAGCAATTTCTCCTTTCATGACAATGTTTACAGAATTTACTTGTCTGCTGCAAACAATCCGTCAAACTGGTCTACATGAGACGAGGGTTAAATCTTTTTATGTGTCATCTGGCAGCTGAAGACAGCTGAAGACATTGGAGGTAAAGGAACAAATTACATGATGTCTCCATGTTTGTATCAAGACTGTATTTTCAGTTTCTCTGTGGTAACAAATTGTGTTAAGATATTGTCTAAATTAATTACTTTTAACCCTTTCCTTCTGACGCCTCTGCAGCAGACGGCTTTTTGAAAACATATTGACATACAAAGAAATTGCTCAAAACGAGGTTATCCATTCCATAGTAGAGATTTTCCATTTATTGACAAAATATGTTCAAAGTCGTCTGCTGCAGAATTGTTGTATGAGGGACAGTTTAATGGGATATATTTTGTAAATAATTCAAATAGACCTTCTGTTAACAGTCTATGAGAAAATGTAGCCAGTTGCCTGGGAAGAATGTTATGTAGAAAATACTGGTGCAAAAAAGCCAGGAAAGTCATGTTAACCCTTTCCCTCATACAGATGCTTTCTGACACCTCTGCATCAGACAGCTTTTTGAAAACATAGTGACAAAAGAAGAAATTGCTCAAATTGAGCAATTTCTCCTTTTGCCACAATGTTTTCCACTTTTAGTCATAGGTTATCCATTCAATTATAGAGATTTTCTATTTTTTGAAAAAATATGTTTAAATTCGTCTGCTGCAGAATTGTCGTATGAGGGAAAGGGTTAAGGTGAAGTGTTCACCTTGATATACAAGAAGTACTGTTTGAAACTACAGCATAACACTGTAATCGATGATTGTTTACAGTTTGGCAGTTCCGTACAGAAGTTACTAGCCCGCGGTGATAATATCGAGTTATCTGGCTGGAAGTGTATGGACCCTGACATGACAAAGATGGTTGGCTATCTGATGGAACAGTTTGGACAACTTCCCCATGTCATCGAGGATATGAGTGCACATCATTTGTCCGGAGAAAAACTGTCCAAAATGGTCATAGAGAACCTCATTAAATGTATGTATTTCTTTATCATGATGGGGATCGAACAAGGGACTCTCCATCCAAATTTCTCCAATGCTTACCACAATGAAAGACTGGTTCAGTGGTAGAGTGTCTGCCTCTTGTACCAAAGTCCCTGGGTTCAGATTCTGTGATGTGCGGGTTCTGCCTTTGGGATTTTTCCTAACAAACTGGTTATGTCTCCAGGAAGCAGATATCGAACGTGATTATTATAAGCTTAAAACTTGTTTCGCACTCAATGTAAAATAAAATAAACTTAACCACTCCTTAATGGCGGATCCCAGTGTAGTTATCATGTATAAATACCTTATATGCATTGTTGTTCTAACCAAAATGAAGGACTTAATCCTTTCCAACATACACCTGACGATTTTGAAAACATGTAAGCAAAAGTATGGAATTATGAACAAATAATTATTTATTATTATTGAATAGAGATGAAAACATTTTAGCAAAAAGAGATATTGCTCATTACCTATCACTGATACAGAACAATTTAGATACCTGTGCAGAAGCCAACTTTAAAAAGAATATGGAATAATTGTCAGTTCATATTCAAAAGTAAATAATTTTCATGAATTATTTCTTTTCTTTTCAACTTGTACAGTTAAGTTAAGAACATCTTGAAATTGACAAATTTACCGTTCACGCTCCACTCCGTTCCATTCCGTTCCACTCCGCTCACGTTCCAAACCGCTCTCAAAGCGTTCACTCATTCATAGCATTGTGATTGCTTTTTCCGTTCCGTTCAGATTGAGCGCTTTTTTACGCCCACTCGGAACGCTTTTTTTTCAATCAAAATCCGTTCAACGATTTGATTGGCTTAAATTAATTTAGTTTCGTTTATATTTTTTTTTACTTAACCCTAAATATCAACAAACGATCTAAAGTTTTTTCAGCACAATCGTTAGTAGCAAATCGTATTACGAAAAGGATCATATTAATAATATTTGTTACATTCTAATTCAATCGGATACTTGAGTGTCTTATAAAACAACAGTTTAGTATACAAATATGACGTTTAATAAATAGTTTCGTAAAATAATTATCGGATAGTTGTTGCAACCGTTAAATGAGCGAAGGATTGGATTTTTGCAATCATTATGATTGTTTCGTTCAGAGCGCAAAATTCCGTTCCGCTCATAAAGTGTTCCAACTTCGTTCCAATCACGCTCACGATCCAATCACGTTCCGCTCTGATTGTCAATTTCATGATGTTCTTAACTGTATGAATTTTTATGCAGTCAACACCCGTCCTTTGTCGAAATATTTCGACGCCTCTGCAGCAGACAACTTTTGAAAACATTGTGGCAAAATATTTATTTTTTTACTAGACTGTCATGTTAATAATGATTATACTTTTCTCAAGTCCACATGGTTAATTAATCTAAATGCATTGTTTATTTCAGGTCAGAAACATATGATTGCATATGATATATGTTGCTCATTGTATGAATCTGCATATGATGTAGAAATACACACTGGGTAAGTTAACGGGATAGCACAATATTGGTTGTTTCTCTGTGGGGTTAACCCGTTATTTCACACATACAATATTTGATGCCTGCTGTTTGTAGACGAATTTGGAAAACATTGCAATAAAAGGTAAAATTGCTCAAAACAAGCAATTTTAAATTTAATTGCAATATTTTCAACTCTTTATCAATATAAATCTTTCTGTTTTCTAGATTGGTGAAATTGTTTGTCTGATGATTTTAAAGCAGACGACTTTTAAAAAGCCATTTGAAGTAATGGGTTAAGCTATCTAGAGTTTGGCAGTTGGGTGTCTCATTGCATCAATATAATGGGATTACAAAAAGAGATATGGTAGTAACACCTGTCTGACTTCAATTCTATTGTTTTGTCAGATATATATCTCTATACTACATAGAAGTGGACAGACTCTGGTGAGACTGTGTATAGCGACAGACTTACCTTGGTCATCACTGTGTATGCTGATGCAACTTGGTGATCTTCTTTCAAAATAATCTCTAGAATTTAAGTGTATATGGAAACTGTAGTTGATGCTACATCAGAAAGAGTTTAAAATGACAAAACTTAGAATTTGTTTTCTTTTAAAACTATTGGTCTGATTTCAAAATAGTTTGGCAGAAATGTTTCTTGAAACTGCTCATCTCGAGGGCTTGGCGTGAAACGGTTGTAACTAAAAAGCTATTTTGAAAACCCTGGTTTAGGGGCAATTTTGACCCCTTTGTAAACAATGCAAATTTAGGTGCCATTGCTCAGAACGAGCAATGGCACCTAAATTTCCATTGTTTACCAAGAAAAATGATTTAACGCTTACAAAGACTTTATGGTGAAGTGATTAACATCGTAAAAAAAAGACCAATTTTAGTTACAACCGTTTCACGCCAAGCCCTCGATCTGATTTCAAGATAATCTGGCAGAAATATTTCTTGGGTGACCCTCTACAAATAAGAGTGAACTTTAATGTTTAAATGTAAACCCTTTCCTACATATGACGAATCTGTAGCAGATGATTTCAAAAACATCTAGGTAGACTTCTATAAATGAAAGCTTAATCATTGAATATAGTTGAAAACATTGTGGCTAATGGAGATATTGCTCATGATGACCAATTTCTCCTTTTGGCACGATGTTTTTAAAAGTCGTCTACCGCAGAGGAGTCGGAAAGCGTCTGTATGTGGGAGAGGGTTAAAGTTACCTTTGTTTTGATTTTGTAGGAGTGCAATAAAGAAGCCTTTCAGAGAAGTTTTTGATGAGATGTATAAACTGTTCATGCCTACACGTCCAAACCCATACGACTCAAGGTGGCATTCGGAAGAATTGCTTTTTGGTTATCCAAATAATGCTTGTACTTATTATACAAGTATAATGTCTCGGGTATGTAGTAGCTTTGTATTTGTTATCCCTTCTCCACATGCAGGCACACTTTGACGCCTCTGCAGCAATATACTTTTGAAAACATTGTGGCAAAAGGAGAAATTGTTCATGTTGATCAATGTCTCCTTTTATCACATTGTTTTTAATTTTAATATAAAATTATACTGTTATTCATACATTTTAAATATTTTTGCTTAGTTATTTTCAAAGTTGTCTGCTGTAGATTGTAATATGTGGGAAAGGCTATTAATAAATTAATATGTTTATAACTTCTATTTGAATGGTACGAGAAATCATTGTGCCACGCAATTTTATATCTCTGTTTAATAATTATTTTTCAGTTTTAGAGATTTTCAATTGTTTTATCTCTGTGTTTTGAAATTCGTTTACTGCAGATTTGTTGTATGTGGGAAAGGATTTATTATCTACATTTTACACAAAGGTTTAATTGCCCCCCAAAATAAAATTCAGAGAGATTATACTTTCATTTAAAGAAATTTTCCATATTTTTGCCAAGAAATTGTTTAACACTTTCAATACTGAATTTTTAAAATGGACATTTTGAAGAGTCCATAGCATATTCTAATAATGTTGAGATGAGCAGCCAACAGTATAGACCTTGGTCATACGGCATAGTCTTTAGACGAACTGGCTGGCCTGGCTCTATACTGGTGGCACAGGCTTTTCTAAAAGTCACAGATTTAAATCAGAAATGTGTTAACCCTTTTCCCCATACGACAATTCTGCAGCAGACGACTTTGAACATATTTTGTCTCTATAATTGAATGGATAACTTATGACTAAAAGTGGAAAACATTGTGGTAAAAGGAGAAATTGCTTGTTTTGGGCAATTTTTTCTTTTGCCACTTTGTTTTCAAAAAGCCGTCTGCTGCAGAAGTGTCAGAAAGTGTCTATATGAGGGAAATGTGTTTTTGTGTCACCTGCGTAGCATGGTAGGCACTAAGGGATTACTTTTTTTTTGTCCGGCGTCTGTCTGTCTGTCTGTCTGTCCATCCGTCTGTCTGTCGTCACGTTTTCAAATAACTTTTTCTCTGCTCAAAGGATTACATTGAAACTTCTGACAAATGTTTATATCAATGTGTGTGATGGGTTCACAAAAGGGGGATAATCCAAATATTTTTTACATCAGAGTTATTGCCCCTTTTCTGTCAAAAATTAAGATTTTCTGACAAGGCCCCGGCAGGTGACACACGTGCTCCGGGGAGCACTCCATTCTAGTTTATGTATATTTCTACCTTGACCAGTCAGGTGAAAAAGAGCAAATTTACCTATTTTCAGATGATAGCCGCTAATGTATGGGAAGAATTTGAATTAGCTGGATTTGATAACAAGGAACAGCTGGCAAAGATTGGTAAAAAGTGAGTCTTGGTTTTGTTTTTATTGATTTGTTTGCGTCGTCTGTCTGTAGGGAGTTACTTGGGGATCACCTCCGTGTCATTTGTCTGTGATGTGTTGAACTGATTGGTTATAGTTGTCTGACATTTCTACGTGCAGAAAACATGTGTGTTCCTTGGAACTTGCTTGTTCTCTCAATCCTTTGGCAGACACAGATAACCTTTCTTTTGAAAATGTTTCTTTCATTTTAACGGTGTTAACTTTTTATCTCATATATGTTCTAACTGGATGACTCTAAAAATATCAAACAAGGTATATGGTTAAACCTTTCATTGCTGCTTTTTAGATCACCCGAGCCGAAGGCTAAAGGTGATCTATTCTGATCACTCTCTGTCCATCGTCCGTCACTAATATTTAGCTTTAAACATCATCTCCTCCTAAACCACAGGAGCAATTTCAACCAAACTTCACTGGAATGTTCCTTTGGTGGTCTTCTTTCAAAATTGTTGAAAGATTTAAATTCCATGGAGAACTGCAGCATCAGAAAGGGGGCAAAATGTCCAAACTTTTCTTTCCCTCTGAATCTGCTTGTCAGATTCCAATATTATTCTTAGGTGACCCTCTACAAAAATTGTTCAAGCCATATTGTTTGGATGAAAAACATGGCAGCCAGGCCACATCAGAAAAGGGGCAAAATGGCAAAATTTAAATTTAAGATTATTGCATAGAAATCTTACTTCATTGGACCTCTGCTCTAATTTGTTCAAGCCATGTTGATTGAGTATAAAATCATAGAAACCAGGAGTCATCACAATAGGAGTAAAATTAACTTTTAGCTTCAAATGACAACTCCTACAATTCAATTGGACCAATTTCAACTAGTTTACAGGAATGTTACTTTGTTGGTCCTCTTTCATAATTGTTCAAAGACACATTCTGTGTAGACCTTTGATTACTGTGGCATTACAACGTGAGAAAAATGCCCAAACTTTAAAATTCTTTTCCTCCAAAATCCGCTTGTCCGTTTCCAAGAAAATACGAAAAGGGGAAAATAACATTTTCCTAGATATTTGCTACTATACTATCACTCAGGTAATCTTGACCCTCTTGTTTAATAATGCACTTGTCCAGCTTTATATTTGGAGGAGTCCATAGGTTACAATACACCAAATAAATTCCTTCTTTGTTTCCATGTAATTCAACCAGTTTTAGTCCTAAATTGTCACACTTTCTAAGCGTTTTCATGTAGAATGCCATGGTTCATTGAAAAGAGTTACCTCTAAGCTTTAAAACAATCCAAAGAAAATGGGGGGTCATACATTATGCAAGAAATAATTCACCATGCGAAAATGGTGATCGTCATTTTGGACCAAATCGGGCTCAGACAAAACCGGTGTTTAGCATTCTCTACTTTCACTTTCAAACAAGGTCAAATTACTAAAAGTGATCAAATCAATCATTTCCAGTGCATCCTATACACATTTTCAATCAATTTAAACTCAATGTCATATATTCAATGCATTCTGGTGATGGTATACATTTGATTGTAGATCAGCATGACCGCAGATGTATTTGGCGTAATTTGACCCATAGCCAATTCTAGGAATACTAAGATAGATCTTTTGAGTAAACTGAGCAGATGCGCCTGCTGATCTGGCTTTATACTGAAAGCCAGGGTTTCACAAAACTATTTACAGCTGTCGGGTTAACCCTTTCCCACATACAGACACTTTCTTAGGCCTCTACAGCAGACGACTTTTGAAAACATTGCAAAAGGGGAAATTACTCATAAAGATTTTAATCTCTATTCAATGATTAAACTTGCGAGACAATTTTTTGAGTATCAACAACATAGGGTTTGGTTGAGTAATAAGAAAGATATTGGTTACTTCCCCCTTGTCCTTTGAATACCTTTTATATTTCACCTTGGAAGATAGTGGTGTTCTGATTCGAGGAAACATGTTAAATCATCTGGCCATCATGATATAACTTTGAAAACGGAAGAGGACAGTTGTTTCTTTTAACACTCTTGTTTCTATTGAAGTTTACAATTTTGATCCATCTACTTGCTGGTGAGATCAAATTGCACCATTATAGGTATTTTCACATCACATGTCTTGGTAGTGTGATGCATAGGGATCACTTCTTCATGGTCTTTCTGTTAGGCTTTTGCACTTTGTTTATAGATGGTCATTAATGTGCTACATGTGTGTTTCTTTATCATATACTTGTCAAAAGAAATGCAGATGCATAACTTTAAAGGGGTGGCTAGTATATGTCATGAAATGTTTTGTTAATACCTTTATTAAACAAATTCCAATTTGCCGACACACGACTTTTACCAAAATGATTTCAACTCCATTCAATGATAATACTTTCATTGATATATATTTTTGCCCAGTTGTTTTAACCCTTTCCCTCATATGACAATTCTGCAGCAGACGACTTTGAACATATTTTGTCAACAAATAGAAAATCTCTATAATTCAATGGATAACCTATGACTAAAAGTGGAAAACATTGTGGCAAAAGGAGATATTGCTTGTTTTGAGTAAATTCTTCTTTTGTCACCATGTTTTCAAAAAGCCATCTGCTGCAGAAGCCTCAAAAAGCGTTTATATACGGGAAAGGGTTAAATGATGTCTGCTTCAGATTTGTTGTATGTGGAAAAGAGTTAATTTTGTTTTTTATGTTTTCAGGTTCAGGGATACCTTCCTTGAAAGAGCCAATCATGACTCCAATGTGTTGTTTAGAGAGTTCAAAGGGATGGACCCTTCAGATGAATGTCTTTATAAACTATATCCCATGCCAACTGAAAATTGATTGGAAAGAATAAGAATGGTGACATAAAAGGGCTCAGTGAGTGCCAAGCGTGAAAAGTATTCAAGAGATTAATTCAACTTTTACTTGAAAAGTTTTCAAACAGAGTTTGTGCTACTGGAGTAGCTTAACGTATTGCCTGGTGTGCATTTTTTTTTAGAGAAGGGAACCTTTTTACTAGTACAAAACATAGAAAAGGAGTCATATTGATCCAAAATCATCTGCTGCATCAAGTTTTCTATATCATGGACAACTTGTCACAAGTTTAGTACACTTTGAAAGGTTACAGGCTAAGTTCTAGATGTGAAGTCTTCTGATATCGAAATCCTATCATTCTGAACCAGGCTTTATTACATGAATGCTTGCCGTGATCATCACGCTTTTACCCTAACGGGATGAAATCAATCTATGTTATAGCCAGTTGTCATGGAAGAATGTTGTGTGGAGTACCGATGCGAGAATCAGTTACTTTCAAAACAGTGTTGTGAAATATTACTTGTTTAACTCCAAGAAAATATTTTTGTAATTTGGTATTCAATATTATAATTGAGGATAAGTTTTGAACTACTTTTTCTACCAGTATTTAGTCATGTTTAACGCTTTCCCACATACAAAAACTCTGCAGCAGACGACTTTTAAAACATGCTGGCAAAAAATTGAAAAATCTCCATAAATGAGAGTTGATAACATTGTGGCAAAAGGAGAAATTTCTCGTGTTGAGCAATTTCTTCTTTTACCACAATGTTTTCAAAAGTTGTCTGCTGCAGATGCGTCTGTACATTGGCTATAGGTGTCTACTCTGCAGTAGATCCTTAGAAAACACATGTTTGTATATTTTACTGAATAATTAGCATGAATTTACGAGATTTTAAGCCTTTTCATTGACCACTTTCTGATGCCTTTCATTTCTAACATTTTGTAAAACGTAGATTGGCTCGGAACTATTGCCACAATATTTTCAAATCTGTAAAAATTATGCCTCCAACTTTTCAGATATTTTCAATTGTTTTCTTAGCAGATGACATTTAATATCAGTTAAACCTTTCTCACATACAACAAATCATTAAAATAAAAGAAGAAATTGCTCACAATAACAATGTTTTCAAAGTAGTCTGCTGCAGATTCATCAAAATGTTGCTGTAAGTGGGAAATGGAGGATTAAATGGTTTGAAAATGATTGGATCTTGTTTATAAGGTAGTCTTAGATATCATGGTTTGTGATGAAGTAATGTTTTTGTACATCAATTATTAAATATTTATTGTAAATACAAACAATTTGTTAATAAATTTGAAAAGAAAATTACTCGTTTATAATGCTTTTTGTACTTCCGCATTGTTCTGTTAAACTTTCACTTAATGACCTTCAAACACTTGTTGTAATTACTCGCTCAAGGTCATCTTTTCGGATCAATCTCTGTCCATTGCTAACTTTAACCATCAAATGGCATTTCCTCCTTGGCTACTGGACCAATTTCAAGCAAACTTTACAGGAATGTTCCTTTAGTAGTTGGTCACTTTCAAATTTGTTAAAAGAATATAATTCTATGTAGAGCTTTAATTGCTGCGGCATCAGAAAGTTGCCCAAACTTTAAATTTCTTCTCCTCTTGTTTGATTCCAAGATTTTTTGATTTTTTGATTTTTTGATGGAAATGTTCTCTTGATGACCGTCTATAAGCCATATTGATTGGATGAAAATCATGGCGACCAGGTGGATTGAAAAAGGGGCAAATGACAAAACTTTAAAAGTTCCATTCTTATGAAAGTGCTTGACTGAGCTTAGTAGTAATGTACCTTCATGCCATATTGATTGGTTGAAAAACATTGCCCCCGGATGGCATCAATAAATGGGTAAAATGAACTTTTAGCTTCAAATGACATCATTTCCTTAACCACTAAACCAAATGTCACTGGTATGTTCCTTTTGTAGACCTCTTTCAAAAGAATAAAATTCTATATAGAACTTTGGCTACTATTCTCCTCTGAAACTGCTTGTCAGATTCCATGATAACTTTGTAGAAATGTTACTTGACATAACTTATTGATTGTTTGAAAATCATAGCCAAATTAACTTCAAGCGGTTGAATGGAACTCAAATTTGAAATATCAGAAACAGACAACAAAGTATGTATTATATTACTCAGTTTATTTAGTACTTGAGATAAATGTATAAAATATAATTATGTATTATATATATATATATAATGTCCTGTCAATGTTAAGATATATAGAATTCACAAACAAACAAAAAAGCAAAGCCTTTGTTTAAAATAATACAACAGGTCGGTCAAAAAACTTCCCCAGACCAATGACTTCATGCAAAACTATCGTAACTAAATATTTTAACAATATTCAAATACAACTCTTTTGCATGAATCCCATGTGATGTTCAAAACGTTACCTATCTGTGCTATCATTTTCACATCAAATATATCCAGAGTTCCTGGGTTGTCTTTGTAAAGGATAAAATGCATTTATACAACCTCTTGATCTTGCATAAATTTCTCAAACAGCTATGATCTACACACAATGTTGAACATATTGTCAGAAGAGGAGGAATTGGTCATCATTAGAAACTTTTCCTTTCCCCCCCCACAAAGTTTTCAAAATGTCTACTAAGGAGACATCAGAATTTGCCTGTATCAGATAATAGGTTACATATTACATAGATACAACAAATTGTATTAACCATTTACAAAATGATAAGAAAGCAGGGCAATAACACAACCTTTTGATAAATAATTTAATAAATGTTACTTTGATCAACAAGGTTCTAAAAAACACATGTTTCTTCAGCAGGCTGACATGTCCAATAACTATAAGCAACAAGCATCAATCAAAGCACAGCATGCAGATGGATGTAAAACAAATTTGAGTGCTCGTCTTTCTTGTATAAAGGAAAGCGACACAATAACCAGGAGTGGTTTATGCATTCCAATGTCAAACCTTAGTCACTACAAAGCCATGCTAAAGCCAGACCTTTGGATAAGGACCTTCTAACGCTATGTTGTGGTCACTCAAAAGAATTGTCTCACTAAAACTAATCGAGTACCCACAACACAGGTGTTTTTTTCTGGTATGAGAGTATTGAAGAGAAGATCAATTTACTCCATCTTATCTAGACTTCTGTACAGCAATGAATGAAACTCTCGCACGAAAAGAGTTTAGATCAAAAGGAAGGGATTTAGCTTAACAGATGTATCAATGTTCAAAAATATAAACTGTTAGTTCACATTTTTGAAGGAAAGTGTCTGACAAATTATAGACCTTTTCCAAGATTAATGACTTCAATGAAAACAGTTGTAACTATGTCATGAAATAAATTGTAGGTACAACCTTGTGTGAAGCCAAAGTTTATGTACTACATTACCGGCAGCATATTTTATTAACCCTTTCCCACATATTTATAGACATATTTTGATGTGTTTGCAGGAGACAACTTTAATAAACTCAGTGGCGAACAAAGAAATTGCTCTAAATGAGCAATAACTCATTTTATTACATTTGTTTTTCACCTCTACTCAATAGTTATACTTTAACTAGTAAAGATTGTCCATCTTTTAATCTTTATGTTTTCAAAAGTCATCTGTTGCAGATTTGTTGTACCGGGTATGTGGAAATGGGTTAAATACTTTTCCATAATTATTAAAACTGAAGCAAACAATGCATGCAAAAATGGCAGGAAAAAAAATCATTACACATGTCTAAGGTTTTATACCATACAGTTGTAAATATTTGTATAGCATAAAGCCATAGATTTACTGGTCAAGCATCAAAAAAGCAAGGAAAAAAATCTGTATCATTTCATTGCATAATTCTATGTGTATCACATGTATGCTCATAATATCATTTAAATAGGCAAGATATTGCAGTGCAATGTGTATTACCACAGTCAGTGCAAACAGCTTGAAAAGTATCACTAAGTGAGTAAACAAGTTGCAAGTTTAATGCAAAACAGTTGTAAGTACATATTGCTTTAACCCCTTTCCAACATACAACAAATCTGCAGCAGACGACATTGAAAACATTTTGGCAAAACTATGGAATATCTCTATAAATAATACTTTTCTTTATTTAATAGAGTTGAAAACATTAAAACAAAATGAGGAAATGCTCTTTATGATTTTCACAAGTCGTCTGCAGGTGGGAAAGGGTTAAAATGTAGTTAAACTGCTTTGTATAAAGCAAAATATTGAAGTAGAAAGTGCGCAAAATTAATTTCTTAAGCCTTCATTTGTGAAAAGCTGTGTCTGTGTATTTATCATTTTTGTGCAGACAATACAAAGTCTGACAAAATTTAACCTTTTGCCAGAAGCTTGACTGATAGCATATAGTCAAATACCATCACCAAAGTTTTTGTATGTCTAGTCATATTCAGTTTGAAAATAAGTTTCAAAACTATCATGATATTTTCAAACTTCTAGTCTATCACTATAATTATAAACAGAATAAAACAGAAAATCGGAATAACTATTAAGGTTCTATTACATTTGAAAAAGAAATCTGTAAAATTATATTTACATTTTCCTATCATTTTTATGTATATAAGATATTTAATAAGTCAAATAATGTTCATTATTTTGTGTTAGTAATCTTTAAAGGAATATAAATACTAGTCTACAGAATAATCTTTACCACATATGAAAAAATACACTCCTTTATACTGTTAATCCTTTTCCAGAAGCCTTTTGAAAACATTGTGGCAAAATGTTTTCATCTTGATTCAATAATTTTACCAATATTTATAGCAATTTTCCATATTTGTGTCCGATGTCCAGATATTTCAAAAGTCATCTGCTGTCAGGTTTGCTTCATTTGGAAAGGATTAACCCTTTTCCTCATATAGACGCTTTCTGACCCCTCTGCAGCACAGCTTTTTGAAAACATAGTGAAAACAGAAGAAATTGCACAAAAAGTGCAATTTCTCCTTTTGCCACAATGTTTTCCACTTTTTGGCATAGGTTATCCATTCAATTATAGAGATTTTCTATTTTTGGACAAAATATGTTCAAAGTCGTCTGCTGCAGAATTGTCGTATGAGGGAAAGGGTTAATAGGTCAATATTATATAAAATTAGACTGGATTACAAATATTTCTGATATGTTATACAAATCAAAGTACTTTCTTTGACATAAATTAAAAGGCATTCTTTTGAAAACAGGCCTGACAATAAAAAACAACTTTTATAGTAATCTGGTCATGGCTGCAATTTTTCCCCCAAAAATGCTTTAACCCCATCACATTTGCCCACATGTTTTCAAAGTTGTTTGTATGTGGGAAAGGGTTAAACAGTATTTCTTTATAAAAAAAAGACTGACTTTGATATTGAAACAGAGATGTGCATGTACTTGGAAAGGTAACTCAATCTGTAACAATTCAAACCCAAATATTCAATAACATTTTAGATTCTCATCCCTTATTCAAAAAACTATCTTGACACAAACTTTAGAACCAACTAAAGACTACTAGTTAAAATAGGCTGAAATAAGCGATCAAAACAAGCAGGAAAACATTTAAACAATGCAAAACTAGTCTTTAAAAACAGTTTTTGATTCTAGTCAAGGACTAGAGCACAACATTTTGATTTTAAATCAACTTCAAAGATAGACAATTCAATTGCATGTAAAATACATAATAAATAGTCAACAGGTTCAAAGGAAGTTGCACAACACTTTAAGCTATATGCATGCAAAACTGCATGTCAAAGCAAAACAATATACCGCATTATATATGGAGTTATCAAAAATATTTGAAATCCATTAATTGCGGTCACTCTATACATGTACAAAAAGTTATGATGTTTAACAATTAATGTTAAGTCATATATGAGGCCCTCCAATGGATAAAGGAAGAAGTTTGCTTTTGTGAACAGTGTAGATCCAGATCAGTTTGTGCATCTGCTCAGTCTCATCACGACCTACACTGTTCACATATTACTAATATAAGCTTGTATGAAGATCATGTCAACTTGTGTAAAATCTGATAAGTCTGAGCAGATGTACAGGCTTATATAGACCTAATGTGCAGAAATGCCAACTCAAAACTTTTCCCCATCGACGGTCTCAAATAATCAGTGCCCTAAATGATATAGTCATAGTTGCCTTTAATAATTAAGATGCTTCAATACACGTATATATTTTGTAATAATTAATACTTCTGAACATTCCATAATTTATTAGGAGATAATCTGGTACTAGCTTTGTAATATTTTGGCCATTTATCCCTTTCCCTCATATGGCAATTCTGCAGCAGACGACTTTGAACGTATTTTGCCAAAAAATAGAAAATCTCCATAATTGAATGGATAATCTATGACAAAAAGTGGAAAACATTGTGGCAAAAGGAGAAATTGCACGTTTTGTGCAATTTCTTCTTTGGTCACTATGTTTTCAAAAAGCTGTCTGCTGCAGAGGCGTTAGAAAGCGTCTATATGAGGGAAAGGGTTATATAACATTGTTGACCTTTGAATTCAAAACAATCAGGCAGCACTGACAATGATAAATAAAGTGTCCCTATTTTGTTACATTATAATGTACGATTGATTTGAAATAGCTAACTTACATGTACCATGTGGTAACAGTCTAGAACAAATCAATATATTTATTCCAGCAATCATTTATGAAGGCTTAAACTCTAAAAAAGGTCGTTGATAATTATTTTATGACAAGAAATGGCTTCTTATAACAGCCAAATACATGAAATTGTATGTAAAGGGTTTCAACTTTTAAAAAACATACCACTCTAACAAATACATACTGCTTTTTTGGTTGGTTTTTAAAAGAAGGATTTCACAGTAACATTTCTTTGCAGATTCATCATAAGCATCATTATGTATGATAGTAAATGACTATTGTACATAGATGCTTAATAATAACTGCATTCATCTCTTCAGGGATAATTATTTTTTCTGAGTTTTTCCGTATTTCTTCCCGGACTCGCGTCTTGCGACTCCTGTAGATGTTGGTGGATTGGTCGTATTTCCTACGGCAGGACTCTTTGCTCCGAAAACGAAAGGCAAGGATGGACTGCTTTTGGATCTCTTCAAATCTGCAATCACAACAAATATTTTAAAATAAGAAAACATAAAAAAATATTAAAAAAATCAAATCATCACCTCATAAGCTATTATAAGACTTGTATATTGAAAACAACTAATGAAAGAATGTAAAACATGGAAACACACAAGCTTTATTTTAGAGGATCCTTATTGAATATGAAATATAATCAAAATCGGGTAAACAGTTCTGGACGGATCAAAAATATTTAAATGAATTTGATGAGAACATTGAGAGAATCCTTGCCTTGAAGTTTCATCCATTTCCCAAATGGTTAGTGAGCAAAGTCGTTTTATTAGGCAAACGTGAAAGCAAAGATGTTTTCCAAAGAAGTCTTGTCTGTTCATTATTAATTAATTTATTGATTGTTGCAAATCCCATTACCAAAAGCAAGAAAAATACATTCAATCAGTCCAGTTTGATTCCTACCTTTGAGATAGCCCTTACTACGTCTGTGTACATCTCGACTGTGGTGCTCTGTAGAGCTGTCTTTCCGTGGAGATGTTTCAGGACTGGGGCTTCTAGCTCTCTGATGGAATGAAGGGTCTAAAAAAATGATTCATTCTATGAGTGGTGTTCAAGAAAAACCTACTCTAGGGCATAATTATACAACCAGTGTAGATCGAAATCAGGCTGCACACTCAGCATATAGTTACAGAATGTTTCAAGCAAGTTCTGACAAACAAACTCTATTCAAACTAGAGATTGCTTTTTTGAAAAAGCGCTTGTCTCCCCATTTGTGTGGTCGTAGGGGAGGAAAAGAAATGATGGAGATGAATTTTTTAGTTTTGGACTGGAGATGAAGCAACAGTGACAATCCTCAGTTATTGAGTGGAAACCATTTTTCAGCTGAGGGTTACCATGACCTTGGTCTTTGACCTCAAAAGCAATAGGGGCCATTTGCTGCTGGTGACCAACCTGCACACCAAGTATGAAGGTCCTGGGCCCAAGCAATCTTCCGTTATTGAGCGGAAACAATTTTTCAGCCAAAGGTCACCGCGACCTTGACCTTTGACCTACTGACATTAAAATCAATAGGGGTCATCTACATGTTAGGACCAAGCTGCACACCAAGTATGAAGTTCCTGGGTATAAGCGTTCTTGAGTTATTGAGTAACACACATTTTTCAGCTGAAGGTTACCGTGACCTTCGACATTTGACCTTGTGACCACAAAATCAAACAAATTCAATAAAGGTCATTTACTGGTTAGGACCAACCTGCACACCAGGTATAAAGTTCCTCAACATAAGCATTCTTTAGTTATTGAGAGGAAACCATTTTTCAGCTGAAGGTTACCATGACCTTGACCTTTAAGCTAGTGACCTCAAAATCAATAGGGGTCATCTACTGGTGGTGACCAACCTGCACACCAAGTATTAACTTCCATGGCCAAAGCATTCTACAGTTATTAAGCAAAAACAATGTTTCAGCTCATTGCCACTGTGACCTTTCAGCTCAAGGTCACTGTGACCTTGACTTTGACCTCAAAATTAATAGGGTCTTCTACTGGGCATGGCCAACCTGCATACCAAGTATGGAGATCCTATGCCCAAGAATTCTTCAGTTATTGAGCGGAAACAAGTGTGACAGATGTGACCTTGACCACTGTGACCTTGACCTTTGACCTAGTGACCTTAAAATTAATAGGGGTCATTTGCTGGTGGTGACCAACCTGCAAATCAAGTATGAAGTTCCTGGGCCCAAGCAAAAACTATTTATCAGCTCATTGTCACTGTGACCTTTCAAGCTCATGGTCACTGTGACCTTGACTTTAGACGTACTGACCTCAAAATCAATAGGGGTCTTCTACTAGGCATGGCCAACCTGCATACCAAGTATGGAGTTCCTCAGCCAAAGCGTTCTTCAGTTATTGAGCGGAAACCATTTTTTACCTCACAAGGTCACCATGACCTTGACCTTTGACCTTCTGTTATCAAAATCAATAGGGGTCAGCTACTGGTCATGACCAACCTGCATACCAAGTATGAAGTTCCTACGCCCAAGCGTTCTTCAGTTATTGAGCGGAAACAAGTGTGACAGACGGAAGGACGGAAGGACGGACGGAACGGGCAAAAACAATATGTCACCCCCATGTAATGGGGGAGACATAATTAGATAACATGGCTCCACAGACAGAATTTTATAATTGTTAGTCACATATATGTTTACATATATTCTCTTGGAAAACAGCTCATATGTTATTGCCTTCAACCTGTAAAACCCATTATGGTGTAATACACCTGTGGCTAGAAAACAGTTTGTATTTCAATCATTTCATCAACCTAACCATTTCCCTCATGCGACAATTCTGCAGCAGACGACTGTGAACGTATTTTGTCAAAACATAGAAAATCTCCATAATTGAATGGATAAACTATGACAAAAAGTGGAAAACATTGTGGCAAAAGGAGAAATTGCACGTTTTGTGCAATTTCTTTTTTTGTCACTATGTTTTCAAAAAGCTGTCTGCTGCAGAGGCGTCAGAAAGCGTCTATATGAGGGAAAGGGTTAAGGCATTGCTAACAGAGTGGTTCAAAAACTGAAAACATTGTCAGGACAGCCTTAACCATTTCCCTCATTCACCAAATCTACAGCAGAAGACTTTGAAACATTTAGTCAACAATATGGACAATCTCAATAACAAAAGTATAGTTATTGATAAAAGAGTTATAAACATTGTGGCAAAAGGATCTATATCTTTCATTTAATATTAGCAATTTCTCCTTCTGTCAAATTTGTTTCAATAGAAATTTGTGTGAAAGTGGGAGATGGTTAAAATTTGATATGGCTTTTAATTCTTGACAACCCTTTCCCAAATCAGACACATTTTGGTGCCTCTAAATTACTTTTAATAACATTGCAAACAGATGAGAAATTGCTCAAAAATAGGAATTTCTGTTTTAGCCACAATGTTTTCAACCTTTTTCAGTAATTGTACCTTCATTTATAAAGATTTTTCATATTTTTGCCAAGAAGTTTTCAATGTCATCAGCTTCAAATTTGTTGTATATCGGTAAGGGTTAACCCTTTCCCTCATACAACACAATTATGCAACAGACGACTTTGAAAATATTTTGTCAAAAAATAGAAAATTTCTATAATTGAATGGAAAACATTGTGGCAAAAGGAGAAATTGCTTGTTTTAAGCAATTCCTTCTTTTGTCACTGTTTTCAAAAAGCTGTCTGCTGCAGAGGCGTCAGAAAGCGTTCATATGAGGGAAAGGGTTAAAAGGTATATATTACAGCACTTACTTCGACGTAAAGCTCTTGCATTTTTAGCAATTTGCTCTTCTTGTGCACTGTCCCTTCTCTCTCTAGGCGGTGAGATCTCCTGTTTCATCTTCGCCTGCATTTCCTGGTTCTTCTTTAAACACTGAAGGTATTGGGTCATGGTGTAACGTTGCTCCTGTAATGGGTATGAGACACATAGTAGCTGATTGAGTTTAACAACTTTTTCAACAGTTTTCCCATTATATCACGGCAGTCATTCACATATAGACACTCTCTGATGCCTCTGGAGCAGACGACTTTTGAAATCATTGTGGCAAAAGGTGAAATTGCTCATGATGAGCAATTTCTCCATTTACCGCAATGATTTCAACTCGATTCAATAGTCATACTATCATTCATAGGGATTTTTCATTTTTTAGCCTAGATATTTTTGAAGCCATCTGCTGCATATTTGTTGTATGTGGTACAGGGTTTTAAGCATGTGCATCCTAGCTTTAACCCATTAAGTACTCCACACATCATTCTTTCCAGACTTCCTTACACACATATCTTAACCAAATTGGAGGAAGACAACTGGCTAGTCCACATGACTTTTGTGAATCATTGGAAAGAATCATTGATCAAGCCAGGGTTCCAAAACTCTGAGCTACAACATCTACACATTTACGAGGGGTGATCCAGAAGTAACTAGAACTATCACTGAAGATGATAAATACCCCCAAAACAGCGCCTTGACCTACACCATAACTTAATAAGTAAAAGGGCTATAACTCTGTAAAATAACATTCATATTGTAAGACCTATAGGATATGCACATCTCCTCTTGGTATAGAAGCTTCATGTTAAATAAGAAATAGGCCGGACAAAATATGGCGTCCAGCTGACCGAACGACAGACAAACAGCCTGACACAGTGACTCCTATATACCCTCTCTTCCTTGTAGGGGGTATAATAAGACTTTTGTTATGATTAAAGACACAAATAAAACTTTTAGAAGATAAAAGTGCTTTTATCAAAATTTAATACTTCACCTACATGACAAATATTTGAATAGTTGGTTGACAAATGAAGATTCTGGGAGATTATGATAATTGTAAGTACCATAGTGGGCCACAGTAGTAAGTTCATTTTGACATTGTCAATTGAAGGCAAATATTTGATTAAAATTGCGAATAAATCTCATAGTAACAGTTAACCCTTTCCCTCATATAGACGCTTTCTGACGCCTCTGCAGCAGACGGCTTTTTGAAAACATAGTGACAAAAGAAGAAATTGCACAAAACGTGCAATTTCTCCTTTTGCCACAATGTTTTCCACTTTTAGTCATAGGTTATCCATTCAATTATAGAGATTTTCTACTTTTTTACAAAATATGTTCAAAGTCGTCTGCTGCAGAATTGTTGTATGAGGGGAGGGTTATACCAACACACATTTCGCATCAACTTCTCCAGTGTACCTTCTAAAAACCTTGTTCATCAAAATGTGTAATAAATGTTTGTTTTCTCTGCTCTACATGATTGTATAGTGTATACTTCACCAGTGGCTGCATGACGCCTAGGCAACTCCATTAAATTATCATTTCTAAATATTGTACAGTTTTGCCTATGTTTTGATACTATTTTACTATCTTGTACATTGATATTCAATTTTTATATTATGATGGTAATCATAGTTGCCTTAAGGTATTTTTCTATATTTTGGGGAGCTAATTTTAATTTTTGCCGGTGCCAAATAAAAAAGTGTTATTAGATTATAATAAAGCATTTTCAATATGAATATCTTATTTTAAGATTACCTCTGTTGTCCGTTCTAAGCTGTTCTCAAGGTTTTTCACTTGCTGTCTAAGTTTTTGTAACTCAGCATCCTTTACTCTTACCATGATCTGAAAATACAGAAGTTATTTATGGCTTAACAATTTACCTCTTCTCAATACCTCAGCTCTGCAGCAGATGGCTTCTTGAAAACAAAGTGTTGAAAAAAGAAATTGTTTGTTTCTACCAGATTTCTAAGTATTGTAAAACTAGTCTCATGTTTTCAAAGCAAATGACTCCAAATCTTGTAGATCTATTATGGGAAAGGTATAACCCTTTCCCTCATACGACAATTCTGCTTTGAACATATTTTGTCAAAAATGGAAAATCACCATAATTGAATGGATAACCTATGACTTAAAGTGGAAAACATTGTGGCAAAAGGAGAAATTGCTCGTTTTGAACAATTTCTTCTTTTGTCACTATGTTTTCAAAAAGCCATCTGCTGCAGAGGCGTCGGAAAGCGTCTATATGAGGGACAGGGTTAAACTACACACTTAAGTTTTCATTAAAATTTATTTAAATTATCATGTTTTTTCTTTTAATTGAAATAACATGTATTATCAGCCTGGGACAAGTCAATTTTCCTGTTCCAATAATGATTTCATTAAACTTGCAACTTTCTAGATATATTCTAGAATTTCTGCCACTGTTTTCAATGCAGACATCTTAATATAAACTTTTCCAAGATACAACAAATCTGAATCTGAATCCAACACTTAAATAATATGGACAATCTCTATAAGTTAAGTATAATTATAGAATAAAATTTAAACCATTTTACCAAAATGAAAAATTGTTCATGATGAGCAATTTCTCCTTTTGCTACAGTGTTTTCATAAGGCAAATGCTGCAGATGTTTCAAAATGCACCAGCCTCAAGGAAGAGGAAGTGTGCATATCTTGATATATTCAAACGGGAATGTATCAATCCTACTATACTGACCTGTGAGTCATAAAGCTCCTCCTCCAATGTGGAATTGCCTGTAAGTTGACCTTTAGTCCTTGTCTGTATGAAGATCTTCAGGTTCTCTATCTCTGTATTCACAAGCTCTGTTAGTTGCTCATTACTGATAAATAATAGAAGGTTAATTCAGTATAGTGTAATAGTAACAGTAACTGTTGTGTTCTGCTAAAAACAACAAATTCACTCAATAACTTTGAGAAACACTCAGTTCCAAATGGTATGTTATGGTGCTTTCAACAGTTTTTATATGGCATTTCCTTGGTAATTTACCAGTTATTCTAGTATTATTTTATCACAATACCGATACATCAGTTGTTATGCTATCTGGGCAACCCTAAGAACAGAGGTTTTGTTTTGTTTTATTGGGGTTTTACGCATATTCCAACATTATTTCATTTATATCATGGTGACACGTTCACTTATTCATGATATCTGGGTAAAGAAACCAGTACTAGGCTAGAAAATGTGCCATGCCAAAAGCACTCAACCATGACCGCCGTGCCGCGACTGGGGATCGAATCCGGGATAAAAAAGAAAGCCAATACTACCATTTTTAAGTCTTCTGTATAAAACAACTACGGATTGAAGCCAAGTCCGCCCCTTTAACCACTACACAATTCCAAATGAACCTTCATCTGTTATCACCGTTTTACAGAGCGCCAGCAATCATGATTCAATGGTCACAGGTTTTTAATCAAGAGTGAAAAATAACAGTCGTAAGTTCATGCTTCACAATTGATAGTAGAAGACTATGAAACCATTTAGCCAAAATATGGAAACTCTAAAAATGAAAGAACAATAATCAAATAAAGTTGAAAACATTGTGCCAAAATTATTGTTGCTCATCATGAGCAATTTCTCATTTTTCCAAAATGCTTTCAAAAGTTGACTGCCGCAGAGGCATCAGAAAAGTGTTAAAGTTTACCTTTTAACCAGATGGTTGATATGTGTCTGATAGTCTCCTTTCGTCCTCTGTAACCTGTCCTCCATTAGTTTATAGTCCTCACATTTACTGTCATAGTGCATCGTCACCTGCTTTAACTCCTCTGACAACTTCTCATGCTCTAACCTGCAAGTAGAAAACATGTATGGACTATGTCAAACAACACCTTAACCCTTTCCCACATATAGACGCTTTTTTTGCCTCTGCAAAAGATGACTTTTGGAAAAAAATCATATTCTCCTTTTGCCACAATGTTTCAACCATTTTTAGTAATTATTCCTAAATTTATACATATGTTTCATGTTCTTGCCCAGACAGTTTTCTAGTCGTCTGCTACAGACTCATCGTATGTGGGAAAAGGTTAAGAGCTTTTCCAATCAATGTTACTGAATGTCATACTGCCAGCTTTTATAGTTTAAATTAGATGGAGAATAGGGAAGATTTTGAGTGACAGCCCAGAAGACCACATGTTGATCTGGATCTTCATTTGTTAAAATGCACTGAAGGTCTACTTTCTTGTTTTGTGGCCTAAAATGTCATTTATACCCGTGAACATCATACAAAGCTGTGAAAGAAAGTGAAATATCAGAGAGATAAACAGAGAGATTTCATTCACAGTGTTGTGTGATATCATTGATATGCTAAAACCATTTTGTCCGATAGTGCTGATGAAATATTGAAATAAGAAGGGACGATTTTGATGTCTTTGATCCTGGTAACTTTGTACCTACCCAGAGCATCAGATTAAGGACGTTTTTTAATAAATCGAAATTCCATATACCCCTTTCCCTCACATAGAATCATTTTAACTCCTCTGCAGCAGACATCTTTATAAATCTATAATAAATTCTTTTAATTCAAAGAAATGTTCCATTTATTGGCCTAGCTGATTTCAAAGTCGTCGTACTTTGTGGGGACCCCAAAAAACTCATCTTGTTGAGACGATTCCCAACTTAGATCTTTCTTTACCCATAACATAGGGTTAATTCATTAACCCTTTCCCTCATACGACAATTCTGCAGCAGACAACTTTGAACATGTTTATCCCAAAAAATAGAAAAAAGTGGAAAACATTGTGGTAAAAGGAGAAATTGCACGTTTGGTGCAATTTCTTCTTTTGTCACTATGTTTTCAAAAAGCCGTCTGCTGCAGAGGTGTCAGAAAGCGTCTATATGAAGGAAGGGGTTAATTGTTTCACTACCTCATCTAGGCCTTGGCCAACTTACTCATGTCTTCTGCGAATCTCCTCCACATAATCATCCGTAAACATGGTTTTGAGGGCATGGCGATATTTCTCCTTCTCTTGCTCCAAGTCTTCTGTGTACGCCTTACGCATGGCATCCAAAGCTGAAAGAAATCATAGCATATGAAAATTAAATGACGTGTTGAAATCATTGAGAGGTACTTAAAAATGTAATTATATCACGACTTTTGCAAACTATTTAACTAAAATTTCATCCATCCATAATTATGTTTTTTTTAGATGCATTCCAATAAAACAAACTATCATAATTTGAAGCACACATGTTGCCTGCAAATAGGTTAGTCAGTGTTATTGTGATGGACAGACAGATGGACGGGACGATGGCATAGATGTCATCCCAATGAGTCTCCCTTTGGCATATAAAAATATATACGTTAGACAAGAAAATGGTCTTAATTCCAGATAAATGATACTGTTTGCACATAACACTTTCCCACTTGCAGATCTGATGCATTTTGATTAGTCTGAAACAGACAATAAAGAGCAATTTCCCCACTTTTGCTACAGTATCTTAAAATCTGATCAATGATTATACTTTCATTTTTAGGCTTCTGCTGCAGATTAATTGTAAGAGGCAAAAGGTTACCAGCTTTAGTGACTTGTATTTCCTCCGCTAGAGCAGCTTCCTTCTCCTTCTTTAACTGTTCCATCTCATGCTCATGTTGCGATCTTTCTAATAGTTTGTCAACATTCTGAAAATACATACATACAACTCTAACTTTCTTATTCAGGCTCCCTCTTTATTTCTACAGTTTCATTTCTTATGAGCCCATCAATGGGAAAAGGTACAAGTTGTTTTTCCCCCTGAACAGTGTAGGTCCAGATCAGCCTTCACATATTTTCTGTCTTCTCAGAATCTACACAAGTTGACAGAAGCTTCTAAAAAGCTTATGCAAGTTACATGTGAGGAGTGTATATATTGATCAGACTGAGCATATGTATAGGCTGATCTGGATAAAGGCTGTTCACAAAAAACAAACTTTAATCTTCTTGCACAAACAGCCTCATATATCCATGGAGCTCATTCGATTTGAATGGATCCACTTTAGGTATTCACCGACCATTATAACTCATCTAAATCAAAATTTCTAATTGGCTGAGCAATATGGTTTAGCTATCCAGATATTATGTTACTTTGTGAATTTAGTATTAGAATGTCACTAAAGATGAACAAGAAAATCTAGGTCATCCAATCAAAAGTACTTTTCCTCTTGCAATAATCCATGATTTCCATTCTATACTTAAGTTTTTTTAAATTGAAAATCTGAAAATCTGAAAAATTATTCAGTTAATTAGTTTAAAGAACTTTTATGTTTGGCTAGGAAAACTTCTTTAGATATATCTCTAAGGTTTGATAATACAAACAATAATACTTAGCCCTATATTAATCCTTTCTCAAACACGTTTGCAAATCGGAAAGAGTCAACCGATCGTAGAAACACATGACTATTATAACTTTCTTCCCTTTGGAAGACATAATATACAAAGTATTTATGTATGACTTGCAGACAATTTTTAATAGCAACTTTCTCCTTTAAACCATTTTTTCATCTCAGTATCAAAACTATGGCTTAAATTTTACAAAATTTTACAAGTAGTTTTTAATCTTTTTTTACAGAAGCAGACATCACTTACCTCATCCGATTTTTCGGCAGAAAGGGTTCTATCAAGTTGGGGGGGTTCCTGGGGTTTAGGGATCGAGCTCGGGGATTCTGGGTAGGTTAGGGGTAGGGAGATATCCTGAAAACACCAGACAACACAAACGTACACTAAAAACATGCAAAGCAGGCAAGATGGTAACATAAATATAAAAAATAAAATGGGATTTTGTGGGTTGATATGTTTATGTCACATTTTTTGTTTTTTTTAACCCTTTCCCACATACAGACGCTTTCTGACACCTCTGCAGCAGAGGACTTTCGAAAACATTTCAACTGTATTAAATAATCACTCTCATTAATAGAGATTTTCCATATTTTTGTCAAGGTGTTTTCAAAATCGTCTGCTTTTTTCAGATTTGCTGTATAAGGGAAAGGGTTAAAGTCAATTTTGGGGAATAATGATAGTTCAAGAACTTCACATTGAGTATTTTCTCCTTTTGCCATAAAGTTCTCAAAATTGTGCAGATGCATCTGCATGTTGCAAAGGGTTAAATTAACGGTATTTATGATCCAATCTCATTGCCATACTTGATGCATTTCTAGGATGTGTGCTGGATCAGTTGGCTACAGCAGAAGAACCTAAACAGATTGTTAGTGGCACACAGGCCTAGGTCTTCCCTAGTCTTAAACGCTTGTAGGTTGATCTTCTTTAGCTTGTCCCTAAAGGGCAAAGCTACACCAAAACCAAAGAAGATTTAAATTTTGAAAGATACTTGCATTCATCTTAACCCTTTCCTACATATAGACGCTTTCTGACGCCTCTGCAGCAGACGAATTTTGAAAACATAGTAACAAAAGAAGAAATTGCACAAAACGTGCAATTTCTCCTTTTGTCACAATGTTTTCCACCTTTAGTCATAGGTTATCCATTCAATTATAGAGATTTTCCATTATTTGATAAAATATGTTCAAAGTTGTCTGCTGCAGAATTGTCGTATGAGGGAAAGGGTTAAAGTAACAAAATCATGTTTGTTTAACTTAAGAATTTTGGTAGCTTTTAATGCCATTACCATACATAAACATAAGTCTTCATTTGTTGTCAAGGAAAAATACAAAAACAAGTTTGGAGGCTACAATTAAAGCAAAATGAAATCCGAAGAATTATGAGTAAATCTTTGACCCTTTCATACATGTTTACAACACACTCCAGCAGACGACATTGAAAACATTTAAAATATGGAAAATCTCTATAAATAGAATTTATTATTATTGACATTGGGGTAAAAGTCATCTGCCGCAGTCTCTTAGTCATCATGTACAAAAATTTATGAAAGAAACGACAATGGAGGGACTTTTCCCATTCAAGTCAAAGGTTTGTTCATAAGCATGGTGGGATAGGCAAGGTTTAATATCACACACGCAGGTAAAACAGTGTAAAATTGTCTTTGACTTTGTAAATTATCTATATCATGAAATAACACATATGAGGTATTTTAGTTATAACACAGCAGCCAGTTCACATACCCATGTGACTCCTGGCTTTCTTGCACCAGTACTCTCTATTAAACTAGTGGCTACCTTCCATTACAGAAATATTAGACAATGTGGAAGACAAATCAGACTAAGTCACAATAATCTTTGTCAATCTTCCAGAACAATGAATGTTTGGACCTGGATTAAAATATTACTGATAAATATTTCCCGATAAAAAATTGTTTCATTGAAATGTACAAGTATGACCTTTGATAACATCATTATGAAAATCACTAATTTTCAGTAATACAACTGAAAGACTTGACCCTGCCATTTCCCATATAAAAACGCGCATTGGCACATTGACACATTTGCAGCAAATGACTTTTGAAAACATTGGGGCAAAAGGAGAAATTGCTTAACATGAGCAATTTCGCCTTGTTTCACAATGTATTCAACATCATTCAATAATTATACTTTAAATTATAGAGATTTGCCATAATTTGCCTCAATATTTTCAAAGTCCTCTGCTACAGATGTCTTGTTTGTGGATGTGAATTAGAAATTTATTTTTTTTAGGCAGAAAAAGGAAAATTAACAAAAGTAAACAACAAAAATTATAAATTATGATACATAATAATTTAAAACATAGAAAAAAGTGGAAAATATAAAAGTAACACTACCTATATATACACAGATATACCTGTTATGATCATTTAATCGTCGTCTGTTATGAAAATATTCAAAGTATCATGTAGTGTTACTTACTTTAGAGCAATTTCTTCTATAACTTCAATGTTTATGAAAGCTGTCTGTTGCATAAGAATTGATATGCATCAGGTAAAGCCTTGTTTATAGACATTTATACAAATAACAACTTACCAGAGTGAAGTCAGGATCAGACTCAATCTGATGTAGAAATTCTAATTGTGCTTCAATCTTCTCTACCAGATCTTCGTTTTTACCAACAACCCCAGTATCCGCTTGTATCTCATTAAGTAAGTCCTGTTGATAGAAATTTGGACAATGTCATATCAAGACTGTTTATCCCTTACCCAGGTTCAACCTATCTACAGGAGAGGACTTTGAAAACATTGATGTCTGCACTTGCACAAATGAGCCGTCTCTTGAGAAAACCAACATTATGTTCTCTGCATAATGAATCGACCCAGATCAGCTTAAGCATGCCGCAGAGGCTTACCCGGACAGACACTTTTTGCCTCCTGTGGATTTTCTGTTTCAGGAATCATTACTCTATACCTTTATCCCCCTGAGAGGGATGTGTCGGCCCGGATCAGTCTGTGTGGACTGCGCAGGCTGATCTGGGTCGATACATTAAGCAGAGGCCATAATGTTGGTTTTCTCGCGGGACAGCTCAAATAATGAAAATAAATGTAGGAAGACAGTGTTGCAATGGTAGAATTCAGCCTCTCATACTTAAAGACTAGAGTTCCAATCCCATGATAATCAAGTTCTTCTTTTGAGATTTTCCACATAAATGGTGCAAGTACTGTTTAGGTCTAAAGATACATTGAGCATAATCCATATGAGCTGAAAGCTGCTTTCTCTATCAATGTGAAATAATTATGTTTCAACTAAATAAATAAAATCAGATTCTGAAGAGCGTACCCACCTTGCACATGACAGACATCTTCATTAGTTGTTTGTTATGGTTCTTCACTTGTTCTATGGAGGTTGTCTCTGCTTCCTCCTCACTGGCACGGATGGCACTTACAGCTGTCATGATATCTTGTCTCACTTGTTCTAGCTCTTCTTCATGGTTCACTCTCATTAGATCAAACTCATCTTGCAGTCCAGCGATTCTATCTTCATAATCGGCCTTCATTCGTTCTTTCTCCTTTTCATGATCTTCTAAGAATTTATCTACCCTAAGTATGACGTTATTCACTTTCTGTCTAAGAACATCAGAGTGGACATTTTGTCTCTCTTGTGCTACACTCATTTCATTTTCAAAAGATTTTTCTAATTGTTTCAAGTTGGCTTCAAATGTTTTGCATTTACTACAACTCTTATCCCCTGAAATATTCTTCAATTCACTCATTTCACTTTCTAGTAAACTCAACACTGCACATTCATCTTGGTATTTAGTGTTCAGAATATCTTCAAATGTAGCGAGAGAAGCTTGGATATCACTTTCTGCTTCTCTACTGATTTCAGAAGGCAACACAACCGTTTCTCCAGCTTCTAGTTTAAGTTTAATCTCCCTTAGATCTCGGTGATAGTGCATCTTCAGTTTGTAAGTGGTGTATGTCAACTGTGACTGGAACATGGCCTCCCGTACCAATGTTGCTGTGTAATCATTGAATGACTGTGGATAGGCTTCAAGGTCAGGGATGACTCCTATCAAATCTGTTACATTCCTTGCCATTTCATCAGAATCTTCTGATGATGCATGCCGTATGTTGGCAGCCACCTTCTGTTTGTTAGCAGCTTCTGACAATAAAATTTGCCCTAATGCTCCTGCTAATTCAGATAGATTGTCCTCTCCTGAATCTAATCTCTCGACCATTTGGCCAACAGGTATCTCAGGGCTCTTTTGATTGAATTCACACAAAAATGCATAGGAACCATCGATCACAGCTTTTTGGATGAACAAACCTGCAAGATCACTAGCAAGAGCATCAGCTGAAAACTTGAGAACATTAGGATCTATTTCTGGTGAAGCTGTTTGAACATAACAATTATGCTCTTCTTGGAAAATTGCTACAGCATCTTCTAGCTCAGAATGGAGATGAGCTATAATGTGCTGAGTTTTAATTTTGGTATTTACATCAGCAGATTCCATGCTTTTTTCATACTCTACAATTGTCTTTCGCACAACACTTTGTATATGATCACAGACAGAGTTTAATGTAGGAGATGCTGGTCCCTGGCTAAATTCTATTAATTGTATCAAAGTAGTCATTAACACCGGCTCAGTTTCATTCACTAAATCCAGAACCATCTCACGCCTGCATTCTAACTGTTCAAAGGCAAACTTTCTCTCACGTTTAACACAGGAGGAAAGATCCTCCTTATTGTTACCTGTTTTAAACTTATTTTTAATCACACTTAAAGCATGAGTGATTTCACCTTGTAAAAGTGCCCTAGTAACTATGTGATTTGAAATTCCTTCCATGGACTCAGCAAACTTTTTTAAATGTTCATTTACAGTGGAGTCAACTTGGGATCTAATAAATATTTCCATTGCTAGGACTGTAGGTGTTTCATTTACATTGAGAGCTGTTAGAACTTCCATGTTTTCACTACTTTCCACATTCTGGACCATTGCACATGAAGCAAGCTGTCCTTCCAGAACAATTCTCTCTGCTAAAATGGCAGCATAAGATGACACTATATCCTTTTCCTGATCTGAGGGATTAACTTCTCTGTTTACATTATCTATTCTCCTTTCAAGTTCTAAAATTTGTAAATTAGCTTCATGAATCTCGCGTAATAGAGCATCCTTGTATATTGTTCCAACCTGCTGTCTTTGTATCAATATACCCATCTGACCAAGTATCATAGCTTCAAATGCCATTTTGTCAGCATACAGTTGTAACCTATCCTCATACTTAAGAGTACTCTTCTTTGCTGCTTTTTCTTTGTTCAGCAGAAGATGCTGGAATTTCATTTCTTGTTTAGCTATTTTACCGGCAATATCCCAGTCATTTTCTCCAAGTTTGTCAATTTGCACCACAAATTCAACTAAATTATGTAGCTTACCCTGCAATGCTCGAACATCTTTAGCATTAAATTCATCATGTTCATGAGCCATAATACTAACCTCTTCAACTTTAGACTTCAATTTATTAACACATTTCCTAAAAGCCCAAGTTTGGTCAGAAAACTTGGGAAGTTCACGCTTCGCAATTTCTAAACCATCCGATAAACGAACAGTTAAGTCATCAATTTTGTCACCACATTTTACTAAAGTGTCTCTTAATTCTTTTTCAACCTCTGATGCCATAACTGACTGTGCAAGATTTTCTTCAGGAATTTCATTTGCTAGATCTTTGACTCTAGTATTGGTTGTTTCAAACAAATGCTTTATTTCCTTCAGCTTACCAAGTAGGCTTTCATTTTCATCTGCTACAGTACCTTCCTCATTGGATTCTAAATCCGTATCATCTGACTCTTCATCTGACAATAAATACTCTTCAGAGTCTTCAGTTTCTGCTTCACTTTCTTCAGTTTCAGCATGAACATCCAGGTCAGCACTTGAATGACTCAGATCTTGTGTAGCAAGTACTGTTTCAACCATAACCATCCTATTCTCTAACTCTAATAACTGCTCTTCAATTTCTTCTGCCAGCCCTTTTGGATTATCAATCTTTTTGTCCATTTTTGTCGGTTTCTTAGAAGACTTTACCTTGGTTTTTGATGCCATTCCATCTATTCTCTTATTCATTTCATGGACTTTATTTTCAAACTTCTTATTGACATTCTCTAGCTGCTCTTTCACACAGGCATCTTCTGATTGAAGCTTTGAGAATTTGTTCTGAACTTCTGCCACTTGCTTTTTGTATCTTTCAGCTTCTAGACTAATTTGCTGATTTTTCTTTTTCAGTATTTCTATCTCTCCACTAAAAGAATCACTCTTGTTGAGTGGTGAACTGCTTTCTTTTGTTACTGCATCATCTAAGACAGCACCTTCCTTCAGAACTTCTGAAATATTGTCACACTTTCTACCTACATCTTCCAGCATTTCTGCTACTTTGTTTAGCTCAGTCTCTTTGTCTCCTTTATAACTTGAAAGTAGATTTTCAAAATGTTTTCTCATTTTCAGCATACTGTCACTTACATCATTCATTTCAGCTGTTGCTAGAACAAAAGTATGGAGTAACTCTTGGGATTTTACACCATCGGAGGACACAGAGAGCCTGTCATTCCCTGAGGAACATACTTCACTTAATTTATCATGCAAGCCATGCACTTCCAGTTCTAAATCTTTTACAGTTGATTTTAATCCGTCATTATCTAAGGCTAAAGTTGAACTATCAGACTTTTCAGCATCTAGCCTTTCACTTAAATCAGTATTTTCTTTCCGAAGGTCATCCATGTGCTTTCTTATTGATACGTTTTCTTTCTCCATCCTAAGAACCTGGTTCTTTGATTGCATTAATGACTTCTCAATCTCCTTTATTTTAGTAATGGCATTGTCTCGCTCATTGTGTAATATTTCAATATTTTGATGCAACTCTGCGTTTTCATCTTCATCTGTTTTTAGTTCATCGGTCATGTCAACCATTTTTGTCTCACTCTCAATTACTTTTTCCTCTAACTGTGCAATAATTTCATCTTTCTCTCTAAGAAGGTCTGCCACTTCCTTAGATACTTGGTCAGACATACCAGATTTTCTAGATGCATCTAACAACTGACTCTTAAGTTCTTCAATATGATGTTCAGTATCGTCTCTTTCTCTGGAGAATTCTTGCATCATATTCTCGAACTGAACCTCATATTCCATTTCCATTTTCTTGAATTCCTCATCTTTTTCTTTTAAGTCTTTCCTCATTCTTGTCATAACTTTTTCAGTATCATCAAACTTTTCTTTCGTTTGTCTAAATTCTTGTTCAACAGCCTTTAATTTTATAATCTCACGTTCATGGTCTCTGAGTTTCTGAGAATGCTGTTTCAGATCTAGATCTAATTTTCTATTCTCTTTATCTTTAATTAATGAATTTTCATGGTATTTATCCATTTTTGAGGTGACCTCTTTCAGCTGATTTTCCAAACTTCTAACTTTTCTATTATATTCTGTTGTAACTTTAAGGAATTTATCTTTCTCCTGCTTAACATCTTTCAGAGCTTCAGATAGTGCTTTCTCAGTGCCAGTCAGTTTGGAGATAGACATGTCCAACTTGGATTTGAGTTGGTCAATTTCAGATTTTTGACGCTGGTTTGAGTCTTTGGCATCCTTCAACTGTCTTTTTAACGCATTCATCTGAAAAGAGAAATGGTTTTATTGTTAAAAATATTAAAACTAGGATGAGTTTTTTTAATTGGACTCATCTTAACATTATAAACTATAGAACAGTTTCTGTTTGATTCTTTTTAACCCTACTTTCCCACATACAATAAAGCTGCAGCAAACCAATTAGAAAACATCTAGGTAAAATGAAGATTGCTATATATTAATTTGCTTCAGAGATTGGCTTTCACTTATTTATAGACATATGACTATGTAGTTTTGATACATCGATAAGCTATTCAACTTTGATTGATAATGTTTTAAAGAAATGAGAGCAGTTTCTGGATTATAACTTTTTTTAACGCCCTTTATTTTCCTAAAAATAAAAAATCCTAGATTCCAAAATGCGAGAAACATCATGTTTGTTTTATCTTTTTGTTGGTATCTTTGGTGTAAAAAAAAAACACAATCATAAATATTTCTAATTTTTTTCCATTTCCCAAATATAGACAGAGTTTGACCCATCAGCAGTAGAGAACTTTTCAAAACTTTGTACCTAAAGGAAATATTGTTCATAATGATTCATTTCTCATTTGCCACAATGTTTACAATGCTATTAAATAATCATAATTTTCAGTTACCATAGTTTTGTCTGAATGTTTTCAAAGTTGTAGCTGCAGATTTGTTGTATATTGTAAAGTGATATACTTATATATGTAAAAGAGCCACTAATAGTTTCCCAGATACATGTACAACGAATCTGCACCAGACGACTTTGAAAATATCTGGACAAAACTGTGAAAAAATATCTCTAAGTGAAAGTAAGATTATTGAATAAAGTTGAAAACACTGTGACAAAAGAAGAAATCGCTCATTATGTAAAACAATGTTTATAAAAGTATTAAAATGCATCTGCATGAGAGAAAGGGTTGCCTGAATATAGGTACATGTATATAGATGGAGGTTACAATATGTCTGAACATTCAATGGCAAATAAGACACTCTATACTAAATGGTCCCAACAGGTTATTTAACACAATTCTGTTACAATACAATTACCTAGGGTTATTGTCTATCTAACTTTAATTTGTTAATATTTTTAATTTACAATATAAAAATGTTCACATCCAAGTTGAAATAAATCGTTTAGGGATGGTTATGTGACCCTCGTACATAAACTTATAATGCATTGAAAAAGGTACAAAAAATATTAAATTTGGGGAATCTTGTGACTCTGAAATCGGGTAAAATCTCCATTTTTCATAATATTTTCAAAAGTTGTCTGTTTATGTGTTTAAATGAATTTTAATGTGAGAGTTTATTCTGGTGAGATTCTTTGGAGATATGACATGCAAATAATGATCTGAATTATCTGGAGTTTCTTCAATTAAATATGGATTTAATTCAGTCTTTTCGACACTAACAGCTTAAATATTTGGAATATAATTGGTGTAAAATGCTACCTTTTAACCCTTTCCCACTTGTAGACGCACTTTGAAAGAATTATGGCAAAAGAAGAAATCGCTCAAAACAAGCAATGTCTCCTTTTGCCACAATTCTTTCAACTCTTTTTAATAATTAAACTATAATTTATAAAGATTTTTCACGTTTTCATATAAAGGTTTTCAAAGTTTGTTGTATGTGGGAAAGCGATAATCCTACCCTGATACAGCCATTTGAAGACTCCACAGCAGACATATTTTTAAAACATAGTGGAAAAACAAGAAATTGGTTAACCGTGATGCATGAGCACTTTCTCCTTTTTCTTCAACTCAGACATTATCATATGTGTTTGTACAAAACCTTGATCAAATTCTTGGTCATTGTTTGGTTAAAATAGTCTTTCTTGTTGTAATACACATGATGGTCATATATCACTCACCTGATTTATCAGAACTTAAATTATAGTTTTCACTCTATACATGTAAGCAAAACATTTTAGCATTGCGCTCTGCTGGCCATGTTTATCAACAGATCAGAATAGTCTGAACAGTATTATTGGGAGAGGGCACCATAAAGAACCTTTGCGCCAAATTATTTTCAAATCGGGCCTATTCTTTTAGTCAAGAAGGATTTTTAAAGATTTTACTATACATACATAATTATAAGGAAAACAAGCCCTGCCTTTTGCAATCATGTTTTCATCTGATCCAAATAATTTCAACAGTCTTGGTAGAGACTCACTAAAGAAATATTTCAGCCAAATTATTTTCAAGTTGGGCCAGTTCTTTTAGACAAGAACATTTTTAAAGTTCTGTCTTTTTCCCCTCTTTAAGTTTCCCCAGCAACCCTAGTTCTACACGGACTTAAATTCTTTGAACAATAATGGAAGATGGGACCACCTAAGGAACATTCCTGTTAACTTATTTTAAATTGGTCCATTGGAGAAGCAGTTGTTTGTAAGAAAATTCAGAGAGACAGACAGAGAACAACGGATGCAGGACTCACAGTGAGTGATCCCAATAGCTCATCCCACACTTCATGCTCAGGTGTGCTAAAGATGTGTTAACTGGTGTATATTATATAAATTGTGTAAGTAAAGACATGCATTCATGCAAACAACTTTCAGATTAAAATCCAAAATGACTAATTGTTTTGATTTAGTCCTTCCTTGAAGTTTTTATTTGACCCATGTTACAGCAAAACATGCATCCTTGACCATTTTATTGAGCATTGAAATCTTGCTTGACCCTTTCCCTCATATAAACGCTTTCGGACGCCTCTGCAGCAGAAGGCTTTTTGAAAACATAGTGACAAAAGAAAAATTGCACAAAACATGCAATTTCTCCTTTTGCCACAATGTTTTCCACTTTTCATCATAGGTTATCCATTCAATTATAGAGATTTTCCATTTTTTGACAAAATATGTTCAAAGTCATCTGCTGCAGAATTGTCGTATGAGGGAAAGGGTTAATAATTAATCATTCTTGAATAACTCATTGAGTAAAAAACAAAGGCCCTGATTAGACTGTGCAATGACACGGGTTGCATATGCTCAGTGTTCTATGACCCCTTTCCCACACACAACAAATCTGCAGTATGACCTTTTATGAAAATATTATCATTGAAATGAGTTGAAAAAATGGGGCATTATGAAGGAGAAATTGCTCATGGTGACCAATTTCTCGTTGAGGTATATTGTTTTCAAATGTAACCTGTTGCTGATGCATCTAAGTATTTCAGCAAAAGGAAAAGGGTTATTTTTACTGCGTTTTTCTAAAGATGGATTTATTCTTGACATGACTCATATTAGTCTACATGCATGCACTTTATTACATTCTGTACATGCATAACATGCAATATTGATAGATCTTTAATGTGTTATGTTACAATCAATTAAAAACAGTGATACATTAATAATTCAATGTTTTCTGGGTGGTGAACAAGTACATTGCAATTGCCATTTAAAAGGTTTTGTTCAAGATACATTTGAATTGCTTTTAATGATGCAATATACCTGAATCTATATTTGTGAGAAAAACTTCACCCTTCTCCACTTGCAGACGCTTTTTGACGCATTGTGAATGACTTTTGAAAACATAGTGAAAAAGGAGAAATTGCTCATAAATCAATAATTTTTACATTCAATGGCAGAGATTTCTCTTAAGTTAAGAGCAATTTCTTCTTTTGCCAAAATGTTTTCAACTATATATAATAAAAAGAAAATCATTGATAGAGATTTCCCAAATATTTTCATTGATGTTATGAAAGTCATCTGCTGCAAAGTTACATGTTGATTGTGGGAAAAAGTTGAATCATTCAAACATAAAATACGAAGGATTTATCAACCTTTTTTACTTATATGTTAAGAGTTGAAACATTTTTGATAATGGAGAAATGGCTCATTTGAGTACATTCTTCTTTCTCCATGATGTCTCCAGGTTAGAGAATGATAATGTCAAAATCATCTGTATCTGGAAAGGGTTAATGTTTATAATTAGTATCTTTGTTCAGTTTGATATTATCCCTGAAACAGTTTATTAACCCATTCCCACCTGCAGACGCATTTTGACGCAATAGCAGCAGACGACTTTTGAAAACATTGTTGCCAAAGGTGAAAATTGCTCATGAAGAGCAATTTCTCCTTTGCCCACAATTTTACAACTTTTAACAATTAAGCTATATTTTATGGACATTCTTCAGGTTTTTGTCACAGTGTTTTGAATGTACTCTGCTGCAAATTTGTTGTATGTGGGAAGGGATTAATAATGTCTTCCATTAGCATTAAAGCACTCAGAATCAGGTATTTTTTACAAATATTGTAATAGTGGATTGAATATATTTCCTTGGCAGAGGACGGAAAAAACCCTTCATTGTTAATTACATGTTAACCTTTTACCACATGTAGATGCATTTTGATGCATCTGCAACAGACGACATCTGAAAACATTTTGACAATGAGCAATTTCTGCTTCAGCCAATGTTTTACACTCTATTCAATACTTTCATTTATTGGCATTTTCCTTATTTTTGCCAAAATTGTTTTCAAAATTGTCTGCTGCTGATAAGTTGTATATGGAAAAGAGATAACATGAGTACACAGACTACTTTCTACTTAACCCTTTCCCACATACAATAAATCTGCAGCAGACGACTATGAAATTATCAAGTCCAAAATATAGAAAAACTTCTATTTGATTAATGATTAGAGTTGAAATCGCTGTGTCAAATGGATAAATTGCTCCTTATGAGCAATTTCTCCTTTTGCCAAAATGATTTCAAAAGTTGCCTGCTGCAAAGTTACAGAAAGTGTGTATATGTGGGAAAGAGTATTAGAACACTGTCTCATCATGCAACAGGTCCAACACAAAGAGAGGTAGAGACAAAGTTTGGTAGAGGCAATGACCTTGAACCCCAAACTTGTTGTCACAGTTACATGGAAACATTGTGTTACCTGTTGAGTATCTGGACTGGGCAGTGCAATAGCATCTGCGTATGAACTGTCTATACTAGCTTGCAACTGTAAACATAAGCAGCAATGAACAACATGCACATTAACCATTTACCTGGAGTGTTTAACCCTTTTCCTCATACGACAACTCTGTAGCAGACAACTTTGAACATATTTTGTCAAAAAATAGAAAACCTCTATAATTAAATTGATATTAACCAGTATGACTAAAAGTGGAAAACATTGTGCCAAAAGGAGAAATTGCTTGTTTTGAGCAATTTCTTCTTTTGTCACTATGTTTTCAAAAAGCTGTCTGCTGCAGAGGCATCAGAAAGCGTCTGTATATTAAAGGGAAAGGGTTAAAAACTATTTCTTTGTCATTTGCTTCGAAAATATCTGGACAATTAAAATCATTGTATTCATGTATTAATGAGTTTAAAACATTGTTGGAAAAGGAGAAATTGGGAGTTATCTATTCTTTTCTCATCAATGTTTCAAACGTTGTCTGCTACAAAGGCATATATACCATTAACAATTCTGTATCAGGGAAAGGGTTAAATAAACATTAATGAAGCTGTTTTCATAAACAAACCAGTCAGTATTAATTGGGGTGCTTTGTTAAAGGAAAATATTGAAACAGGTTCTGTAAAAAGGGGTACAACATTTTTCTAAAATTTCAAATCAAGAACTTTTCAAGTACATTTCTGAACAATTTTAAAAAACCTCTAAAAATGTTGATTGACTCATTAATTTTGAAAGGCTGGTTTACGATCCATGAATCTTACAAAAGAAATCTACCACTTAAAACTGCTATTTGCAACTTATGATAATATTTGCAAACAATTGCAAGCTATGATTAGCCTCCACTTACATGCAGTCAAATCTTGGATACACAACATTTCTTTGCAACACACAATTAGCACAAGCAGTCAATTAGTATAAGAATATTTTGAGGTTATCTACATGTTATTTTAAATTCCAGGGGACATTTCACAGCCTTGAAAAGATTTCTAATATTTTACTTCATAAATGAGCAATTTTGCCTTTTTGCCACAATGTTTTCAAAAGTAGACATTATTGTAACTATGTAGATGTAACAGTAGTTACAAATGTTTTGAATGGAGCCATTGACATTACACCTCCAATTTTCTATTAAATTTCAGGGTTTACTACTAGACAGAAAAAAATGTCAACAGATAAATCCGAATGGCTAACAGACGGCTTTAAATATTAATTTACATTATCATAGTCATCATTTTAAGGTAACAACAGTGTAGACCAATATAATTAACCCTTTCCCTCATATAGACGCTTTCTGATGCCTTTCTGCAGACAGCTTTTTGAAAACATAGTGACAAAAGAAGAAATTGCTCAAAACAAGCAATTTCTCCTTTTGACACAATGTTTTCCACTTTTGGTTATCCATTCAATTATAAAGATTTTCTATGTTTTGACAAAATATGTTCAAAAGTCGTCTGCTGCAGAATTGTCATATGAGGGAAAGGGTTAACCATTTATTAAACATGAACTTGTCTGCTACTGACATTCAATTTAACCTTTTTCTACATAAACCAAATCTGCAGCAGATAGCTTTTAAAACATCTAAGTAAGAGTTGTTGGAAAATACATGTATTAAATTAAACTATAATTGTTGATTAAAGTTGAAATCATTTTATCAAAATGTGAATTTTCTCAGAAGGAGCAATTTCCCCTTTTGGTACTGGTTTCAAACGCTGCAAATGCATCTGCATGTCTTAGATAAGGTGAATAAAGTTCTAGCCAGTGCATGCCAGGTACAAGACTTAGTTGGTTTGAGTTAACAGTGTAGGACAAGATCAGCCTGTGCATTAGCAAAATCTGATCAAGTCTCCCACTATTCACATATAACTTTAATAAACAAGTTTGTTAGAAAATTGTGTAGATTCTGACCGAGCAAGTGAACAAGATAATTTGTACCTCCACTGTTCAGAAATGAGAACTTGTACCTTTCCTCATGCTCGATCTCTAAAAGAATTCTAACAGATGCATCTTGAAGCCTATGCAGTAGACAACTTTTGAAAACATTATGCAAAAAGGAGAAATTGCTCAAAATGAGATTTTCTCCGTTTTGCCACAATGTTTTCAACTTTATTCATTGATTTAAGTTTCACTTATATTTTTACCTAGATGCTTTTAAAGTCACCTGCTGCAGATCTGTTGTATGTGGGAAAGGGTTAACAAACAAACCACTTCGCTTTGGTAACTATAATCATCTTCACTACTTTATCAATTCTTTACCCGATATCATATTAGGAATTCCTAATATGTCCATAAAGCTTTCAAAAGTTGTATTCTGCAGAGGTATAAATGAGTCTGCATGTCAGAAAGGGTTAATGTTTCTGGTGTATTATACCTTTTGAGAGCAACATGTTCAGAAACTTAAGCCAATGGCTCAGATAACAAATTCATACTTTCCGTTAAGTAATATTTTAAATTGATATTCTTAAATGGCACACTAGGTAGCAGATAAAGGTAACAAACAAAAAATATTTCAAAATCATGTATTGTAAATTGAACTGTTGCATAATATAAAACCATGGAAAGGTCAGTGTATTGCATATGTGAAGTGACCTTGTAGTGTACGGTATTCATCATGCCAAATTTCAATATGGCGAACAACAAATAAGTTGATCGGTGACCGTTATCTAAATAAACAATGGTTGACACTGTAAGTGGCAAATGTATCCAGGAGTGATGTTTTGACCTTTTGACAGAACCTTGAATTTTCAGTCAGCTTTTAACTCTTTCCAATATACAGATGTTTCTGACACCTCTGCAGCAGATAACATTTGAAAACATTGTGACACAAAACGAGCAATTTCTCCTTGTGTCACAATGTTGTTTTCAACATTTTTCAATAATCATACCTTCATTTTTAGAGATGTTCCATGCTTTTGCCTGGATGTTTTCAAAGTCGTCTGCTGCAGAATTGATGTATGTAGGAAAGGTTAAAGGTAATATGAAGCTATACAAATCAAGTGTGGCTGGGTGTTTGCTTTGAATTGCCATGAATTGGTTCTTTATTAATGCAGAATTAATGAATTTCTGCATATCTGAATGAATGTATATTGTTTTATGGCGCATCGACAGCTAAGGTCATTTAGCGCGCATTTAAATTTTATTATTCATGTTCCCTGGGTGAACAAACCAGTACTAGGCTAGAAAATGTGCCTTGCCCAAGGGCACTCCACCATGACCGAATTGCCGCGACTGGGGATCGAACACGGGACACCCAGTTTCGAAATCCCCGACGCTAACCACTCGACCACAGCAGATTCCTCTGCATATCTGACTAAGCAAATACCAGCATTTAAAACCATATACTATGGCTTAAACGATTGTAACATTTATAAAGACATAAAGACTTAATATGAATTCTAAAATTGGAAGTGTCAACTCAAATTAAGAAATAAAACAGTTTAAAAACCTGTTAGATAAATGTCCTTATATAAGTCTTTAATATTTCAGACTTCAGAAAAGAATGGCAAATAAAAAAATATATATTAGATTTTAAATTTTTTTTTTTTTTGTCATCAAACTTTTATATAGCATATATATTGATTATTATAGTTGGGATTTTTAATTCCTACAAATTTGGAACAATAAAGAACAACATTAAATTCATTAAAGATAAACATATACAAGACGAATATTGTAGTATGAAATGAGGAAGCTTTTGCTTAATCATAATGACTGCATTTCTATTTCAGATTTTTGAAATGTTTCTGCTGAAAGAAAAATGATCAAGACAGAACAGTACGGGGTAAGGATTAATAAAAGTAGCCTCTTGAGTTTTATAACTTAACTTTTTCCCATATATACAACAAATCTGCAGCAGACGGTTTTGAAAACATGAGGGCAAAACGTGCGAAATATCTATAAATGAAGGGATTACTGAAAATATTTAAAAACAGTGTGGCAAAAAAGGAGATATTGCTTGTTTTGAGCAATTTCTCTATATCATATGCCACATTGTTTTCCAAAGTTGCCTGCTGCAGATAGGTTAGAATGCTACTAAAAGTGGGAAAAGGTTTAAATAAACTAAGGTTGACAGCAATGGGAACAAATTTAAACCAGAGCAACTGGCCCCACACAGAAAAATGTCAATGACCTGTGACTTATAGTATCATTAATTTGTCTCACAGGTAGTGTCTTTAACTCTTTTCCACGTACAACAAATAAGTATCAACTTTGAAAACATATATGCAAAACTACTAAAAACTGTAATTAGTAAAAAATAGTTGAAAACATTGTTGACAAAGGAAATATTGTGGAGCAATTTCTCCTGTTTTCATGAAGTACGTCTCTTAAGATGTAAGCTACAAAACTTTTTAAATGTTATCTCCTTCATTAAGAGTAAAAGCATCCCTAATATAGCTAAAATAATCTTATTGTACTATTATGCTAAGAATAATGTTGTTGTTTCTCATTGCTTGAAAATGATGCTTAAATTAATAACATAATAGTTATGTTTGCTTCTATATTGTTTACAAATTCCTTAGTTTAGAAATTCTTAAGTAATTAGCAACCACTTACCGGTACACAGTTATAAATTTGTTCATGATTGATGGCCAAAATTAAAGAAAGTTTAAAAACACATGCTTTTGAAAAAGTTTATAATGACGGGTCAGATAATTAATAAAGTAAGTTAGGATGAAATCTAAGGACAAAATGTTTTTTAAAAATGTAAACTTTTTGGATTGACTTAACCTTTTCCCACATGCAGATGCATTTTGATAACATTAATTGTGACAAAGGAAGAAATTGCTTACCGGTATCATGAGAGATTTCTCCTTTTGCCACAATGTTTTTAACTTTATTCATTAATTTTACTTTCATTTATAGAGATTTTACATATTTTCCCTTGATGTTTTTCAAGTCTTATATGCATCTGAGTGAGATAAGTTGTATGTGGGAGAGATTATTTATCTCATGATGCATGCTTCAACTTGGAAACATGCATGCCTGCTAACCTCTACTTCACTTTCTTCAACAGGCGACCTTGACCCCTCTTTGCTCCTCTAATGAAAAGGTCAAAATAAATTAAATGACCGTGTACATAATTATATCACTTTAAAGTTTCAAATGTTTCTGCCACAAAGTTGAAAGATGAAGGGCAAATGGAGTCTTCTTCACAGAAAGAATGTAAGTCAATTTCTCCATGTTCCATGATATGGCTTTAACAGGTCATAATAAATTAACACTTTCCCACTTGCAGACACGTTCTGGAACATTTGCAGCAGAAAGCTTTTGAAAATATTGTGATAAAAGGAGAAATTGATCATAATGAGCAATTTTTCTATTTGCCACATTGTTTTCAACTCTATTAATTCATTAATTAAATTTAATTTATCGAGCTTTTTCGTTTATTAAAGTTGTCTGCTGAATATTAGAAATACGTGGGAAAGGCTTAAATGCATGCATAAGCCATTTCTATAAAAAATCTAATATCTGAAGTAACACAATTGGCAAAATGGCCCTGATTTTTACATCTCAAGTATCTTCAAAAGAAAATGCTCCACTGAGACTCCTTATCTGCATCTTAAATGAATTGTTTGATTTAGAATACCAAACTCACCTGGATTTTCTCAATTAACAATCGGAATTCTGACACTAAAGAAATTCATTTACATACAAAATGAATGTAAGGCGAGAAAATTCAAAACCTCAATCGTTAACACTTTCCCTTATATAAACGCTTTCGGACGCTTCTGCAGCAGACGGCTTTTTGAAAACATAGTGACAAAAGAAGAAATTACACAAAACGTGCAATTTCTCCTTTTGCCACAATGTTTTCCACTTTTAGTCATAGGTTATCCGTTCAAAGTCGTCTGCTGCAGAATTGTCGTATCAGGGAAAGGGTTAACCCTTTCCCACATTATGACATGGACATGCAACACATTTTGAAGGAGATGACTTTGAAAATATTTAGGCAAAACGTTGGATAATCTCTTCAAATGAAATAACAACTATTGAATCGAGTTGTTAAAAGATTGATTCTCCTTTTGCCATTATGTTTCCAAAAGTCATTTGCAGGAGGAAGATCAGGTTACATATAAATCAATATAACAAGTATTATAGGCCCTGTGTATTATTTTTGTAGAATGGACAAAATATTCTCACATGCATTCTCAAGCTTCTTTGATTCTGTCAACACATTCCCACATAATTATAAGAAATATGCAAATATGGAAAATGAAAGAATAATTATTGAATAGAGTTGAAAACATTCAGCAAAATGAGCCATTTAATTATTTATTAAGTTTTCAAATGTTGTCTGATGCAGATGCGTCAAAGTGAGTCAGGAAGTGGGAAAGGGTTAAAGGGTAAAAAACTAAGTCTTACTTTGAGCCTTAATGTGATGAGACTATTTAATAACCCTTTCCCTCATGTAGACACTTTTTGACGCCTCTGCAGCAGACAGCTTTTTGAAAACATAGTGACAAAAGAAGTGATTGCTCATTTTGAGCAATTTCTCCTTTTGCCACAATGATTAGTCCTAGGTTATCCATTCAATTATAGAGATTTTCTATATTTTGACAAAATATGTCCAAAGTTATCTGCTGCAGAATTGTCGTATGAGGGAAAGTGATGAGACTATTTAAACCAGTGTGGGATCTGTAGAAACTCCCTCAGACCCATTTTGATGCATTTGGAGAAGTCTGCAGCAGATTTGTCGTTAATGGGAAAGGTTTAATGATCTTCTCTATGGTTGATTTATTAATTGTTTGGTGCTTAATGCAGCTTTCATTAATTTTGAAGTTATAACACGGCATTTCATGCGTGAGTTACCAGTACTACTGGTCCATTTATCCTGATACCAGTCAGTCAGTCAGTTATATAACACGGCATTTCATGCATGAGTCACCAGTACTACTGGTCCATTTATCCTGATACCAGTCAGTCAGTCAGTTATATAACACGGCATTTCATGCGTGAGTCACCAGTACTACTGGTCCATTTATCCTGATACCAGTCAGTCAGTCAGTTATATAACACGGCATTTCATGCATGAGTCACCAGTACTACTGGTCCATTTATCCTGATACCAGTCAGTCAGTCAGTTATATAACACGGCATTTCATGCGTGAGTCACCAGTACTACTGGTCCATTTATCCTGATACCAGTCAGTCAGTCAGTTATATAACACAACATTTCATGCGTGAGTCACCAGTACTACTGGTCCATTTATCCTGATACTAGTCAGTCAGTCAGTTATATAACACAACATTTCATGCGTGAGTCACCAGTACTACTGGTCCATTTATCCTGATACCAGTCAGTCAGTCAGTTATATAACACAACATTTCATGCGTGAGTCACCAGTACTACTGCTCCATTTATCCTGATACCAGTCAGTCAGTCAGTTATATAACACGGCATTTCACGCGTGAGTCACCAGTACTACTGGTCCATTTATCCTGATACCAGTCAGTCAGTCAGTTATAACACAACATTTCATGCGTGAGTTACCAGTACTACTGGTCCATTTATCCTGACACCATAAAGTCAGTCAGTTATATAACACAACATTTCACGCGTGAGTCACCAGTACTACTGGTCCATTTATCCTGATACCAGTCAGTCAGTCAGTTATAACACAACATTTCATGCGTGAGTCACCAGTACTACTGGTCCATTTATCCTGATACCAGTCAGTCAGTCAGTTATAACACAACATTTCATGCGTGAGTCACCAGTACTACTGGTCCATTTATCCTGACACCATAAAGTCACTCAGTTATATAACACGGCATTTCATGCGTGAGTCACCAGTACTACTGGTCCATTTATCCTGACACCAGTCAGTCAGTCAGTTATAACACGGCATTTCATGCGTGAGTCAACAGTACTACTGGTCAATTTATCCTGATACCAGTCAGTCAGTCAGTTATATAACACAACATTTCATGCGTGAGTCACCAGTACTACTGGTCCATTTATCCTGATACCAGTCAGTCAGTCAGTTATATAACACGGCATTTCACGCGTGAGTCACCAGTACTACTGGTCCATTTATCCTGATACCAGTCAGTCAGTCAGTTATAACACAACATTTCATGCGTGAGTTACCAGTACTACTGGTCCATTTATCCTGACACCATAAAGTCAGTCAGTTATATAACACAACATTTCACGCGTGAGTCACCAGTACTACTGGTCCATTTATCCTGATACCAGTCAGTCAGTCAGTTATAACACAACATTTCATGCGTGAGTCACCAGTACTACTGGTCCATTTATCCTGATACCAGTCAGTCAGTCAGTTATAACACAACATTTCATGCGTGAGTCACCAGTACTACTGGTCCATTTATCCTGACACCATAAAGTCACTCAGTTATATAACACGGCATTTCATGCGTGAGTCACCAGTACTACTGGTCCATTTATCCTGACACCAGTCAGTCAGTCAGTTATAACACGGCATTTCATGCGTGAGTCAACAGTACTACTGGTCAATTTATCCTGACACCATAAAGTCAGTCAGTTATATAACACGGCATTTCATGTGTGAGTCACCAGTACTACTGGTCCATTTATCCTGACACCATAAAGTCAGGCGTAATGCTAACCGCACAACACTGAGCGCCAATGAGGGCATTTTTAAAAGTCTTCCATATGACCAGACTGGGGGTCAAACCCCCAATCTTCTGCAACCGAGGTAGACGAAGGCAGTAATTATCTATGGAGTGACTGCAACAAACTGTTTTTTGTTTGGACTTGAGTTATAATATAAGGCTGATAGACCATAGGGCAGGACATGTTACATTATAGCTGCAGCATTTCTTTATATACAGCTTTCTTGTGCAGATTTTTACGCTTTGGAAGAAAGTAAAATAAATCATACAAGCTAAAGAGTTAACCCTTTCCCAAATACAGACACTTTCTGACACCTCATCAGTAAAGACGACTTTTGAAAACATTGTGGCAAAAAAAGAAATTGCTCATGATGAGCAATTTCTCCTTTTGCCACAATGTTTTCAACTCTTTTCAATAATTAAAATTTCCCTTATAGATGTTTTACATATAATGAGATGATTTTAAAGTTGTCTGCTGCATATTTGTTGTATGTGGGAAAGGGTTAAAGCCAAAAGCAATACTTTCACAAACCTACACACCTGCTCCATCCTATAAATAGACTAATAATGATAATAAAAAGAATAATTAAATGAATAATAAAATGAATAATAAAAAATATCTAACTACCTGTCCTGTATTATCCTTTTCTCGCACAACACTCTGCAGTTTTGTCTTTAAGTCCCGATTTGAGTCATGGGACTTGGAGAGTTCCTGTTGCGTATGTTCGAGTCTTTCCTTCAAGGACTCCACCTGGTTTACAAAATGTATGGATTTCATGTTTGTATTGATCAAATAAATGGCATTTTTCACACGCTGTCAATCATAAATATTCCAAAAAGTGTCATACACTTCTATTTAAATTAAGCACAGAATAATTTCCTGCATATAATCAAGTGTGTCACTACGTTTTAATCAGCGATACTGTTTGAAGTTCTGTGTTGAACAGAATGTTTGAAAACAACAGAACAGCATTAAATAACACACACAGAGCTGTTGCCACACGTTATTCTCGCCTCATTTTTTAGTCACTAAAAAGTTTCATATTGGATTTATAAATGTTATGTGTATAATAAAAACAGTATTCATTGATAAGCTATTTAAACCAAAAGGGCTCCTTCCTGACTATCTGGTGGGAATGTGTTGTATATCCCTTTTTCACATCGAGATCGACGCATTCGGACAAATCTGCAGCAGATGACTTTTTCAAAACTTTATTTAACAATTCAGCCATCTTTTATGGAGATTTTTCAGGTTCTTGTTACTATCTTTTAAAGTCGTCTGCTTCAGATTTGTTGTATGTGGGAAAGAGTTAAAAGCATAAATAATTCAACCTTTTCTCTGATAAAGACAACTTGTGTTGCCTCTGCAGCGATTTAATATTGAAAATAAAATGGTTTTAAAAGAAATTGTTCAATTCAATCAATTTCCACTCTTCAATTAACCCTTAGACTCCAACATAAAATAAATCTTCAGCTGGATTGACTTTGAACACATCTAGGCAAAAATATGGAACCCCATCCCTGATGTTCCAATATGCCCCTCAGTTGATTGATAACTGTTTTTTCAACTACTATAATGTAAGTGTTATGTATAACTGCAGTATGGATTTCCGGCGACATTGGTGCACGTTGCATCAACTTTCTCTTGTCTCTATTTATGAAAGAATAAATCTTGAATAGGGTTGAACAGTTTATGGAAAAATGTCAAAATGTTTTCAACAGTTGTCTGATGCAGATGTGTCAGGAAGCTTCTGTATGTGGGAAAGGGTTCAACTCAAATCAAATCAAAATTGATTTCCAATGCAAGATTCTACACATAAGATGTTTGCAAAGTCTTGTTTCAATAGCATAGTGCAGGAGACACATATAGCCAGCTACTAGGTTTAATTTTAACAGCACTATCACAAATTTTAAAACATATTGAATAAAACATCCTATTGAATGCAACAACTTTCACAGTATTTTCCCAGTATTCAAATGAAGACATCACTTCTATTACAGCACTCAATCTGTACAACATGAAAAATGTCAACAAAGGTTTGTAGTAACAAATACACATTTGATTAACATCTCTCCCCATCTGTCACGCTAACAATGCACGCAAAACACTGGCGAAAACCGGCACCTTATAGTTTCTTTACCCTTTCTCCGATAATCCTTGATGATTCCCTCAGCTCAATTTAACCTTGCTCATTGTATTTTTGATATTTCCTCATTGTTAATAAATTGTGAAGTTGTTCTCTTCCATGTCTAACACAGGCTTTCCCTGCTACGACAATTCTGCAGCAGACGACTTTGAACATTTTTGTCAAAAAATGGAAAATCTCTATAATTGAATGGATACTTTACCTATGCCTAAAAGTGGAAAACATTGTTGCAAAAGGAGAAATTGCTTGTTTTGAGCAATTTCTTCTTTTGTTACTATGTTTTCAAAAAGCTGTCTGCTGCAAAGGCATCAGAAAGCGTCTGTATGAGGGAAAGGGTTTATTAACCCCTTCCCACATACATACATACACCTTCTGATTCTTCTGCAGCAGACAACTTTTGAAAATATTGTGGTAAAAGTAAAAATTGATCATTAAATGAGCAATTTCTCCTTTTGTCACAATGTTTTCAACTTTATTCAATAATTGATCTTTCAGTTATAGAGAATTTCCATATTTTTTAATTATTATTTGCAAAGTCGTCTGTTGCAGATTTGTTGTATGTGAGAAAGGTTTAATCTATGCAAAAAGGTGGACATTTTCTACAACTGAAAGTGACATTATATAGAGCAGAAAACATTGTGGCAAAAGGAGAAATTTCTAATTACAATTAATGAGCAATTTCTCCTTTTCCTACAATATTTTCAAAAATGGTCAGCTGCATGAGGGAAGAATTACAGCTGATTTTAATCTTACCTTCATTACGTTTTTGCATAGTCTAAACAAGGCAAACTAGACAAACATGTATAAAATGGGTATCATCGGCATTTAGTCTTTTCTCAAATCAGTGAAATGAGAAGTTTCAGCAAAGATGATGATAGTAATAAAACTTTATTTGTATCAGAATTGAAATTTTTCAGTTTTTAATATCAACATGGATCATAAAGACTTAAAAAGTTTAACAAGTCCCTTGACGTTTTTAAAAGGTTTTACCCTTTCCCACCTGCAATGAATCTGCAGCAGACTACTTTGTAAACATAGTGACAACAAGAGCGCCAAATGTCACAAAATACGCCCGTCCTGTTTTTTTGAAACCAAGTATAGTGGTAATTGGTTGTACGTCAGCCAAACTTAGAGAGCGGACACTGTTAGTACAGTTTTGGCCATTTCGACGGACATAATTGTGTAGTGACTAAGATAATGTTGTAAGTTATCAAACGTGACCAAGATATTCTGCCCATCAACATATTATCTAAATTTGGTGATGATCGGATAAAGGCTTTACAAGTTATTTAGCTGACAAGACCAATTTTAGGTAATTTCTATAATTAAAGGGCAATAACTCTCTATCGACTAGAGCAATATGGCTAGTTATCGAACTTGTCCAAGATATTATGCCAATACACATTCTGACCAAATTTGGTGATGATTGGACAAAAGCTCCTAAAGTTATTGAGCTGACAAGACCAATTTTAGGTAATTTCTATAATTAAAGAGGGATTACTCTCGATTGACTGAAGCGATATGGCTAGTTATCGAACTTGTCCGAGATATGACGCCAATACACATTCTGACCAAATTTTGTAATGATAGGACAAAGGCTTCTAAAGATATTGAGCTGACAAGACCAATTTTAGGTAATTTCTATAATTAAAGGGCGATAACTCTTGATTGACTTAAGCGATATGGCTAGTTATCGAACTTGTCCGAGATATTATGCCAATACACATTCTGATTAAATTTGGTGATGATTGGGCAAAGGCTTCTAAAGTTATTGAGCTGACAAGACCAATTTTGGTAATTTCTATAATTAAAGGGCGATAACTCTTGATTGACTTAAGCGATATGGCTAGTTATCGAACTTGTCCGAGATATTATCCCAATACACATTCTGACAAAATTTGGTGATCATTTGACAAAGGCTTCTAAAGTTATTGAGCTGACAAGACCAATTTTGGGTAATTTCTATAATTAAAGGGCGATAACTTTTGATTGACTTCAGCGATATGGCTAGTTATCGAGCTTGTCCAAGATATTATCCCCATACACATTCTGACAAAATTTGGTGATCATTTGACAAAGGCTTCTAAAGTTATTGAGCTGACAAGACCAATTTTGGGTAATTTCTATAATTAAAGGGCGATAACTCTTGATTGACTAAAGCGATATGGCTAGTTATCGAGCTTGTCCAAGATATTATCCCAATATAATGACTAAATTTGGTGATGATTGGACAAAGGCTTCTAAAGTTATTGAGCTGACAACATACTGGACGCCGCAGGTGAAACTATAATACGATCCGTTTTTTCAAAACGGGCGTATAAAAACCTGAAAAATCTCCATAAAAGATAGCTTAATTGTTATATAAAGTTGAAAACATTGTGGCCAAAATGTTTTCAAAAGTCTTCTGATGCTATTGTGTCAAAATGCGTCTGCAGGTGGGAAAGGGTTAACTTAATTGTTTCAAAGTCAGTATCTATATCTCCTATTTTATTTGTTAAAATTACTCCATTTTTCTAAAATGACTTTTGTTTTAGGCATTTCTTTGCTATATTATTAATTACAGCTTTAGAGAAGTATCTAATTCTTTGTGTGAGGCAGTGTTTTCCGAAGAACCTGTCATATCAAGTTCTATCCGTATTTTCCTTCTTCACAGTAGGAAATTTAAGCTTCTGTCATCATTTTCTGATAATGACAGTGAAACATTTCATAACAGGCAGATAAGAGTACTAGTTCATATATATAACAAATGAAGTATAGCGAAGTCCTTGACTGTAAATTTATTGAAACCTAAAATGTTTAACATTTTCCCTCTAACAAGAAATCTACAGCAGACGACTGAAAACATTGAGTTGTAAACATTGTGGCAAATGGAGAAATTGCTCATCATGAGCAATTTCTACATTTGCCGCAATGTTTTCAAAATTTATCTGCTGCAGAGGTGTCAGAAAGCGTTTGTCTGTGGGAAGGGGTTAATTCTGGCAGGTAGTATGATTTATTTATAACTCAAAATATACATATCTATAGAAAATATTTTCTATATTCCTATGCAAACATTTTGGGCAATTTTTCCTTTTTTAACAATGTTGTAAGATGTCATAAGTACTAAACATTGACCCAATATGACGTTTTCACATTTTTCTGCCTTGAAAACAATTCTGAGGAGAAAATTCAACAATCGGAATGTTGGAATTATTGTTCTGATATTTTTTGTTTTCCTTTTCCAACAGATGTGTTAAATGGGGTCTGTATGTATCTGAGGTACGCATCTTAATTAAAACACAATAAGAATAAGTTCTGTTCATCAGTATAGCAGACAGGAATTCTTAATAATTAAATGATTCTTTTCCATCATCTATATATAAACAGGTAGAAAATTAACACTCCTATTAGGTCATTATTTCTTTTAAAGAAGCAAAAAATGGAGGAAATAAGTTTTGAGAAAGAAAAAATGTGACCATAAGTATCACACTAAGTACTTATAATTCTTCATTCTAATGCAGCCCTTACATTTTGATGCATTTCTGGCAGACGTCTTTTGAAAAAGAGAAATTATTTAATAATGAGCAATTTCTCCTTTAGGCATAACATTTTCAATAGTATATATTATACTTATCATGGCAATGAATACCATCTTGTAAATAGCAATTTGTCAGGTTTTTATGCAAAAAGTTTCAAATCCAATAACATAGAAATGTTTTTTTAGTTAACGTTTTACCATGTTAAAATTGTACAAATTTTCTGCCATTACAAAAACTAACTATGATATGATAAAAAATGTACCGTTTGAACATTTACACTTCACCAATTTAACTCATTACAGCACACAGCCAATCTACAGCAGACAACTTTTAAACAAGAGGGCCATGATGGCCCTGGAATCGCTCACCTGATTTTTTTTTTCACTTTAGCTATATAAGCCCCGCCATCTGGCGGGCATAGTTTCCAACCAATCAACTTGGCTTTAAGGAATCTGATAGAGGGTCACCCTAGGAACATTTCTACAAAATTATTTGAAAATCGGCCTGACACTTTTGAAGGAGAAGATTTTTTAAGTTTTCACTATAGCAATAAAAGGCAAAATAGCCCCGCCCCCTGGCGGCCATGTTTTTTGACCAATCAACATGGCTTGAAGGAATCTGATAGAGGGTCATCCAAGGAACATTTCTACAAAATTATTTGAAAATCGGCCCGACACTTTTGGAGGAGAAGATTTTTTAAGTTTGCACTATAGCTATATAAGGCAAAAAAGCCCCGCCCCCCCCTGGCGGCCATGATTTTCGACCAATCAACATGGCTTAAAGGAATCTGATAGCGGGTCATCCAAGGAATATTTCTACAAAATTATTTGAAAATCGGCCTGACACTTTTGGAGGAGAAGATTTTTTAAGTTTGCACTATAGCCATATAAGGAAAAATAGCCCCGCCCCCCCTGGCGGCCATGTTTTTCGACCAATCAACATGGCTTGAAGGAATCTGATAGAAAGTCACCCGAGGAACATTTCTACAAAATTATTTGAAAATCGGCCTGACACTTTCGGAGGAGAAGATTTTTTAAGAATTTTGAAGTTTTTTCATTTCGTTGCCATGGAAACCAGAATTCTGCATGGATCCCGAAATTTTTTAGGAATTCTGGTGAGGACATTGAGAGGATGCTTTCTGTGAAGTTTCATCCCAGTTGACCCACCGGTTACAGAGGAGAAAATGTTGACGGACGACGGACAACGGACGCCGGACATAGGGCGATCACAATAACTCACCTTGAGCACTTCGTGCACAGGTGAGCTAAAAATCTAGCAAAAAATGTGCAAAACGTCTATAAAAGAAATTATGAGCTAAAGATTTGACAACATTGCAGAAAAAGGATAATTGTCTCTAAATGAGCATTCTCTACTTTTGCTACAGTTATTCACAAATCATCTGATGCAGCTATCGAGGTTTTAAATGAGTGAATGTAGGAAAGGGTAAGAGTGGCTATTTTTGACACATGATAAAATTGTATATAATTGACCATAAAAACTTGGTTGAGAGATGAGGCTTCTTTCTTACTCTTCATTATGATCTAGTGCATGGGAAAAGATATAAGTTGGCATTTCTGAAAAGTGTAGGTTAAGATCATCTTGTCCACCTAGTAACGTCGTCTTTTCAGAACCTACATAAGTTGACAGAACCTTCTAACAAGCTTGTGTATAAGTAATAATTTTAATAGTGTAGATCTTGATCAGACTGTGCTGATGCAACTCCTAATCTGGATCTATACTGTTAACATATACTAACTCATATTATGGAATTTTGCAACAGACAATAAATTATAAGGGAGCATTATAGGGAATAATTAAGAGACATTATTTAGTTATTTAACCTTTTCCCTCATACGACAATTCTGCAGCAGACCATTTTGAACATATTTTGTCAAACCTATGACTAAAAGTGAAAAACATTGTGGCAAAAGGAGAAATTCGTAACTCTTTTTGAGCAATTTCTCCTTTTGTCACTATGTTTTCAAAAAGCTGTCTGCTGCAGAGGTATCAGAAAGCGTCTAAATGAGGGAAATGCTTTTACATGTGAAACAAGTTAACAGGTTCTGATGCCTCTGAGGCAGATGACTTCTGAAAACATTGCAGCACAAGGAGAAAATATTTATAATTCTTCTGCTTTTCAAATTAAACTTTCATTCATAGAGATTTGCCATACTTTTGCAAAGATGTATTTGAAGTCATATGCTGCAGATTTCTAGTATGTGGGAAACGGTTACTGATAACATATCAAAAATGGTTAACCCTTTCCCTCATACGACAATACTGCAGCAGACGACTTTGAACGTATTTTGTCAAAACATGGAAAATCTCCATAATTGAATGGATAACCTATGACAAAAAGCGGAAGACATCGTGGCAAGAGGAGAAATTGCACGTTTTGTGCAATTTCTTCTTTTGTCACTATGTCTTCAAAAAGTCGTCTGCTGCAGAGGCGTCAGAAAGTGTCTATATGAGGGAAAGGGTTAACAAAATAGCTGTATTGTTATAAACTACACATCTAATCGAATGTAGAAACACTTGTTTTGCATGAATCCTTTCATATTTTGCCAAGCAACCATTAGCCTCCTGCATATACATGAATACATCCATTGAATTGTGATTGTACGCTATCTCTTTGTCTGAATACTACAATACTTTTAAAACATTTTTATCACAACTTTCCATTGATAACATTTCAATATCAGAAAACATCTGATTAAAGGAAAGAAGATAACACTAAATAAATATTTTTATAGAATATAATGCAAATATCTTTGAGCACATTCTCTAATTTCCAACAATGTTTAAAAAAAACGTGGGGACTGATCTGAGATCCAAACTGTTTGTCACTCCGATTCAATTTCAGTAAACATTTTGTGAAAATAAATATTGTTTTCTAAATTTTGCAGACGACAATATAATAGAAAAATAATTTAGCATGCAAGTCCATTAAAGATGACAATGTTGTTTGGTTTATTGTCAAGTGGCTGCTTAACCCTTTCCCACATACAACAAATCTGTAGAGACGACTTTTGAAATCATCGTGGCCAATGATGAAATTGCTTGTTTTGAGAAATTTCTCCTTTTGTCACGATGTTTTCAAAAGTCGTCTCCTGCAGATGTGTCAGAATGTGTCTGCAAGTGGCTGCTTCATACAAGTGGCTGTGTAACGGAGGTGACCATGCACTAACACACGTTTGACTGTAACATATTTAAAAAGATTATCAGTGGAATAAAGGTATAAAAATATTATCTTTAAGAAGTTAAAAGTGATAAGTATATTGTTTAATGATTGCATCATTTCAATTGATATTTCAAAATGTTTGCTGCACCCATTTCTTCATATGAGATTTATCAGAAACAATACAAACTAGAGATTGCTCTTTTGAAAAAGCGCTTTTCTCCCCATTTGTGTGGTCGTAAGGGAGGAAAAGAAATGATGGAGATGAATTTTGTAGTTTTGGACTGGAGATCAAGCAACAGTGACTTTGAAGTTTGGCCTATTAACCCTGGGCGCATGCTTTCTTCAGTTATTGAGCGGAAACCATAATTTAGGTCAAGGTGTCATGACCATCCTGTATACCAAGTATGCAGTTCCTGGGCCCAAGCATTCTTCAGTTATTGAGCGGAAATCATATTTTTCAGCCCAAGGTCAACGTAACCGTGACCTTAGACCTACTGACATCAAAATCAATATGGGTCATCTACAGGTTAGGACCAACCTGCACACCAAGTATGAAGTTCCTGGGCATAAGCGTTCTTGAGTTGTTGAGTAAAAATATTTCATTTTTCAGCTGAAGGTTACTGTGACCTTGACCTCTGACCTTGTGACTTTGTGACCTCAAAATCAAAGCTGAAGGTTATCTTGACCTTTGACCTTGTGACCTCAAAATCAATAGGGGTCATCTGCTGGTGGTGACCATGCAACCTGCACACCAAGTATTAACTTCCATGGCCAAAGCATTCTACAGTTATTAAGCAAAAACAATGTTTCAGCTCATTGTTACCGTGACCTTGACTTTAGACGTACTGACCTCAAAATCAATAGGGGTCTTCTACTGGGCATGGCCAACCTGCATACCAAGTATGGAATTCCTCGGACCAAGCATTCTTCAGTTATTAAGTGGAAACCATTTTTTAACTCACAAGGTCATCAAAATCAATAGGGGTCATCTACTGGTCATGACCAACGTGCATACCAAGTATGAAGTTCCTACGCCCAAGCGTTCTTTAGTTATTGAGCGGAAACAAGTGTGACGGACGGTATAGGCAAAAACAATATGTCACCCCCATGTATGGACATAATTAATTAATTGATAGGTGTTTAACTTTAAAATCAACAGAATTTTAGCTGTACCATGGTGGGCAGTTTTCCTGGCTTTCAAACTCCAGGACTTTAATTCTAAACACCTGGAGATTATGCCCCTTCTCTAAAACAGTCCATATATCAGTTGTTATTTGAAATAGGTCCCTCTCCATTGGAGATGGTACAAGGTTTTATTTATTAACTCTTTCCCACATGTAGACTCTTTCTGATGCATCTACAGCAAACAACTTTCGAAAACATTTTGACAACAGCAGAATTTCTTTATAAAGAAACATTTTTTCCTCTTGCCGCAAAATGTTCAAGCTTATTCAATGTTATATACCTTAATTTATAGTGACTTTCGAAATGGTGTTTTCAAAGTCATCTGTTGCAGAATTGTTGTATGTGGGAATGGGTCAACTAAAAATTTCATCACATAAGATCAGTGTATCAAATTTCTGTTTTCTGGCCAAGGGCTATTTTTTGAAAGAACTTCGAAAACCTTAATTGATATGAATATTCTGCAACAAAGGTGTCTAATATTTCAAATAGAAAACCACATTTAAAGCTCAACTTTAACTGTGTAGACGCATTTTGAGGCATCTGCAGCTGACGACTTTTGAAAACATTGTGACAAAAGGACAAAATGCTCAAAATGGGTACGGTAATTTCTTCTTTGGCCACAATTTTTAACCCTTTCCCTCATATAGACGCTTTCTGCCGCCTCTGCTTTTTGAAAACATAGTGACACAAGAAGAAATTGCTCAAGACAAGCAATTCTCCTTTTGCCACAATGTTTTCCACTTTTAGTCATAGGTTATCCGTTCAATTATAGAGATTTTCTATTTTTTTGACAAAATATGTTCAAAGTCGTCTGCTGCAGAATTGCCGTATGAGGGAAAGTGTTAAACTGCATTCAATATTCTTTTGTCTTCTGTTACAGCTTTGATAAATGTGGGAAAGGGATTTAATTATTCATTAGATATGTTATATTCAAATTTGTTTGCTTTGGTGTCAAAATTGTCTGCTGCAGATTAATTGTATGTGGGAAAGGGTTTGGAAATGATTTTGAAATTGAGTTTGACTCAAGTGTTTTAAAAAAGTGATCAAAAGGGTCAAGAGGGACACATTTTATGACACTCTTCAATCCCAAATTTTAAAGCCAGCTTCATCCTTTTGAATGAAACATTAACCTTTTTGTAAAAACATAAAAAAATAAACCTTAACCTTTTCCCACATATAGACACCTTTTGGCGTATCTGCAGCAGACGACAATTGAAAACGGTTTCTAATTTATTAGATGATTATACTATAATTCATAGAGATTCCCATATTTTCGCCCAGATGTTTTCAAAGTAATCTGCTACAGACCTGTTGTATGTGGGAAAGTGTTATATTGGTTTAAGTAAAGTATACTAGTACAACATCACCACAAAAATGTTAGTATTTTTTGTGAAATAAATCTGATGTTTTATTGTTTACTTTAATGTCAGTTTTTTTTTATAGACAAACAAGTGAAGCCATTATGTTGACCTATTTAGTTGACTGTAATTTCAGAATCAAATACTTTCTGAAAATGGTGTATTACTGTATACATGTAATATATAGCCCTTTCCCACATACAACAAATCTGCAAATTGAAAACAAATTGACTATAACTTGTATAATCTCCATAAATGAGAGTTATAATATTAAATAGAGTTGAAACCATTGTGGCAAAAAGATCAATTGCTCATTATGAGCAATATATCCTTTTGTCACAATGTTACAAAAGTTATCTGCTGCATAGGCGTCAAAAAGCGTCTCTATGAGGGAAAGCGTTAATTACTGTCATAAATATTTTCTATGATTTATATTTTATCGATTTTCCTTTGATTTTTGCAGCAGACGGCTGTATCAGTTATAGTATACATGTACTTCCTCTTGAGCCGATGTTTCAAGTAAACACCCCCCACTCATTGCATCAGCACACATTTAACTCCAATTAAATAGATTTTAAAAGAAGGAAGCTATCTCTAATGATTTATGAAAATGTCCTCTGAAGATGCATCAAAGTTCATTATCATCAGAACAATGATTAGCCCTTTCCCACATATAGCAAATCTGCAGTAGACGACTTTGAAAACAATCATGCAAAACATGGAAATTCTCTATAAATGAGAGTATAAAAATTGAATAACAAGAGGCCCATGAGGGCCTATGCTCTACTGGCATTGATCTGGCTTGTTTCAAAAGGAACCAATATGTCATCAATATTCAAATACCATCTAAGTTTGGTGAAGATCAGATAGTAAATGGAGGCTCTATTGTGTTCACAAGCTGTATTATAGCAATTTTGACAATTTCAAGGGCCATAATCCAGCCATGCATGGGTAGATCTGGCCGTTTTTTAGAAATGAACCAAACTCTCATGGATATCTAACTACTGTATAAGTTTGATTGAGATACAATCAAAAATACGGACTGTATCATGTTAACAAGCCCTATTATAGCAATTTTGACAATTTCAAGGGCAATAATTCAGTCATGCATGGGGCGGATCTGGCTTGTTTTCGAAATGAATCAAGCTCTCATGGATATCTAACTACTGTATAAGTTTGGTTGAGATACAAAAAAGAGAACACTGTGGCAAAAGGAGAAATTGCTGGTTGTGATCAATTTCTCCTTCTGTCACAGTGTTTTCAAAAGTCGTCTGCTGCAGAGGCATCAGAAAGCGTCTGTATTTGAAAAAGGGTTAACATATCTGAAGCAGAGGACCTTTGAAAACATTGTGTCAAAAGGAGAAACTGCTCCTGTTTATTCAATATTTCTACTTTTGTCACAACGTGTTCAACTCTAGATTATTCAATAATTATACTGTCATTAATAGGTTTCAGCCATTAAAACTCTCCCACTTACAAAATGTAATTTGGCATGCCAACAGCAGATGACTTTTGAAAACACTGTGGCAAGAGATGAAACTGTCCATAATGAGCAAACCTTTCCTCTTGCAACATTGAAAAAACCTCTGTGCAATATAGGACGTTTAAAATCATTGTGACAAAAGGAAAAATAGCTCAAAATGAGCAATTTCTCCTTTTGCAAAAATGTTATCCAATTTATTCAATAATTTTTCGTTCATTTCTAGAGATTTTCTATATTTTTGTTTGATGTTTTCAAAGTTAACTGCTGCAGATTTATTGTATGCGGACAAGGGCTATTCAAAAAAGAGGAAGCAGAAGTAAAAGGAAATCTTATCCTTCCCATGAGAGAACAGCATATTGCAGCAGACAAAAGCTTATGAAAATATCGTGAGAAAAATTAAGAAATTAGCAACAATTTCTCCTGGTATCGTCATGTTGTCTACTCCAATCCAAAAGTGTACTTTTGATTGGCTAATAGTGCTACTGTTATATATTCATTTTATAATTCTTTAACCCTTTCCCTCATACGACTCTTCTGCAGCAGACGACTTTGAACGTATTTTGTCAGACCATAGAAAATGGATAACCTATGACTAAAAGTGGAAAACATAGTGGCAAAAGGAGAAATTGCACATTTTGTGCAATTTCTTCTTTTGTCACTATGTTTTCAAAAAGCTGTCTGCTGCAGAGGTGTCAGAAAGCGTCTATATGAGGAAAAGGGTTAAAAAGAGTTATATGATTCAATAAACCAGATAACCCATGAAAGCATCATATAATCCACAGCAGTTATTTCCCTTAGAATATAAAAACATACTGATGGTATATTTCCTCATACAAGAATATAACCTTCCTGGTAGATTACTTATGCTTCAGTAGCATCAACCGTTAGGTTCTGATAACTCTTAACCCTTTCCCTCATACGACAATTCTGCAGCAGACGACTTTGAACATATTTTGTCAAAACATAGAAAATCTCCATAAGTGAATGGATAACCTATGACAAAAAGTGGAAAACATTGTGGCAAAAGGAGAAATTGCACGTTTTGTGCAATTTCTTCTTTTGTCACTATGTTTTCAAAAAGCCGTCTGCTGCAGAGGCTTCAGAAAGCGTCTATATGAGGGAAAGGGTTAACCGTTTCTCAATATGCAGGCACATTTTGATGAACCTGAAGCAGGCGACGTTTGAAAATATTACGGTCAAAGGAGGAATTGCTCATCATTGGCAATTTCTCCTTTTGCCACAATTTTTCAACTTTTTTTAAATACTTATACTCTCGTTTATACCAATTTTCCCATATCTTATACTAAATGTTTTCAAAGTGGTCTGCTGCAGATTTATTATATGTGGGAACAGTTTAATGGTATCCTCAATAGTCAATGTTTATTATTGAAAGCATACCTCATTTTCTAGGAGATCTACAAGCATGCCCTCTCCAGCAACGGGCGACTCCAAATTATGATCTGTATCAAGATGTATGTTGTCCTGAAATGCAATAAACCACTTGTGTAATTAATAGAAAGTTATATATTATAACAACTTTATAAACTCAGCTTTTCAGTCATGTACGATTATGCACTTGTCCATTTACAAAGATAATACAAAGTTAGCCTTGTCTAATAATTGATTGATTGAAAGTTTGGCAGTTTAACACCGTTTTCACTCATTTAAGGAAGGCCAGATTTCCTAACCATGTGATTCCTGGATTTCTCAAACCAGTTCTCCACTCAACATTCTTCCCGGGCAACTTGCTACCTTCCCACATAGACTATTTTTGGATCATTAGTGGAGGAAGACTATAAATGCTGCTTGTCACAATGACCTTTGCCATTTATTGGAAAGAATTGATGGCCTTGCTTTTTGGTTCAAACACTTCACCCCTGGAATATAGAACTGTTAAAAGGCCAGAAACTATGCTTATTTAATTATAATAATTAACAAAGTACTTTGGCAACAAATTTGTCAAATTCATCAAACTATCCAAGAATGTTTACAATAGTAATGTAATGAAACAAAATATAAATAGAACTTGTATACTATAATTTTTCATTGCAGAGTTTTTACAATTTACAAACATACTTTATTTTCTTATTTGCTTTCCTTTTGATACTAACAATTTTGGCAGCGACTGCACTTTCAGACATTTTATTGTTCTTCTCTTCACTTATCAACATATAATAAATTTATGAATCAAATGAAAAATATTTTAATGAACTTTGAATATCACGCAAATAATAAAAACATTATAACATATACCATGCTTCAGACTTGTAACATGAATAAAATAAAGAATTGTTCTCATGCAACAAAACAAAAATTTCAACAATTGAAGTGCATAGATGACAGTAATCAATTGTGGAGTTATACATATTTGGTATCCTAACATAAATACAAGCAATTCAACTTGCCAAGCTACCAAAAATCTGAAATTAGAGCAAATTTAAATAATTTGTTACATTATTATACTCATTGTATAATGAGGCTATCGGCATCATTAGGTTTTAACCATTTCCCTCATACGACAATTCTGCAGCAGACGACTTCGAACATATTTTGTTAAAAGATAGAAAATCTCTATAATTGAATGGATAACCTATGACTAACAAGAGGGCCATGATGGCCCTGGATCGCTCACCTGATTTTTTTTTTTCAATTTAACTATATAAACCCCACCCCCTGGCGGCCATAGTTTCCAACCAATCAACTTGGCTTGAAGGAATCTGATAGAGTGTCACCCTAGGAACATTTCTACAAAATTATTTGAAAATCAGCCCAGACACTTTTGGAGGAGAAGATTTTTTAAGTTTTCACTATAGCCATATAAAGCAAAATAGCCCTGTCCACTGGCGGCCATGTTTTTTTACCAATCAACATGGCTTGAAGGAATCTGAAAGTCAGTCACCCTAGGAACATTCCTACAAAGTTATTTGAAAATCGGCCTGACACTTTCGGAGAAGAAGATTTTTTAAGTTTTCACTATAGCCATATAAGGCAAAATAGCCCCGGCCCACCTGGCGGCCATGTTTTTGGACCAATCAACATGGCTTGAAGGAATCTGATACAGGGTCATCCAAGGAACATTTCTACAAAGTTATTTGAAAATCGCCCTGACATTTCGGAGGACGAGATTTTTTAAGTTTTCACTATAGCCATAAGGCAAAATAGCCCCGCCCCCCCTGGCGGTCATGTCTTTTGACCAATCAACATGGCTTGAAGAAATCTGATAGACGGTCATCCAAGGAACATTTCTACAAAATTATTTGAAACTCGGCCTGACACTTTCGGAGGATAAGATTTTTTAAGATTTTACTATAGCCATATAAGGCAAAATAGCCCCGCCCCCCTGGTGGCCATGTTTTTTGACCAATCAACATGGCTTGAAGGAATCTGATAGAGGGTCATCCAAGGAACATTTCTACAAAATTATTTGAAAATCAGCCTGACACTTTCGGAGGAGCAGATTTTTTAAGTTTTCACTATAGCCATATGAGGCTAGGCCCTTTTCCACATGTAAAGAAACTACAACAGGTATGTTCAAGAACATCTGTTAACAAGAGGGCCAAGATGGCCCTAAATCGATCACCTAATTGATAGTAAATTAGTAGCAAATATTTAACTGCAAATATCTGGGAAAATGTTATCAGGGAGTGTAAATGAAACTGCAAAGGAGTGGACACTTCTCAAGAAACAGCTTATCAGTAAAGGCCATTTATATCTTGAAATCTAACAAGAACTTTAATAAGAATGGAATTATAAAGTTTTTGTCATTTTGTACCTTTCCTGATGCCGCCTTGCTGCCCTGCTTTTCAACGAAATCAATATGGCTTCAACAGTTTATTTAGAGGGTCACTTAAGGAGGTAACATTTCTACCAAATTATCTTGCAATCGCACAAGTAGATTATGGAGGAAAAGGATTTTAAAATTTGGGTATTTTTCTCACTTTCTGATGCCGCAGCAACCAAAGTTATCAATGGAATTTAAATCTTTGAACAATTTTGAAAGAGGACCACCAAAGGAACATTCTTGATTCGTATTATATTTTCTTAAAATCAGACAAACACTTTCATAAAAATGGAATTTTCAAATTTTGTCATTTTGCCCCTTTTCTGATGCCGCCTGACTGCCATGTTTTTCGACCAATCAGTATGGCTTGAACAATTTTTATAGAGGGTCACCCAAGGAACATTTCTACCAAATTATATTTGAATCTGACAGGCAGATTTGGAGGAGAAGATTTTTAAAGTTTGGACATTTGTCCCCTTTCTGATGCCGCAGCAACCAAAGTTCTCATTGGAATTTTAATCTTTGAACAATTTTGAAAGAGGACCACCAAAGGAACATTCCTGTGATGTTTTGTGGAAATTGGTCTATTGGAATGGTAGGAGTTGGTTGTCATTTGTAGCTAAAAGTTCAATTTACCCCTTTTGAGATGACGCCTGGTTGCTATGATTGTGTAACCAATCAAAACGCCTTAATCAAATTAAATAGAGGATCATTACAGTAAGATTCATATTATATTTTCTTAAAATCAGACAAGCACTTTCATAAAAATGGAATTTTCAAATTTTGTCATTTTGCCCCTTTTTTGATGCCGCCTGACTGCCATGTTTTTCGCCCAATCAGTATGGCTTGAACAATTTTTATAGAGGGTCACCCAAGGAACATTTCTACCAAATTATATTTGAATCTGACAGGCAGATTCGGAGGAGAAGATATTTAAAGTTTGGACATTTTGTCCCCTTTCTGATGCCGCAGCAACCAAAGTTCTCAATGGAATTTAAATCTTTGAACAACTTTGAAAGAGGCCAACCAGAGGAACAGTCCTGTTATGTTTCACGGAAATTGTCCTTGGAGTTTGGGAGGAGATGATGTTTAAAGCTAAAAGTTAACGCCGGCCGGACGGACGGACGACGGACAAAAAGTGATCAGAATAGCTCACCTTGAGCCTTCGGCTCAGGTGATCTAAAAATATGGCTAATTTCAAAACTGAAAGCAATAATATTGAATCACATTGTTTTCAAGATTTGCAGCAGATGCTTAAAAATGCATCTGCATATGAGAATGGGTTAACCCTTTCATTCATACAGATGCTTTCTGATGCCTCTGCAGCAGACAACTTTTTGAAACATTCTGACAAAACAAAACAAGCAATTTCTCCTTTTGCCATAATGTTTTCAACCTTTTTCAGTGAATAAACCTACATTTTTAGTGATTTTCTGTGTTTTTGCATAGATTATTTCAAAGTCTGCTGCAGATTTATTGTGTTACATAGACTCCCCAAAAATAGAACATCCATTTACTCATTTCTCCTAGTTTCCCATGTGCTGTCTGTTCATTCCAATGATATGTAAAACATCAACATATGGGGAAGGTAAAATAGGAATTGAAAGCCATTCATTTTCAGCCAAACCAATTTAAGAACCTTTCTTTAACCCTTTCAATGCTGGATTTTTAAAATGAACTAGCTCAACTTTGCATTTGGAAGTCCATACCAGATTCTAGGAATATCAAGATAAAGATGTTGAGTTGAGCAACCAATATTAAAGAGCCGGGTCAGACAGTGGAGAAGAGCCGTCTGGCCCGGCCCTATACTGCATGAAAACTGTCTCCAGCAGTCAAAGGGTTCGAACAATCGGTCAGGAAATCACATCACAAAATATGTTTACCGTATGTTAATTTTCTTTACTAACATTCATTACTTCAAAACAAGTCCAGAAAAGCATTGGTAATTTAACATACTAAGTCAAAGGTGAATAAAAAAGAAAATGGCTATTGCTTAATTTCAACAGCAAGCTTTTTTTTCTATTTTTTCCAGAGAAGATTTACTTCAGTCACTTGAAGAAATTGGTAAGAAAAGTAAGATTTCTATATGCTAAACAGGATAAAGGAAATGCAATAGAGAATACATACATCAGCCCCTCCATCTGCGAAATCAATGTCTTCTGAACTGACAGATACTTTGTCTTCCTCTCTGTCATTCGTCCTAAACGAAAATGTGTCTACAAGCTCATGTTCAGGAGGTGGGGAATGGAGTTTTGGGGATTTAGCACGAGATCGCTCTTTGATTTTGGTACTCGGGGATTTTGCCCTTTTCTTCCTTTCTTCATCATCAGATTTATCAACTGATTTTGAATTAGATTCCGTGGCAACCATTGTAGGCGTGACATGGCTATCACTTCCTTCAACAAAACGTCGAAATGGGATTTCGTTAGAATTGTCGGCTGGCCAGACTTGGTCATATTTCCCAGTTTTCCAGCCAGCATCCTGTGATGCTACAGGAGCCGCAGCAGAAGTTTCTTGTCTTTTTTCCCGTTCTATGGATGGTTCTTTCGATGATGCAGCAGACGACACTGTAGAACTACTCAAACTAGATTTAGAAGAAGATTTAGCACTATCTAATGTTAATCCTTTGATAGAAAACATTTTACTGATGTTGCCAGGATTAACATCTGAATAATGGCGACGAATATTTCTTATCGAATCTTTCTTCTTCTCATGTCCTCTGTTTTTCTCCACTGAAATCCCGGAAGAAGAACTTGATGTATCTATATCCATGTCATCATTGGTTCTATGCGCTGTGTCTGTGTTGGGTTTCCCGTCGTTTTTGTTACTATTTTGAAGGTCCATACACAACCGTATGGCTTTCATCCAGTTACTTCTAATACCAGAGGTCATGGCAGATAGAGTGTACTCGCCATTCCTTGTCTGAAACAATATACAATATGAATACTTTCAATCTTTCCCACATTCTGATGCATATGAAGCAGATGACTATTGAATCCGTGCACCAAAAGAAGAAATTGCTAGTTATAAGCAATTTCTCCTTTTGCCACAATGATAACAACTCTCTTATCAATAACTAAAGTTAATTTATAGTGATTTACATATTTTTGCCTAGCTGTTTAAAGATTGTCTGCAGATTTGACTTTACTCTTATGTGGGAATGGGTTAAATCATGTCTGATTTATTTTTTCAAAAGTTTACCTGATCTTTATGAATTGACCCTTTCCCTCATACAGTTACATTTTGATGTATCAGACACAGACAATTTGTGGGATCATAATGAATGAAATTTCTTTTCCCCACAAAATGTTCAACTATATATAATAATTATTGAAATTTATCATATTTTTGACCAGATTTTTTCAAAGCCGTTTGCTTAAGATTTGTGTGCTTATGTTAACTCTTTCCAACATGAAATTTGAATTGTCTACAGAAGACAACATTTGTAAACATTTTGACAACAAGAGTACCGCAAACGGTACATAATACGCCCGTCAGGAACTTCTTTGTAAGTTTCCTCTTTGTTTTGATATATTGTTTGTTTGTAAAAAGTTAATAAAGTCGTTCAGGAATAAGTTGTTAAAGAATAATGGGAAACTATGAAAAATGCATAACTCATGCAGAAATTGACAAATATTCTAAGTCCAAAAAGGGGCATAACTCATTCAAGAATTGACGAAATCCCAGGAAATCTGTGACACTTGATTACAAAGCCATATACATAATTTCAGCTCAATACATCAAAGCATATAGAAAAAAAGTGCGGAAAACAAATATTCTAAGTCCAAAAAGGGGCATAACTCATTCAAAAATTGACGAAATCCCAGAAAATATGAACTTGATCTGTGACATATCACTACAAAGCCTATTACACAATTTCAGGTCAATAGCTCAAAGTATGTAAGAAAAAAGTGCGGAAAACCAATATTCTAAGTCCAAAAAGGGGCATAACTCATTCAAAAATTGACGAAATCCGAGGAAATGTGAACTTGATCTGTAACTCATGATTACAAAGCCATATACATAATTTCAGCTCAATAGATCAAAGCATGTAGAAAAAAAGTGCGGAAAACAAATATTCTAACAAATATTCTAAGTCCAAAAAGGGGCATAACTCATTCAAAAATTGACGAAATCCCAGGAAATATGAACTTGATCTGTGACATATCACTACAAAGCCTAATACACAATTTCAGGTCAATAGCTCAAAGTATGTAAGAAAAAAGTGCGGAAAACCAATATTCTAAGTCCAAAAAGGGGCATAACTCATTCAAAAATTGACGAAATCCGAGGAAATGTGAACTTGATCTGTAACTCATGATTACAAAGCCATATACATAATTTCAGCTCAATAGATCAAAGCATGTAGAAAAAAAGTGCGGAAAACAAATATTCTAAAAAATATTCTAAGTCCAAAAAGGGGCATAACTCATTCAAAAATTGACGAAATCCCAGGAAATATGAACTTGATCTGTGACACATCACTACAAAGCCTTATACAAAATTTCAGCTCAATAGCTCAAAGTATGTAAGAAAAAAGTGTGGAAAACCCGAACGGACGGACGGATGGACGGACGGACGGACGGAGGGACGGACGGACGGACGGACATGACGATACCATAATACGGACCGTTTTTAAAAAACGGTCGTATAAAAAGGAGAAATGATTTATAAAGAGCAATTTCTCCTATTGCAACAACTGTTTCAAGCTCTATTCAATAACTATACATTATTGATGAATGTTTTCTGTATAATTGCAAAAATGTTCGCCAATTGGTCTACTGCAAAGCAATTCTTTTGCAAGTGGAAAGGGGTCGTTTCAATCTATTTCATATGAGTTTCCCACAGAATACATACCTTTATGTACTGAGTGATTCTCCTTTTACTAAAGAGTTTTCAACTCCATCTAATAAATTATACTTTCATTATAGAAATTCATCACATTTCTGCCTAGATGTTTTATACGCTTTCTGCAGTATATTTGGAAAATCGTTGAATGCTAATCTTAAAGTCCTTGGTCCTTAATTATAGCATTTCAACAGAGTATTTGACTATATTACATAGGAGTTTCCCTCATACTACATACCTTGATCTTAAACCCATCACTCTATTACATAGGAGTTTCCCTCATACTACATACCTTGATCTTAAACCCATCACTCTATTACATAGGAGTTTCCCTCATAATACATACCTTGATCTTAAACCCACCACTCTATTACATACGAGTTTCCCTCATACTACATACCTTGATCTTAAACCCATCACTCTATTACATAGGAGTTTCCCTCATACTACATACCTTGATCTTAAACCCATCGCTCTTTTACATAGGAGTTTCCTACAGACTACATACCTTGATCTTAAACCCATCACTCTATTACATACGAGTTTCCCTCATACTACATACCTTGATCTTAAACCCATCACTCTATTACATAGGAGTTTCCCTCATACTACATACCTTGATCTTAAACCCATCACTCTATTACATACGAGTTTCCTACATACCTTGATCTTAAACCCATCACTCTATTACATAGGAGTTTCCCTCATACTACATACCTTGATCTTAAACCCATCACTCTATTACATACGAGTTTCCCTCATACTACATACCTTGATCTTAAACCCACCACTCTATTACATAGGAGTTTCCCTCATACTACATACCTTGATCTTAAACCCATCACTCTATTACATACGAGTTTCCTACAGACTACATACCTTGATCTTAAACCCATCACTCTATTACATACGAGTTTCCCTCATACTACATACCTTGATCTTAAACCCATCACTCTATTACATACGAGTTTCCTACATACCTTGATCTTAAACCCATCACTCTATTACATAGGAGTTTCCCTCATACTACATACCTTGATCTTAAACCCACCACTCTATTACATACGAGTTTCCTACATACCTTGATCTTAAACCCATCACTCTATTACATAGGAGTTTCCCTCATACTACATACCTTGATCTTAAACCCATCACTCTATTACATAGGAGTTTCCCTCATACTACATACCTTGATCTTAAACCCATCACTCTATTACATACGAGTTTCCTACAGACTACATACCTTGATCTTAAACCCATCACTCTATTACATACGAGTTTCCCTCATACTACATACCTTGATCTTAAACCCATCACTCTATTACATAGGAGTTTCCCTCATACTACATACCTTGATCTTAAACCCATCACTCTATTACATACGAGTTTCCTACATACCTTGATCTTAAACCCATCACTCTATTACATAGGAGTTTCCCTCATACTACATACCTTGATCTTAAACCCATCACTCTATTACATAGGAGTTTCCCTCATACTACATACCTTGATCTTAAACCCATCACTCTATTACATACGAGTTTCCTACAGACTACATACCTTGATCTTAAACCCATCACTCTATTACATACGAGTTTCCCTCATACTACATACCTTGATCTTAAACCCATCACTATATTACATACGAGTTTCCCTCATACTACATACCTTGATCTTAAACCCATCACTCTATTACATACGAGTTTCCTACAGACTACATACCTTGATCTTAAACCCATCACTCTATTACATACGAGTTTCCCTCATACTACATACCTTGATCTTAAACCCATCACTCTATTACATAGGAGTTTCCCTCATACTACATACCTTGATCTTAAACCCACCACTCTATTACATAGGAGTTTCCCTCATACTACATACCTTGATCTTAAACCCATCACTCTATTACATACGAGTTTCCTACATACCTTGATCTTAAACCCATCACTCTATTACATAGGAGTTTCCCTCATACTACATACCTTGATCTTAAACCCATCACTCTATTACATAGGAGTTTCCCTCATACTACATACCTTGATCTTAAACCCATCACTCTATTACATACGAGTTTCCCTCATACTACATACCTTGATCTTAAACCCATCACTCTATTACATAGGAGTTTCCCTCATACTACATACCTTGATCTTAAACCCATCACTCTATTACATAGGAGTTTCCCTCATACTACATACCTTGATCTTAAACCCATCACTCTATTACATACGAGTTTCCTACATACCTTGATCTTAAACCCATCACTCTATTACATACGAGTTTCCTACATACCTTGATCTTAAACCCATCACTCTATTACATAGGAGTTTCCCTCATACTACATACCTTGATCTTAAACCCATCACTCTATTACATACGAGTTTCCCTCATACTACATACCTTGATCTTAAACCCATCACTCTATTACATACGAGTTTCCCTCATACTACATACCTTGATCTTAAACCCATCACTCTATTACATAGGAGTTTCCCTCATACTACATACCTTGATCTTAAACCCATCACTCTATTACATAGGAGTTTCCCTCATACTACATACCTTGATCTTAAACCCATCACTCTATTACATACGAGTTTCCTACATACCTTGATCTTAAACCCATCACTCTATTACATACGAGTTTCCTACATACCTTGATCTTAAACCCATCACTCTATTACATAGGAGTTTCCCTCATACTACATACCTTGATCTTAAACCCATCACTCTATTACATACGAGTTTCCCTCATACTACATACCTTGATCTTAAACCCATCACTCTATTACATAGGAGTTTCCCTCATAATACATACCTTGATCTTAAACCCACCACTCTATTACATACGAGTTTCCTACAGACTACATACCTTGATCTTAAACCCATCATTCTATTACATAGGAGTTTCCTTCATACTACATACCTTTATCTTAAACCCATCACTCTATTACATACGAGTTTCCTACATACCTTGATCTTAAACCCATCACTCTATTACATAGGAGTTTCCTTCATACTACATACCTTGATCTTAAACCCATCACTCGAGTTTCCTACAGACTACATACCTTGATCTTAAACCCATCACTCTATTACATAGGAGTTTCCTACATACTACATACCTTGATCTTAAACCCACCACTCTATTACATACGAGTTTCCTACAGACTACATACCTTGATCTTAAACCCATCATTCTATTACATAGGAGTTTCCTTCATACTACATACCTTGATCTTAAACCCATCACTCTATTACATACGAGTTTCCTACATACTACATACCTTGATCTTAAACCCATCACTCTATTACATAGGAGTTTCCTTCATACTACATACCTTGATCTTGAACCCATCACTCGAGTTTCCTACAGACTACATACCTTGATCTTAAACCCATCACTCTATTACATAGGAGTTTCCCTCATACTACATACCTTGATCTTAAACCCACCACTCTATTACATACGAGTTTCCTACAGACTACATACCTTGATCTTAAACCCATCACTCTATTACATAGGAGTTTCCTTCATACTACATACCTTGATCTTAAACCCATCACTCGAGTTTCCTACAGACTACATACCTTGATCTTAAACCCATCACTCTATTACATAGGAGTTTCCTACATACTACATACCTTGATCTTAAACCCATCACTCTATTACATAGGAGTTTCCTTCATACTACATACCTTGATCTTAAACCCATCGCTCTTTTACATAGGAGTTTCCCACAGACTTCATACCTTGATCTTAAACCCATCACTCTATTACATAGGAGTTTCCTACAGACTACATACCTTGATATTAAACCCATCACTCTATTACATAGGAGTTTCCTACATACTACATACCTTGATCTTAAACCCATCACTCTATTACATAGGAGTTTCCTTCATACTACATACCTTGATCTTAAACCCATCACTCTATTACATAGGAGTTTCCTACAGACTACATACCTTGATCTTAAACCCATCACTCTATTACATAGGAGTTTCCTACAGACTACATACCTTGATCTTTAAACCCATCACTCTTATTACATACCTTGATCTTAAACCCATAGTTCCTCTGTATCTGTACCTCCGAAATCTCATAGCAAGTGGAGAGGTCAATTCTCCCATCAAGGTTGTTGGATTCTTCAGCTTTGGCATCTTTGTAATACCTGAGAGAGTTACCCGTCAAAACAAACCAGTGCTTTTTCCAGTCCTAAAACAAGCAACAAAACACAAATGTCACTTCTAATATTTTTTCCAATATGTATTGAGGGATACATGCAAAACAATTGTAACTACATCTTGTTCATGATGTAGTTACAACTGTTTTGCATGAAACCATTGATATTACTTTTTATGCCTTATACAGGGAACCACTTTTGAAAAATATTGTGGGGAAAAAGGGGACTTGCTGATTTTTAAATTTCTAAAAAAAAAATTTCACCCTTTACCCCCACAATGTTTTAAACCAGTCGAAGCATTAAATGTATAAGAGATGAACAGTTGAGTTAACATAAAAAGTCTTGAAACAATGAAGCAGCTGTTGCTATACTTCTCAATATCGGTCATACAATATTCACTAAGGTTTCCTGAAATATTGCCAATAAACCGTTAAGGCCAAGTTGTCCCTAAATTGATCACCTTAGTGATGATATAGTAGCATATGTGTAACTGCTTATATCATAATCAGGGAGAATAAAATCAAGAGTGTGAATGAAACTGCACAGAGTGGCCACTGTAAATAAAACAGTCTATTAGTTAGGAAAGGCTTTTTAACACTTTTGAAAAAGGACCATTAAAGGAACATTACCATGAAGTTTGGTTGATAGCGGTCAAGTGTTAAGTAGATGTTGTTGAAGCTAAAAGTTCCTTTTACCCCTTTTCTGATGCTGTCTAGTGGCTTTTCGTTTCAACAAATCAATATGGCTTTAACAAGTTATATAGCTAAACTATTTTGAAATCATAATAATAGTTAATATTTTAAAGTTTTGCCCCTTTTCTTATTTCATCAGGCAGCCACGTTTTTCAACCAATCAATTCAACTTTTCTACCATATTATCATGGAATAAGACAAGCATATTCAGAGAAGAATTTAAAAGGTGGACATTTTGACCCCCTTTTCTGATGCCGCAATTTGAATCTCTGACAGAATATGAAAATGGACCACCAAAGGATCATTCCTGTGAAATTTGGTCAAAATTGATCCACTGGTTTAGGAGAAGATGTCATTTGAAGCTTAAATTTAATGACGGAAGACAGAGAGTCAGTGATCAAAATAGATCAATGACCTTGAGCCTTCGACTCATGTGATCTAAAAATACCAGATCTACTGATAGCTAAATCAGGAAGAAGCTGGTAACACTTTTTCAATCAGATGGTGGACTTTGTTTACTTTTAAAATTACTGAGGTGAATTGATTTCTTAGTGTATTTATAAAGATTCATGTATCTTAGGAATGCATGTGTCACCTGCAGGAAGACTCATCAGAAAACTACAATCAATTAAACTGTGACGGACAGTCCAGACAGAGAAGTGACACAAAAATGAAAAGTAATGAAATAACATCATACCTTTTCTGAAGTGCCCATCTTGATCAGCCAGCCTTTTTTCATGTACATCAAATCCTGAAAACATACAACAGAAATATTTACTCAATGATACATGCTAATAGATTATCACTATGTTATACCCAGTTGCCTGGTTTCACCAACTTGCTAATTTATATTACTTCCAGAATCCTCCATTTAAAACTCTTTCCCACATGCTGACGCATCTGCATCTATCACATTTTGAAAACATTGTGGCAAAATGAGCTTGATCATAATGAGTACTTGTTTTTTTGCCACCATGTTTTCAATTTTCTCAAATAATTATACCTTTAATAACATGTATAGTTTTAATTTTTTTTAAATAAATGTTGACAGTATTGTCTAAGCTGATTTTTTGTATGTGGGTAATGGTAATTTATGTATGATATGTATCCAAACTTATAACAAATATACCATTTGAGCAGCATTTCATCCAACCCTTTCCCAGAAGCATTTTGGTGCATTTGCAGGAGACAAATTTTAAAACATTACGACAAAAAGAGAAATGGCTTATCATGAACAAAATCTGCAATTGCCACAATGTTTTCAACTTGATTCAATCATTATACTTTCATTTATAGAGATTTTCTACATTTTCGCGTAGGTTGCAAATTTGTTGTACTCTGGAAAGGATTAAATGATGATGAATTGAATTTGTTTACCCTCGCCATGCAGAATTAACTATTTCGGGCTAAACCACTGCTCAGTACAACCTTTACTATGTTGACAAATAAATCTCTTCTTAACAATATGGAAGAATAAAATCGCCATTTTACTGATTGACTATTTGAACTGTTCTGTTTACTATATTAGGAAATATATGCCATCTTGAAAATACAAAGCAAAATCATTTTGATTGACAGAGCTGAAAACATTGTTAGAAAAGGAGTAATCTTCTCCATTTTCTACAATGCTTTCATCAGTCGTCTGTTTCAGGCAAAAGGCAAACATTTAAGATAACCTGTGTTACAATCTGAAGTCTGCATCTAATCCTATTTTAAACTAATTTATCTTGAGGTGCTTTCTATGCAAAACAATTTGCTAATTTTAAGCTCAACTATTTTATCTATACGTTTTTTGTACCTTTCACAAACACATTCATCAAAATGTATGGTTCATAAACAGTACCTATCACACCCAAACGTCACTCGTGCAAAAATTACCAAACACATCCCAGTAACCAGAATTTAAAAAATGTGAAACTTAAAAATACGGCCAAACCTGTGCTAAAGACCACTTTTGTTTAGCAATTCCCTGTTTATAGCATCCTCACTTTTTTATTTCCCAATAACCCATTTTCTGCATAAATGACCCTGTTTTTAAAGACCAAATTGTTCTCAACCTGAAGTTGGTCTTTAAACACAGGTTGGACTGTTTATTGATTATTTGTAAAGCTTGTTCAAGTGTAACAGGGCTGTACAGCTGGCCAGGTGAGGAGCTTGATTGTAAAAATCAAAATTTAACCTTTTCCAACATGCAACAAATCTGCAGCTTTCAACATTATTTCAGTTATATCACAGCGATCAGACGACTTTGAAAACAATATGTTAATAATATGGAAACTCTCTTTTATTGAAAGACCTATTATTGAATAAAGTAGAAAACACTGTGGCAGAAGGATAAATTAAACATTATGGGCAATTTCTCCTTTTGCCACAATGTTTTCAAGTCATCTGCTGCAGATCGAAGCATCAGAACATGTCTGTGTGTGGAAAAGGATTAAATAAAGTCAATTTAAATTTGGAATCACTTAAAATGTTGACGACATAGTATCATGTCACCAAGATTAACAGTTACTGAGTGAGTCCCTCATATTTTACTTAATCTGTTAATGTGCAGCAGACAACTAAGAAAAAATCAAGGCATAAAGAGGAGAAATTAATGAAAGTTTAAGTATTGAAAATGTTGTCAGCAAAAGGAGAATTTACTAACAACATGTTTAAATGCCCTCTGCTGTAGATGCTTTTAAAATGCATCTGCAAGTGGAATGAATGAATGAATGTATATTGTTTTATGGCGCATCGACAGCTAAGGTCATTTAGCGCGCAATTAAATTTAATTATTCATGATCCCTGGGTAAACAAACCAGTACTAGGCTAGAAAATGTGCCTTGCCCAAGGGCACTCCACCATGACCGTAGTGCCGCGACTGGGGATCGAACCCGGGACACCCGGTTTCGAAATCCCCGACGCTAACCACTCGACCACAGCGGATTCCTCGCATCTGCAAGTGGAAAAAGGGTTATAAAGGTTACAGTCACTCTAAACAGTCGGCCATGACATAGAATTCAACTAATCTTTCTCACCATGCAGTCAGAGCTCTATACTAGGCGCTTATTTCATCATCAAATTGACTGGTACTTAAAAGAACATCTTTCCAAGTCATCAGCTAAAAGACTTGTTGCATTCCAGAAAGGGTTAAATTTGAATAAAACTCCAAACCAAATATAATAGTTTCCCATGTATTTAAAGGCACATGCAGTTTTCAGGTTATCTATGTAAGGTTTTAATTGTTTATATCCATTTAGCTTGACCATAGCAATTAAACCACTTCTTTATTTAAATACTTCATTTGGCAATTGAAAACATTTTAACCTGTGGCAGCTAGAGCAACACAAACCTTATTCTACATGGGAAAAACGGTATTTAACCCTTTCCCTCATGTAGACGCTTTCTGACGCTTCTGCAGCAGACAACTTTTTGAAAACATAGTGACAAAAGAAGAAATTGCACAAAACGTGCAATTTCTCCTTTTGCCACAATGTTTTCCATTTTTTGTCATAGGTTATCCATTCAATTATGGAGATTTTCTATGTTTTGACAAAATACGTTCAAAGTCGTCTGCTGCAGAATTGTTGTATGAGGGAAAGGGTTAAACCCTTTCCCGCATACAATGACAATTGGCAGCATACCACTTTGAAAACATCAAGCACAAAATATAAATGGATGGATGCTACATCAATATTTTATAGAGATGAAACCTTGATCATAGCCAAAATTTACTAAATGTTACTTTGGTACAATTAAATTACTCTAAATTAGTTCAGGGTCTTTACCTTTTTCAAACATACAGATGCTTTCTGACACAACTGCAGCCGACAACTTTTGAAAACATTGGGGCAAAAAAGAAGGATTGCTCATTATTTTGCAATAATGTTTTCAATTTGATTCAATTATTGTTCTTCTATTATGGAGATTTGTCAATTTTGTTTTCAAAGTGGTCTGTTGCAGATTTGTTGCATGTGGGAAAAGGTAAAAGTATTTCATGTGACAAGTAGAAATCAATCTTAGAGAAATGATTTATGCTTATCATGCCTAAACTGATCAATCACATAAAAATTATATATCCAACCATTCCTTACATTCTTCAGTCACTTAAAATGAGCTGTTTAGTTGAAAATGCTCACAGATAGACCAAACAGTAAACAATTACTCTATTTAATCCTTTCAGTTTAGATATCAAAGATTATCCATTTGTTTTACAGTAGACAGTTTGTGGAAATTAATATTACATTCACCCTTTTCCACATACAACAAATCTGTAAACACAATTTTGGCGATATAAATGCAAAAATATGGAAAATCTCAATAATAAATGGAACTATTCTAATAGAATAATTTTGAAAACAATGTGACACAAAAGGTGAAATTGCTCTGACATTGTCATCTATTGCAGATGCTTTGAAATAATGTCTTCACATGGTTAAATATCAGCAGTTTTCACATGATCACGTGATTATTTAGTTTGTTTATATTGAATGATATTTACATCATTTCAGATACATCACAACATTTCCTGGGTAATATACCAGTACTAACCCTTTCCCACATACACAAAATTTGCAGCAGACAACTTTGGTAACATAGAAGGCATAAGTATGGGAATTAATATCTGTCGTATTCTATTTGAGCATACCATTTTGCATGTATTTGTGCCAGAAATGTGAAACATATCCAAATTGTAGATAGATTGATTGGTGTTTAACACCATTTTTCAGTTACATCAGGGCCGCGAACGATTATACCTAACCATACGTTTCCAGTTTTAACCAGTACTTAGCACAATGAACTTCCAAGGCATAACAGTCATTCTTCCATAGATTACTTTTAGACAAATGACTCTAGCCATAATCAATTTTGTAAACCATTGGAAAGAATCAAATAAAACACTGAAATAGGGTTCACAGTCACCTCAGCCCTGATAAGCCCTTGTTATTACCAAATGAGATATAGCTACTCAACTTCAATGTATTCAAACTATTGACACTTAAAACATATGACTAAAGAAAACACATGAAATATCAACTTACATTAAATTACAGGTTTTCATCTGTATGTAGATGGTAAATCAACATGAGACACAAACAGTTAATGTTTAACATATAATCCTTTACATCATACATCTTCTTTAGCCACTCTCAGTGCAAGTAACATTAATACTTTCCCTCATACAACAATTCTGCAGCAGACTACTTTAAACATATTTTGTCAAAAAATGGAAAATCTCTATAATTATTGGATGGATAACCTATGACTAAAAGTTGAAAACATTGTGTCAAAAGGAGAAATTGCTCGTTTTGAGCAATTTCTTCTATTGTCACTATGTTTTCAAAAAGCCGTCTGCTGCAGAGGCGTCAGAATGCATCTATATGAGGGAAAGGGTTTAAGATTAACACCTGCCCATATGCAGATGCTTTTTTGACACATCTGCAGCGAATGCTTTTTGACACATCTGCAGCGAATGCTTTTTGTAAACATTTGCTAAAAGGAGACTATTCAATAACAGTATATTTTAATTTAAAGCCATTTTCAATAAAGTTGATCCTCTGCTGCAGATTTTTATATGTTTGAAAAGGGTTATTTATTTATTTATTAATTGGGGTTTTACGCCGCTTTCAACATTATTTCAGTTATATCACGGCGGCAGTTCACTTATTCATGATCCCTGGGTAAACAAACCAGTACTAGCCTAGAAAATGTGCCTTGCCCAAGGGCACTCGACCATGACCGTAGTGCCCAACTGGGGATCAAACCTGGGACACCCAGTTTCGAAATCCCACTCGCTAACCACTTGACCACAGCGGATTCCTGAAAAGGGTTAAACAACCAGATATAAATAAATGCATATATATATGCAGAACTATCAATCCCCATTTAAAATGTTTTTTCAATGTCTTTAAAGTTCCCTCATAAGACGACTTTGAACATATTTTGTTAAAAAATGGAAAAATCTCCATAATTGAATGGATAACCTACGACTAAAAGTGGAAAACATTGTGGCAAAAGGAGAAATTGCACGTTTTGTGCAATTTCTTCTTTTGTCACTATGTTTTCAAAAAGCCGTCTGCTGCAGATCAGCCATCAGAAAGCGTCTATATGAGGGAAAGGGTTAAACAGTCTCCATAATAAATTTTACTTGTATGTATAGCATTTATATGTGCACACAGCATTTACTTTCTCACATTGGGTTGTGGTTGTGGTTCATTTAACAGTATCCTCCATACAACAAAATTGCAGCAGATGAATTTTCAGGCATATATATTTAAAAACTTTGTATAAAGAGGAGCAATTTCTTCTATTGTTATCAATAGATTACTTCAGACAAGTCCTAATGTGTCTGCAAACAGCAAAGGGCTAAGACTCGGATTACATGATAGGCATAATTGAAGTATTGGGACATGAAAGTCAAGGTCACAAACATACATGCCTCGGTTGCTAGGCTATAATTAAATGAGTTAAACACATTTGTTTTATCTATATCATAGCAATTGCCTTGCAAAACCTTTTTTAACCCTTTTCTTTAAAACTATTTCATGCAATTTCCCCCTTAACCAATCTTGGTATAAGTCATGAAATATAACTCTAGGTTATCAGACCTAATACCTTTTAAATTATACTATATATAGTTAAGATCAATTGTGAAAGATTGATTGATTGGGGTTTAACGCCGTTTTTAACAATTTCTCAGTTATATTACGGCGGCCAGTTCACCTACTCATGCATTTGCTTGTTTTCTAACACCAGTACTCCACACAACAAACTTCCCAAGCAACTGGCTGCTTTTCCACATAGACTTAGCCCATTGATGGAAGATGAATTGACGCATGTCGCATTGACTTTTGTCAATCGTCAAAAAATAAAGTGGCCGAGCCGGGATTCAAACTCACAACCCCTGGATAATGACAGCCCGCGTCGCTACCGACTGAGCTACAGGCAATTGTGAAAGAAGCTTTCACCTTAATTAATTAACCCTTTCCCAACAGCAGACACATTTTGACGCAATGGCAGCAGAGGACTTTTAAAAACATTTTGGCCAATGGTGAAATTGCTCATGATGATCAATTTTTTCTTTGGCAACAATGTTGACTACTTTATTTAACATTATTAAGCTATCTTTTATGGAGATTTTTCAGGTTTTTGTCACCATGTTTTCAAAGTCGTCTGCTGCAGGTTTCTAATGTATTAGGGAAAGGTTAAATTAATTCTACTCAAAATGTCAATTTCCTGGATTCAAAACCAGTACTTGCACAGACTGCATGGAAAACTCACAAAGGCAAAACCCTCTTATCATGAGATTTGAAACCAGGACCTTTGATTGACTGACACGGTTACAACTGTACCAATGTCTTCCAAGACCCTTCCATTATGAGGCCCATGTCTGAGCCATCAACTCCAACTATTACTAAAAACTAGGAAAAGCAAAATAGTAAAAGAAATAAAGCCGTTCCTCAGTAGTGATGTATCTTCTTTCACAACACTGAAGATTTTACTTATTTTAATCAAAAAATTACTTATGATGTTCCCACGGTGGACAGCTGGGAAAAAAAGGTGCTATATTAACACAAGAACAGGCCGAATTGTTTAATCATGTGAATAATTACCTTTAGACATCCATAATATGACATAGTCCATTAAATGACCAAATATGGCTATCACTCCCACACGACTGCCCTGTCTTTAATGACACAAAATTCAGTGAAAATAGCCACAAAAGATAGGGTGAAAACCATTATTATTCATGCATTTTATTGTCACTCACAGTGACAGCCTGGGTTATATTGTCTTTATATATATAGGCTGTTTCAGAGTTTATCTGAAATTATAACACCTGGAGGTATCTATATATATATATCTATGTATAACACTTTTAACTCTTTCCCACATGCAGTCCATGAGACACATCTGCAGCAGTTGACTTTGAACACATCTAGGCCAAACTCCATATGCATCAATGTTTTCCTAAGTCATCTGCTACAAATGTGTCTGCATGTAGGAAAGTGTTAAAAGAGTTATACATATATATATATATATATATATATATATATATAGATACCTCTGGACGCATCTGCAACTTTTGAAATAAATGTGTCAAAAGGAGAAATTGACATGTCAACATAGTTGCATACTCTTCTATTCTAGTAAATAAATTTCTATTTATAGGGATATTCCAGATTTTTGCATAGATGTTTTTGATATATTGTGTGCAGCAGATTTGTATTACATGGAATTGAGTTAATAGAAAACATTATGAGCAAATTAAAATCTTGCTGCAATGTCTTTTAAGGTCATCTGCTGCAGGGGTGTCAGAAAGTATGTGGGTTGATAGTTTGGTGATTTATGCCACTTTCAAAAAGTTTTCAGTTATGTCACAGCATTTCCTGGATAATTTTCCAGTACTATTGGTCCAATAATTTGTCCTGAAACAAGCCAGTCAGTCTTAATGTTAACCCCACAATCCTGAGCCCCAGGGAGAGCAGCCATTCCTACCATTTTTAATATAAAGTCTTTGGTATGACCAAACCAAGGATCAAACCCGCATTCTCCTGTACTCGAGGGGGACGCTCTACCTCTACAGTCCACTGAGGCGGATAGAAAGTATGTGGGAAAGGATTAAAAGTGGCCAAGCGACGGCCAAGAAGTCATACCTGAAGCCATGTTAAATCTCTTCCAATATAAGTATCCATGTAAACAGCCTATAAGAACATTGATTACTATATAGTTTAATCCTGCCATCTACTTCAAAGATTCCCCCTATCTGACAATGATCCATCTATCAACTTGTATATTTCATACCAAATTCTTGTATGTTCACCCTTTTACAAATAACCACAGTTAATTTACAATGAATCTTCTCAACATACTTAAGCCTTTCAACACATTTTTTACCCTCTTCAAAATACAACAAATCTGCAGCTGACGAGTTTGAAAACAATTAGGCAAAAATATGGAAAGGATTACAATTTCCAACAATAAAAACAATTTCTCCTTCTGCTATATGTTTTCAAAGGTCAATCTTATTCCGAGCATTATATATTGCTCATAATGAGCAGTTTGCCTTTTTTGAAAGCCACTGTTTTCCGCAAAGTCAACATTTAATAATGGCCTGAACCGTTACTTTTATTTACAACAGACCAAGCAACCAGTTATTGCAATCACAACTAACCAAGGGGTCAATACAAATATTAACCCTTTGCCTCATATAGAGGCTTTCTGACGCCAGTCTGCAGCAGACAGCTTTTTGAAAACATAGTGACAAAAAAAGAAATTGCACAAAACGTGCAATTTCTCCTTTTGCCAAAATGTTTTCCAATTTTTGTCATGGGTTATCCATTCAATTATGGAGATTTTCTATGTTTTGACAAAATACGTTCAAAGTCGTCTGCTGCAGAATTGTCGTATGAGGGAAAGGGTTAACTCTTAGTTCAACTGACATATCTTAAAGTCAACTAATCAAAAGTCACCAAAGTCAAGAACACTCTAGTTGAGCATATTTTGACATCTGCAGAACTGTCCATTGGCAAACTTACTGGTCAAGAAACTATGATCTGCTGAACTCTACATTGTTCTACTAACAGGTCAATGAGCATGAGGAGAACTGGTTTTCCAGCAGCCACGCAAGCAGAACTGTCCAATGGGCCGCAAGCAGAACTGTCCAATGGGCCGCTCTATAGATAAATCTGCTTTAGATCAATCAGCATTTGCAAAACCATTCATTGGTCTATTAACTGGTCAAGAAACATGTCAACCCTTTCTCTCATACGACAATTCTGCAGCAGACGACTTTGACCATATTTTGTCAAAATATGGAAAATCCCTATAATTGAATGGATAACCTATGACTAAAAGTGGAAAACATTGTGGCAAAAGGAGAAATTGCACGTTTTGTGCAATTTCTTCTTTTGTCACAATGTTTTCAAAAAGCCGTCTGCTGCAGAGGCGTCAGAAAGCGTCTATATGAGGGAAAGGGTTAAGAAATGTTCATTGGTCTATTAGCAGGTCAATCAGCATTGGCAAATCAAAATTTTCCGAACTGTTCGTTGTTCATCTACTAGTAGGTCAAGCAACATATGTAAAACTGTTCATTGGTCTACAAGCGGTTCGGTCCACATTTGCAAACAGTTCATTGATCTGCTGACAGGTCTAGTAACATTTGCATAACTGTGCATTGGCCTATCGAGAAGTCAATTAATTAACATTTTCAGAACTGTTCATTGGTCTACTAGCAGGTCAATCCACATTTGCAAAACTGTTCATTCATCAACTGACAGGTCTAGTAACATTTGCATAACTGTGCATTGGCCTATTGAGAAGTCAATTAATCAACATTTGAAAAACAGTTCCATCAGTCTAATTAGAGGTTGAAGATCTTAAACAATCAAGCACTTTAATTCTATTAGTTCTATTGACATGTTGACATACAGAAAATAACATGCCTTCACTTCTTTGAAGGGGCGCATAATATATGAAATGAAAATAATACCAGTTAATGCCAAATGCATGCCTTTTAATGCAGGATGTTTTAACATGCATTTCTGATAATAATGATCCATCATTTTGTCAAAGATTTGCATTTCTTGACATTAACATTTCTATCTAGACTACATTATATACAGGGCAGCATTCATTATTAAAGGTCAGAGAGAAAGAGAGAAATATGTTAATTCAGATAAAAGATCCACTTGTGGGGGAGAGATAACTGAGCCATTATATGTCTATATATAGTTTGATCCAAACTAAAGAAAAACCAACCAAAGAAGTACATTGACAAGTGTAGATTGAGACCAGCTTGCACATTCACGACTATAATAGTGTGTATATTCATGCTGGTCTAAATATTATAAGTATATATTAAATGTCACATAATTAAAAGTTTGTTTTCCTTTAGTGAATAACTCATTTGTATAATATACATTTTTAGTATATTTATAATTGTCTTACTTCTTTCCCACATTTTGATGCATCTGCAGCAGAAAACTTTTGAACACATTGTGGTAAAAGGAGAAAATACTTATAATGTGCAATTTCGTCCATTTGTCACATGATGCTTTCAACTCAGTATTCAATACTTATAAACTTTTATTTATAAAGAGTTTCCATATTTAGTCTTGTTACTTTTAAAGTCGTCTGCTGCAGATTTGTTGTGTGTGGGAAAGGATCAATGATAGTGTCATGCTCGTATATATACTTTAATGAACCACAAACTGTTCAAAGGACAATGCTATAAATATGTCACAAATTTTGGCCCTGTTTCAAGGAAATGCCTTATTTGTGCCTCTGCAAAACATGTTGAAAGTTTCATCTCATTAGTAGACATTTTGACATTCTACCTGTAGTAGGTAAAGGCTTTGAATACCTCTAGGCAAAACAATGAAAGATCTCTGTATATGACAGTTTAATAATAAAACATGACCATGATGACCCTCGATCATTCCCCGAGTCATGCCAACCACATAATAGTCAATCGCAATAACTCTTTTTGCAGTCAGGTAAGCTAACACTAGAGTTTTAACAAGATTTCCCTTCAATTTGGCCTTAGTGACCCAACATGACCCATGTTTGGACAAAATTGGCCTAGATATCATCAAGACAATTATTCAACATGTGCAGGTTAAAAATACGGCTTCCAGAGTGTTTTACTAGATTTTCCTTCAATGGGATTTGACCAAATTGTGACCTAGTTTTAGACCTCACATGACCCAATTTCAAACTTAGCCAAGATTCGATGGAGATGTATGTTTTGATGAACTTCCATGAAGGTAACGGATGTAAAATGTTACCTGTAGCCTGTTCACAAGGCAAGTGTTGACGACACAAGACAGACAGACCACGGACAAAATGTGATCACAATAATATGAGACATTTCCCCTTTCCAAAGGTCATCTGCTATAGATGGGTTATAATGGGTCTGCATGTTGAAAGGGGTTCAACTTCCATTACAGCTCTAATACCAATATATAGCAGATTTGTGACAACATGACCTTAAATTGATCCCCTGAGTATTAGTATAGCAGCAAATGTGTAACTGCTTATGAATCAGGGAAAATTTGATCAAGAGTGGGAATTAAGCTGCAAGGAGTTGACAACTTATCAGAAGAGGACATTAAATTTTGTAATAAGGCATTAAAATCTTTGAACAATTTGAAAAAGGACCACCATGGCAAAGAAACAATTTTCTATGAAATTATTTTTCAATTGGTCTATGAGAAGTTGTTTGCAGTTAAATGTAATAGGCTGACAGACTGATGGGCGTTGGTTGATCATAATAGCTCAAAACATTATGGAGAAGATCACTGAAAGAACATTTCTATGCAATTATCTTGAAATCAGACAAGCATTTTCATAAGAATGCAATTTTAAAGTTTTGTCATTTTGCCTCTTTGTTGATGCCCCCTAGCTGCCATGTTTTAAGACTAATCAATAGTTATGGCTTATGTTTTTTTGCTGAACTGGTCACCCAAGGAACATTTCTACCAAATTGTATTGCAAACTGTAAGCAGATTCAAAGGATTTGAATTTTAAAGATTGGGCATTTTGCCATGTTTTTGATGCCACAGCTACCAACAATCTCCATAGAATTTAAATCATTTAACATTTTAAAAGAGGACCACTAAAGGAACATACTAGTGAATTTGGTTGAAATTGGTCCAGTGATCTGTTTAAAGCTAAAAGTAAAAGACGGACAGACAATAATCAAATTAGATCACCTTGAGCCTTTAGCTCAGGTGATCTTAAAACGTATAGTAAAGAAAAAAGTATCGGAAAGTAGAGAGTAAAGGGGAAATTAAAAGTTTCATGCAGAGGAGAAATAACTGTATCTATACTGTAATAACATCTGAGTTATAATTCAGGGGGCACTTTTAATAGCCAACAGGAATTTTATTTTTAGTGTGAACAAACTAAATACTTTGGACTTGTATTTAAACCCTTTTCTACAAAAATTACAACAAATCTGCGGTAGACAACTTTGAAAACATTTAGGCAAAAATATTGAAAATCTCTATGAATGAAAGTATAATAATTATAGAAGGAGATGCTGATCACCATGAGCATTTTCTTCTTTAACCCTTTCCCTCAAACGACAATTCTGCAGCAGACGACTTTGAACATATTTTGTCAAGAAATGGAAAATCTCTATAACTGAATGGATAACCTTATAATGACTTAAAGTGGAAAACATTGTGGCAAAAGGAGAAATTGCTCGTCTTGAGCAATTTCTTCTTTTGTCACAATGTTTTTAAAAAGCCGTCTGCTGCAGAAGCGTCAGAAAGCGTCTATATGAGGGAAAGGGTTAATGTTTTAAAAAAGTTGTCTGCTGCAAGTATGTCAAAAGGTGTATATATGTGGGAAAGGGTTAACATGATGACACAAACCTAACTTATCTGCCCAACTGAACTAAGTAGAACTTTTCCCACATGCAGATTTACGTTTGAAAACATTGCGACAAAAGGAGTGATAGCTTATAATGAGCCATTTCTTCGTTTGTCACAATGTTTTTTTACGCTATCAAATAATCAAATGTTCATATTTAAAGGGACATTAATTACCATTAGCCTTCTTAAAAAAGTTGAGGATGTGGAAAAAAGTTCTGGAAATTAAGTATGAAAGGTGGCTTAGTGCATCTCTATCGGAGTATCAAGGAAATGAAAATTAAGTCTTTATGTGTACCAAGACATCACTTGTTAACCCTTTCCCACCTAAAGACGCATTCTGACGCATCTGCAGCAGACGTCTTTTGAAAAAATTGTGACAAAAGGAGAAATTGCTAAAAACAAGCAATTTCACCTTTTGCCACAATGTTTTCCATTTTTTAAAGAACGTTATAGCTATAACAATTTAAGAAATTTTCTATATTTTTTGTTCTGACATTTTCAAAGTCGTCTGCTGCAAATTTGTTGTATATGGGAAAGGGTTAACCTAGACCACTAGTACAGAGATTTGTATTGAACCGGTTGTTTTTTATTCCCACTAGAGACATGCTGAACTATCTCACACAAATCACACCAAGGAAAAAGTGCTCCCTTGAAGAAGAATCTTTACTGGACCTTTGTTTGTAGCTCTCATCTATACGAGATTCAAATTTGGTTTGATAGTTTTGTTTTATTATTTCAGTTATATCATGGCAACAGTTCACTTATGCCTGGTCCCTGGTTCAACAGACCAGTACTAGGCTAGGAAATGTGCCTTGCCAATTTTGGCACTCCACCATTACCATAGTGCCGCAATTGCAAATTGAAACCGGGACACCCGATTCCAAATCCCAGATGCTAACCATATGAAATGTCTATGATATTGTGATAAAACCTTTTCCTTGAAGCATGTTGAATCAATAATCATCAGGTTTTTTTAACACCACTTTCAACAGTATTTCAGTTATATCACTGCCTTTTTCTGGGTAAATAACCAGTAGTACTGCTATCATTTATCCTGACAATCCTAATGCTATATCCAGAACCCTGAGCGCCATGAGAGAGAATCCATTTATTCCCTTTTTAAAATCTTTGCTAAGACTACTTGGGATTTGAACCCTGATCTCCCGCCCGAGATCTTAGAACCACTGCTCTAAAATGACGATTATTGCCAGTATTTACCCTTTCCGTCATACAACAATTCTGCCGCAGATGACTTTGAACATATTTTGTCAGAAAATAGATAATCGCTTTAATTGAATGGATAACCTATGACTAAAAGTGGAAAACATTGTGGCAAAAGGAGAAATTGCTTGTTTTGAGCAATTTCTTCTTTTGTCACTAAGTTTTCAAAAAGCTGTATGCTGCAGAGGCATCAGAAAGCATCTATATGAGAGAAAGTGTTAACTTTTTCCCACATATAGAATGCATTTTGACACAGTGACAGCAGAAGACTTTTGCAAACAATCAGACAAAGAGAGAAATTCTTAATGAGCAATGTCTCCTTTTAATTGCCACTATGTTTTAAAATCTATTCAATTATTAAACTTTCATTAATGGAGATTTGCTATATTTTTGCCTTGATGTTTCCAAAGTCGTCTGCTGTAGATTTATTGTATGTGGGAAAGGGTTAACACAGAGATGCAGGAAATCCCCCAAATGTTAACATAAGACATTGGGTGCATAAATAAATCAAGATATGAAAAAGTCCAGTGAAGATTCTTCAGTCTGTCTACTAGAAAAGTTAGTTGTTCATTACAACTAGAAATGTCATGCAAAACACAGCCCATTGGGGTACATTACCTGTTCCCTATCTGGGGACTCAAGGGTCAATTTTATGTGGTTGATGGTGTCAGGGGGGCTCTGAAGGGGAATTAGCATTAAGGTGCAAATAAAAAAGGGTTAATAAAGAGGAATAAGTTAACTAGCAAAAATGAAAACAAAACATTATGAAAATAACAACAGTTAATCAGGCAACTTAACATGTACAAAATTAAATGTCTCTACCCTCTCCTACATGCAGACACATTTTGACGCATGTTCCTTTCCCACCTGCATGCAGACAACATTTGAAAACATTGTTGCCAAAGCGAAAATGGCTCCATTAGTTAGCAATGTCTCGGTTTTCCACATTGTTTTCAACTCTATTCAATAATTAAACTTCAATATTTTTGCAGTCATTTTCAAAATCGTATGCTGCAGATTGAATTTCTTTAGAAGTCTTTCTGCTGAAAAATTGTTGTATGAGTGAAACAGAAATACTTAGATATAGTCTATACAGACCACTTTTAGACACCTCTTATTTGGCTCAAGACTTTTGTAAACATTTTGGGGAAAATATTTCTCAGATGTATATCACTCAGTATCATAACATCCTTTTGCATCACAGCTTTTTTTTGGATTTTTTTTTTGGATTTTTTTCTTTTTCTTTTTCATATTTAAATTGAAAGTTGAAAACATTGCATGAAAAGGAGAAATGGCATTCCAAACAGCTTTGTTTAATGTGTAAATGGGTTAATCAAACATGACAAAAAAAATATTCCAATTCACATTTGACAATCTGCTTAGCTGTCGATAAGGTAAATGGAACTTTAGTTATTCACTTCTAAAAAATAGACAATTTCTATCAGCAGTTAGCCAAACAAAACAAAATAATACAACATAAGGGATATTATTGTGATACTTTCTATCTATAGAATCTATATCATGGTTATATTGGATCTTAAATTTACAGAGTTGATCTAGATCATGGAATGAATGAATGTATATTGTTTTATGGCGCATCGACAGCTAAGGTCATTTAGCGCGCAATTAAATTTAATTATTCATGATCCCTGGGTAAACAAACCAGTACCATGACCGTAGTGCCGCGACTGGGGATCGAACCCGGGACACCCGGTTTCGAAATCCTCGACGCTAACCACTCGACCACAGCGGATTCCTCTAGATCATGGAACATCATTGACTGTGTCAGTATGCATAATGTGGAAAATCATGCTGTCAGGACAGAATGGTGCCCTTTAACACTTTCCCACAAACAACATAATCTAAAGATGACTACCATGAAAACAGTTGAACGCTGTGTAAAAAGGAAACAATGGCCCATTATGAGTAATTTCTGCTTTTGACCCAATACTTTTTTCAAGTTGACTTCTGCAGTTCCAATGAAATGTGTCCACATTCGAAAAAGAGTTTAATCTGCAGAAACATGTTGATTCATTTCTTAATTACTGCCATTATGCAAAAACTATTTTCCTGTTTTCAATTGATCCTGGATATAATTGTATGTAAATTTAGATCCCATGAAATATTATAAAATCTTGAATTGCTAAAATGTAACTTTTAACCCTTTCCCTTATATAGACGCTTTCTGACGCCTCTGCAGCAGACAACTTTTTGAAAACATAGTGACAAAAGAAGAAATTGCACAAAACGTGCAATTTCTCCTTTTGTCACAATGTTTTCCACTTTTTGTCATAGGTTATCCATTCAATTATAGAGATTTTCTATGTTTTGACAAAATAAATTCAAAGTCGTCTGCTGCAGAATTGTCGTATGAGGGAAAGGGTTAAAACACCTTTTATCAGGAAATAAAAAAATAAAAAATATCACAATAGGGTAGCAACTAAAAGCAAAATAGCATTCATTTGAGGCAACAAAAACTTGGCTGAAACAAACTGTTTTCTAAACTACAAATTTTCAATGAGTATATGCTTTTGTAGAACAACCAGCTTGCTGAAAACGCATGTCATAACTTAATAACAAATCTGTGAGATACCAATGTACCTTTCTGATTCTGTAGAGATACAATCATCTGTAACACTTAACCTGTAACCGATAACTTTCAATGCCTCTGCAGCAGACGACTTTCAAAATGAGCAATTTTCTCCTTTTACAATGTTTCCAACTTAATATCTCTTATTTTCCAATAGTAAGACACTAAAATCAATTAACCCTTTCCCTCATATAGACGCTTTCTGACACCTCTGCAGCAGACGGCTTTTTTAAAACATAGTGACAAAAGAAGAAATTGCACAAAACATGCAATTTCTCCTTTTGCCACAATGTTTTCCACTTTTTGTTATAGGTTATCCATTCAATTATGGAGATTTTCTATGTTTTGACAAAATACGTTCAAAGTCGTCTGCTGCAGAATTGTCGTATGAGGGAAAGGGTTAAGGTTAAATTCATTTACTATTCTAGAATTGACGATGAAGCAGAAATACAAAAATTCAAATTAATAAGAGTAGTTAATTACTTACCTCAAACTTTGTCGAAGCTGCCCCTAACGCTTTAGGGCTGGGCGGGGGTGGAGTGGATCTACTTGCCGAATGCATTTCTGATGACTTGGCCATCTGAAGTAAGAAATTAACAAAACCATTTTGATCTATCACTTGAAACAAAATACAAGTTTAACCTTTTCAACATACAACAATTATCAACAGCAGACAACTTTGAAAAAATCTAAGCAAAATATGGAAAATTAAAGTATAATAATTGAAGAAATTTGTTGCTACTGATGCACCAAAATGTGTATGCATTGTGTGAAAGGCATACTAGAGACAAGATGCGCAAGTCAACCCAATCACAATTTTCATAAAATTCTAAACTAGACTCATATCTGACAAGACAAAACTATTAATTTGTAACAAAAGTAAAAAGTCTGCATACATTACAGACCACAAGGTTAAATAATCCTTGAAATAAATTTGTAATTCACTCACATGTACAGTATTTATGCAGTATAAACATATATCATATGTAGAAACTTTATTCTTCTTAAATTCAGGCAGAAATTTGAAATAATGTCCAATCTTATTGTCCATGAACAATCCTACGGTATGATAGTACCATGAAAAATTGTTTTGTTCCAAATTTACATATTTACTCTTTAACCCTTTCACACTTGAATAGTGACTTGATGATGCATTTCGAGGCAGCTGTAGAAGAAGACTTTTGGAAACATTGTGGCAAAAGAAGAAATTACTCATAATTAGCAATTTCTCCTTTTTCTTCAATGCTTTCATCAATATTATTAGTCGCCGGGCAGAAGCCCGCGACTTCTATTTTTAATAGCTTTTCGGAAATCACATGGGAGGGCGGCTTATTATTAGAAAGAAACAAATCTAGATGATTTGAACATATTACAATTGTGGTTGTTTACGAAAACTAATAAATGACACATCTAAAATGAAATAAATATTCCGATTTTTAATGTTTGCAGTTTTTTTTATTTCACTCGCATTTAAGTTTTTTGTCTTATTTACGAAGACAAAAGTGGTCCCTTCAAGACGTGAACCAACACCCCCTAATGCAGACTCTTATGTGTCATCATTGAGGTCAATTTCGGATTCTCCTTTTAATAGCAATTTTAACTTACTAAATGTTGTTTTCATGTTCAAAGAGATGTCTTGATTTGTGTAGAATTCATTTAATAATGTTATCCATGAATATCTAAAGTAGGAACTGTTTCTAAGCTAAATATAGACCCTATTCTGTTGTGTAGTTTCGTGACCTTTAACATCGATTTTCGCGCATGCGCATTTCGATATGAAAAAGCGAGTGATATTATTTTATTTTAGACAACTACAAGACGAAAGAGAAGCCGCAATATTTCGTTGTACATGTAGAAATAAGAAAAAAAGAACATTTTTAAATCCACAAACGATAGAACAATTTAAACTGTAGACGGTAATGCTGATATATTTCTCCTTTTGAAGACTTTTGTTTTCTTCAAATTACCTCCCTTTAAAGCAATACCAGGATATTTACCTTGTGATTCGAATAAGATTGACAAACATTGAAATTATATGAATGAATACTATTATTTAAATAAGTAACAACAGCAAAATTAAATTTAAGCCAGATAAATGTGTACACATTTCGTTAATTTTTTATAGATACCCTATTGTATAGGTATGTATATAAAATTTATAAGCAAATGTTTTCATTACTACGTTCCTAATGTTTGAATAGACTAAGGAAAGTCAAGAATACATAAATAAATCAATGCAGTCTTTTCCGGCGACATTGATGCCTTGCATCAACTTTCTCTTGTACTTTGATTTATATACATTCAATAGTTTTTCCTAAAGGGTCTGCTGTAGATTTGTTGTATTTGGGAAAGAGTTAACCCTTTCCCTCATACGACAATTCTGCAGCAGACGACTTTGAACGTATTTTGTCAAAACATAAAAAATCTCCATAATTGAATGGATAACAAGTTAGAATGACTAAAAGTGGAAAACATTGTGGCAAAAGGAGAAAATGCATGTTTTGTGCAATTTCTTCTTTTGTCACTATGTTTTCAAAAAGTCGTCTGCTGCAGAGGCATCAGAAAGCATCTACATGAGGGAAAGGGTTAAATTAGGAGGACAATCAAGGCATGTTCCCTCATAACCCCTTCATACTCTTGGTTATCACACATCCACTCCCCTCAAATAACTTTTCCAATCGATAGGGTTTTACTTTGTTTACTTCAATATAGCAGCCAGTTCAGGCAATGTATACAAACTGTCCACTCTTTTTATTTTGAAGATTCCATTGAACCTGTTCCCATCTGAACATTCAACACATTTGCAGCAGACGATTCAGACATAATATAGGCTAAAATATGTTAACTTTCTATTAACCCTTTCCCTCATACGGCAATTCTGCAGCAGACGACTTTGAACATATTTTGTCAAAAAATAGAAAATCTCTATAGTTGATTGGATAACATATGACTAAAAGTCGAAAACATTGTGGCAAAAGGAGAAATTGCTCGTTTTGAGCAATTTCTTCCTTTGTCACTATGTTTTCAAAAAGCTGTCTGTTGCAGAGGCGTCAGAAAGCGTCTATATGAGGGAAAGGGTTAAAAAGAACAATTTTTCCTTTTATCACAAATTTTTTAAATGCATAATTTGCTTCAGATGCATCAGAATATATCTGCATGTTGAGAAAGGTTTAATTCTTTCCAACTTGCAGAATGCATAATTCTGACTCATCTGCAGCAGACAACTTTTGATAACATTGTGGCAAAAGAAGCAATTGCTCATCATAAGCAATTACACATATTGTAAAAATGTTTTCAACTCTATTCAATAATTATACTTTCATTTTTAGACATTTTCAATATGTTGCCTAGATATTTCAAGTTATTTGCTACATTTGGTGTATGGCTGACAGGGTTAAAATAGCATAGTGTATCAGGTTTTGTGGGGATAAAAATGTGAGGATCGAGACAAAAATGTCACACTTTTATGTTATGTTTAATTAGGAAAGATAAATGTTGGTCACCTTGCAGACAGACATTAATCCTTTCCATCATATAACACATCTGCAGCAGAAGACTTTAAAAACATCCAGACCAAAAAAAGGAAACTCACTATATCAATGAAAGAATTATTGAATAGAGAAAGTTGAAAACATGGTGGGAAAAGGATAAATATCTCATTATGAGCAATTTCTCCTTTTGTCCTTGCGTGTACAAAAGTTGTCTGCTGCAGAAGTAAAAAGTAACGGAAAGCGGCTGTATGTGAGAGATGAACCTAACCAAAGTCTAACATTTGACCTAAGATTTAGCTGTGAATAGGTAAATAAACTTGGTTCAAGCATTATGGCAAATTCTTAGAGCAATCTTCCTCTTTTTAACCATTTCCCACAAAAATGTTTTTAACTCTATTAAATAATTGTTCTTCGACGCTTTCTGATGCCTCTGCAGCAGACGGCTTTATGAAAACATAGTGACAAAAGAAGAAATTACTCAAAACGAGCAATTTCTCCATTTGCCACAATGGTTTCAACTTTTAGCCATACTGGTTATCCATTCAATTAAAAAGATTTTCTATTTTTTGACAAAATATGTTCAAAGTCGTCTGCTGCAGAATTGTTGTATGAGGGAAAGGGTTATAGTCATTTTCTATAAATTTGGCCTAAATAATTTCAAAATCATCTGCTGCAGATTTGTTGTATGATTGATAAATTTGGCTTTATGTGGTTTTCATCAATAGTGGACAGTTTGTATTTCAGGTAATGTGCTAACAGTGGCCTTTTCTGACTAGTCCTTTTTCTCAATTTTCTTTAATGTAGGACAAGAGAAGATGAAAATATTAAATTTCTTAACAAAAAAAGTTCATTTGCATGATAATAGCATATTATACCTGCATATTTCATTCCAGTGTTTTAGATTTAAACCACAATCATTATAGCAGCACTGTAAATAATACTGACTCATTTACATATAACTGAAGTCTAAGCAAATGGGAATTCATGATTTCAAAGACTGCGGCATACCAGAGATTCAGTTTCTGAGAAAACTTACAAAAAATAAATGAAAAGAATCGAGTTACAAAAAACATCTCAGTTTATAGTATTTTAAGTTGCAATATATTTAGTGAAAAGCATAAAAAAAGTCTGATACAAAAATGTGGTTAACCCTTTCTCACTTACAACATATCTTAACCCTTTCCCTCATACAACAATTCTGCAGCAGACGACTTTGAACGTATTTTGTCAAAACCTATGACAAAAAGTGGAAAACATTGTGGCAAAAGGAGAAATTGCACGTTTTGTGCAATTTCTTCTTTTGTCACTATGTTTTCAAAAAGCCTTCTGCATGCTGCAGAGGCGTCAGAAAGCTTCTATATGAGGGAAAGGGTTAAGAAGACAACTTTGAAAACCTGTAGGTAAAAATTGAAAATCTTTATTAATGAATGCAAGATTACTGTAAAGAGCAGAAAGCATTGTGACAAAAGCAGAAATAGCTCATCATGAGCAATTTCTCCTATTGCCACAATGTTTTCAAAAGCAATCTGCTGCAGATGCATCAATATGCGTTTACAAGTGGGAAAGGGTTAAGGGTAATTGAGACTGAAATACAATAGTTTATTTGCATACAAAAACTGGAGTGTCTTATTTCACAAATTTACATCTCACAGCATGTACAAATCCTTAGGTAATGTGTCAGCCTGCTTTGATTCCCTCCCTTTGTTAGATAAGTATGAGTAGTCTCCCTTAGAATGAAAAACGTGTAATTTATTTCAGATGGATGAAAAAATAAATGATTTCTAGAGTTTTAGAGTTTTAGAGTTGTAGTGAAATACTTAGTCTTGTGAAATTCTTACTTGACCTCAACTCCTATACAGTGGATATTCAAGATAAATTGTATCAGTTTTCACAATACAGGACCAATTGCTTAACCCTTCTATACCTGCAGACACATTTTGATGCATTTGCAGCAGATGATTTAGGTAAACATTGTGACAAAAGAAGAAATTGCCAATAAAGTTCATCTTTTGAGATAAAGGTGTTAGTTGGGATCCCCTCCAAGGCTGTAAACCTTTAAAATGAGTGAACAATGAATGCACAATTCAGTCTGAATGATGCAGATATGATTGCTCATTTACGTTTTTTTCCTACTGTGCATTTCTTTTTTAAAAACCATCTGAAAAGAGAATGCAAACTTTGATCAAAATAATGGTAAAATGTCCTGAAATGCACTAACACACTGCTGGAAAAAGAGGATATTGTTCATCAGAAGCCATTTCTGTTTTTCTCAGTGTTTTAAAAAAAACATCCGTTGCAGAGTAAACAAAGAGACATAGTACTGATGAGAGGAAATGTTTAACACAAATGGCGCTTAAAATGAGGAGGATGCACGCACAAATCTCACAAAAACATCACACACAAAATGAGAAAGGATAAATGAAGCTGTTGAGCAATCACTGCCACATGCAATATCACAGATCTAGAGGAGGGGTATATCCATATTCATTATCTGAGATCCCTCTAACCTTTAATAATGTGGTTGGTACTCAATAGAATTGTCTCACTAGAACAATTCTTGTATAACCACAACATAGAGTTAAGCCCTGTCCCAACAAATCTGCAGCAGAAAACTTGGTTAACTTCAAGGCAGAAGTTTTGAAAATCTCTGAAATAAAAAGTCTATTTTTTATATTTATTGAATAGAGTTGAAAACAGTGGAAAAAGGAAAAATTGTGAATCATGAGCAATTTTTCCTTTAGCATCAATGCTTTCAAAAGTCGTCGTCTGCAGCTAAAGCATCAAATTGCGCCCGCAATTGCAAAAGTGTTATTTGAGTATTATGATATAATTGGGGAGAATATCTTTCTATGCTCCCTCTTCTAGACATCTGCAAATTTCATTTCCATTTTTTAAGCACACATGTATCTGTTTTAGCTTAAAAGAGGCACTGCTTCTAAATGCATTCATTTACACTCAATACACACAGAAACTTTCCATCACTTTCAATTCTGAACACCTGTAAACAAGTAAAACTTAATCAAATTACTCTTATTTGTTCCGACTCGCTAAAAACAAACAAATGCATTGATTCAATATCTCTTCAGGACAATACCCTTTGTTAAGTATATTTCAACAAAAAGTTGTTTGGTATTAACATGCCAAGAGTGTCCAAGGAACATATTGTGCCCACAATAAAGTCAAAGCTTGATGGTCGATCAGATAAAAAGGACATAACAAGAGCGCCCCAAGTGTATGCTAACGCTCACAATGATTCATAATCTCTTCAGGGCAATACCCTTTGTTAAACATACCAAGGGTGTTCTAAGGAGCCTGCAATAAAGTCAAACCTTGAGGGTCCATCAGAAAGAAAGAGGACATAAAAAAAGATCTTAAAGTGTCTCCAACACTTATGGGCAGGCTACACAAAATAAAAAAAAAGTTACAAGTAATAAGCCCAAAACGCTCTTTATCCAAGTTTTGACAGAAACTCAATCCTGAAAATGAGTTCTGCACAATTGTATACATACATATACTTAGAAAATAGATTTAGAGTCTTATATAAATCTTCAGAAAATGTACCAGTAACCTTTGCATGATTTCAGGACCAATATTGAATTTAAAGGTTAAATTATATTATTAGCGTTTGATCTGCCTTAATCATTTGACTACTGGAACTGATTTTGTATGTGTCACCATTATAGAGTCAGACCAGCAGGCGCATTCGCTGCTACATTTTTCTTTTTAATATTCCTAAAATTAGCTGTGAACTATTCCAAACATAAAGCTCACGACAAGTACATTGAAACAATTCAGCTATGCGAGGGTCAAGACAATCTAAAGAATAGCAAGAAGTTTGTTTAATTTCATATTTTGTCCCCGAAAAAGGTAAAGAATTACAAGTTTTCTCATAACATGGCGTATTGATGACATTAAATTTAAATATTATGTAGAGCATCTGGGGAAATTTGCATATGAAGTGTCTTATGAAGCGTACTGAAGTGTTTTTTCCTATGAACAGAGTTAATTCTAAACCAAACATAGCAATAAGTCTTCTTCAGGGACAATTTATATCATGTGTCTTTCAGCAAAAAATGTCTATGTCAACAAACTGCCAGATTTATAAGCTAAAACATCCCTTGTTGGCCCACAACAACAAAGCATAACTGTTTACCTCATATTTGAACCCTTACCCACATACAGACGCTTTCAGGAGCCTCTGTAGTAGATGAATTTTGAAAACATTGTGACATAGGAGAAATTGCTCAGAATGGGCAGTGATTACCACACTTTGTTCAATAGTTATACATTAATTAAGAGATTTTCCATATTTTTGCCTAGATGTTTCTAAAGGTCATCTGCTGCAGATGTTTACAGCGAAAAGATTATATTTTAGAAAATATGTAAAAATAATGTGCCATTTCTTCTTTGATCACAATAGTTTAAACTAATCTATTCAATAAGTATATAATGCTTAAATTCTAGGGTTTTGCAACATTTTTGCCTGGATGTTTTCAAAGTCATCGTGTGCAGTGTGGTTTTGGTTAACAGAAGGGTTCATGGTTGATCTTATATTATCTGTGAGCATTGTGCCATGTTTACCTACTAGTCGTAAAACATCAGCACAACCAATTGACAAAAGTTACCTCAAAGTGTAACACAAACAAACTTCAAAGTTCTTTTGTGAATGAAAGAAGAGGTCCCTGATGGCGTTTATAATTCTACTGACACTGGCATGTTTCTGTAACCCTTTCCAACATTCAACAAATCTGCAACAGGAGACTTTTAAAACATCAATGTAAAAGTATAAAATACCTTCATGAAAGAAATAATAATTATAGAAAAGAGTGGAAACAATGTGGCAATATGAGCAATTACTTCTTTTGACACAATGTTTTCAAGATAATAACATACTTATATAATGAGCAACTAGATGGTTGTTTTTGTCAAAAAAACATAATGTTATGTCTTCCCCATTGCAGTTTGTCTATGATTGTAATTCTGAAAGCTTGACCTTGAACCGAAGTAGTTGTAAAATGCACTATGCACATCGTCTCAGTATTGCATACATTTGTGGTGAGTAACTTCAAAATCCTTCAAGCGATTCAAAAGTTATTGAGCAGACATGAAATATAGTTAAAAGACCTTTCACCTGTACTTGTGACCTTGACCTTGAACAAAAGCATTTTTTAGATGCGGTCTGCACATTGTCTGAGTATGGCAGTTAACATTTGTGGTGATTTATTTCAAAATCCTTCAAACGTTTCAAAAGTTATTGAATGGACACGATATAGTCATATGACCTTTCACTTCTAATTGTGACCTTGACCATGAACCAAAGTGGTTGTTACATGCGATCTGCACATTGTCTTAATATAGTGAACATTTGTGGTGAGTTATTTCAAATCCATCAAGCGGTTCAAAAGTTATGGAGTGGACTCAAAATATAGTCATGTTCTTTCACCTCTAATTGCGACCTTGACCTTGAACCAAATTGGTTGTTACATGTGCTCTGCACATCATCTCCGTATGGTCAACATATATGGTGATTTATTTCAAAATCCTTGAAGCAGCTCAAGCAGCTCAAAAGTTATGGAGCGGACACGATTTGTGGAAGACAGACAGACAGACAGACAGACAGTCAGAGCAAACACAATATGTCTCCCCATTACATATCGAAACATAATTCCTCACTGACTAAAATGTTTTAACATAGAATCTTTTGTAGCTTAGTTGAAAATGGATTTCAATAATGCTATAATTGGGTTAATAAGTTAAGCAGTGCACTTCCATACATACTTCAGTTATTAATTCTGACATATTAATTCTTTAACAATTAATTCCTTTTACTGTTCTCAGCAATTTCTCTTAACATGCTGCTATTTATGTATGCCCATTGAATAAAATATTTCTGGGTTTTTAACAATATCACAGAAGTAGTCACATTTTGATGCCTCTGCAGCCGACATAGTTGCGAGCATTGTGGAGAAAGAGAAAATTTGTGATAATGCGCAATTTCTCCTTCTGTCTGAATGTTTTTAACTCTTTCAATAATTTACACTTTCATTTATGTAGCGTTTCTACTTTTGAATTTCTTGCTTGGATGTTTTGCAATGTGACATCTGCAGACTATTTTGCTGTATGTTGGAATTTTTTGGTTAAAGCACTAATTGCCCTGTCTGCCTGTGTCTTAGAAAAACTTAATATAAGCTATAACTTTTGACTCTTCAAAGATATCATCTTCATAATAAGGTAATTTTTGTGGATTTATTGTGACAAGTACTTTCCAGTAATTCCAAAAAGTTTGACCTACATTTTATTAAAATTAACTTTGGCCTTATACCTGTTGGTGATCTTCCCACATATAGACACCTCTGTAGCAGACCAATTTTGAAAGTTGTCTGCTGCTGCGGCTGAGATTTGCTGTATGTTGGAAAAGGTTAACAAAAAGCATGTGAATTGCTCTAAAAGACCTTTAAAGGGATCGCGATACCAACATGTTTCATGAATTTGACCTTGACCTACTTCCAGGTTACAATGATACCGCCAAGGCTTTTAATTGTGTTAAACACATAAAAAAAGTTTGGGAGCAGAGACAATGACATATGACTTCTAATTTTGTTTATCTTAAGCAAAAGTGTTTGAAGCTGTACATTTAATGTGTTAATGTCTTCCAATACGTCAGTAAATGAAAGAATGATGGAAAGACAGATGGATTGATTGATTGGGATTTAACGCCATTTTCCAAAAAAATTCAGTTATATCACGGAAGCCAGTTCACCAACTTATGTGTTTCCTAGCTTTCTCACACCAGTACAACACGCAACAAATTTTTCCAAGCAACTGGCTGCTTTTCCATTGGTGAAAGATGAATAATGCTAATTGTCACAAAAACCTTTGTCAAGTGTTGGAATGAATGTTGGCCGAGGTGGGATTCAAACTCACAACCCCTGGATTGACAGCCCACGTTGCTAGCGACTGAGCTACCTGGGCTCGCCAGACAGATGGAGAATTAGTCCATAGGCAGCCGACAGAAAAACCAAATCAAATAAATTCAATTGAGTTTGTTAATTCTTTAAAACTCACTGTCTTTTGAATATCTTTGTATTTCAACGATGTTTTCTGCAGATTAATTGTATATAGGAAAGGTGTTGATCCTGTTCTACATGAAAACCCATTTTGATGCATCTGCATCAGACGACTTTTGAAAGCATTGTGAAAAGAGCCGAAAAAGTTCATAATGAGGCATATCATGAGCAACTTCTTAAATTTTTTCAACTGTTTTGAATAAAAAATACTTTCATTTATAAATAATTTCAAATTTTTGTGTAGATTTTTCAAAGTTGTCTGCTGCTGTTAGTGGGAAAGCATGGAAATTTGGACCTTCAACACTTCAAATTATGATGAAGTTGAGGGCAGTGATCCAGTGTAGAGTTGGAGATCCAGAGGTTCAACTAATTAATTAAAGATTGAATTCCAATGTCTGGTGAGTTCCTGCACCTACTTAAATTGTTATCCAGTTACCCAAAATTGAAATTTAATTTAAGCTTAAAGTCTAATGATGTTCATTAAATATCAAAAAAATTGAAACACGGGTAACATTCTCAGCACCAGTATTCAATCCTCTTTTGCTGAAAACATTGAGCAATTTTTCCTTTTGCATTGCTGTTTGCAACTCTATCAATAGAGCTAATTAAACTTTTATATATATAGAGAGATTTTCCATTTAAAGTTTGCCTTGATGTTTTCAAAGTTGTCTCCTCCAGATTGCTGTTTGTGGGAAAGGTACCATTGACAACACAACAATTGCTTCAAGAGGATTTTCCAAAAGAAAATCAATTTGAAATATACAAAGGCCACATTACTGTCTAAACAAAGGAATCAATAAATAATCAATTAAATAAATTCAAACTCTTGATATTTGGGATATATGATATGTTAATCAATAATTCTAAATTACTCCCTTTGAAGAACACATACTGTCTACTGAATGGATGCAAATGAAGTTATGAAATATACAACATTTTGCACAAGATGTGAATTTAAGACAAATTCCCATCTTTGATATTAAATGTCAGGAAATAAAACAGTTTTTCTGCTAATTTTAGCTTCATCCAGTCTTGTCATTACATGTTTTAAAAAAAATAGTAAAATATTGAATTTTCACTTACTTAACCCTTTCCCTCATACAACAATTCTGCAGCAGATGACTTTGAACATATTTTGTCAAAAAAAAGAATATCTTTATAATTGAATGGATAAACTATGACTAAAAGTGGAAAACATTGTGGCAAAAGGAGATAAATTGCTCGTTTTGAGCAATTTCTTTTTTTGTCACTATGTTTTCAAAAAGCCGTCTTCTGCAGAGGCGTCAGAAAGCGTCTATATGAGGGAAAGGGTTAAGCAAGGACAAATCCTATAACTATAATAAAATAATTTATATTTGACCAAACAATATAGATGTTGATTGATTGTTTGATGTTTTATTCCACTTTCAACAATTTTTCAGTTATCACTACGATATAGAGGATTGATGCTGCTAAACTTGGTAATGTGTCTTAAAGTAATTACTTAATTTCAACACTTCACCATAATTATATATTACTTGACAAATGTTTACTATGTAAATGTTGCAACAACATGTAAAATATTATGCAAATAAAGACATTGAATTGAATTGAAAATTATAGGTTTTCTCTGGTAACCCTTCATTATACAAGTAAATACTATATATATCTGCAGGCTGCAACACTCAGACGACTTTGAAAACTTTGGCAAAATTATGGAAATCTCTAAAAATGAAAGCAAAATTATTGAATCAGGTTTAAAACATTATGGCAAAAGGAGAATGTGCTGAGCAATTTATCCTGTTATCACAATGTTTTCAAAATTCATCTGCTGCAGATGAGTCAAAATTGGGAAAGGGATAATTATTCCCAAACTATATGTAAATGTGTGGGCCTACCTTTAATATAGCTCTATTTTTCCAGATATATAAATCCACATATAGATCCAGATGATGGAGCAAGTACATATAGTCTCCTTTAGTCACCATGGTTGTGCACTTTTCTCACACTGTTAACTTAGAACCATGTAATAACCCAACAGGTATGTCCACTTTTCCAGAGTTGATCCATTGTACTAAGTCCACCAATAAAACTTATCACCTTTTTATAGACATTATCATATGATCCAATCTGTACCAGTTATTGAATTACCCCCAGTTTATGTTTCTCTAAGAAATATATAATTTGTTTTAATTTTGTTAACTTTCAATAAAATATAATCCATTATGAATAAGTACTGAAAGGTAATTTTTAAAGGCAATACCAAGACATATTTTTAATTACATTCATAAATAATTCATTGCTCATATTGTATTAAAGAAAGCCATTACATGTATATTGTTTCAATAGTAAGCAGTTAAGCTCTAAAAAGAGATTCAAAGATTCAATCCAGGTTAATTATGTATTCATGAAGGGATAATCTATTTCCAAGAATTAACTGTAATTCCATCATTTATGCATTTACAAACAAGACTTGTATAAATCCAAACTTCTCCAGTAGTGAATGAAGGTCTTAAGTCATGTCAAATATTTAGGTTTGACCCTTTCCCACATAAAACAAATCTGCAGCAGATAAAAAAAATATGGAAAAATCTCTAGAAATATTATTGAATGGAATTGAAAACATAAAATTATTTGTGGCAAATGGAGAAATTGCTCGTTATAAGTAATTTCTCATTTTGCAACAATGTTTTCAAAAGTTGTCTGCATGTCAGATTCCATTAACCTTGTTCCCCCTTTCAGAAAAAAATCCATATTTCAATTTATAATTAATTGATTAAATCCATAAAAATCACAATTTTTCATTCACTGGTAATCCATCCTGTGTAAGTTAACTAAAAACATTGGAGTTCAGTTTCAATAGATCTACAGACTATTGTGAAAAACATCTACTGCATTTGTTTTCGTAATGAATTTTACCCCTATTGAAAACAGAGTATATACAATACAACATGAAGGGTCTAAGTGAATAAAAAATGAGTTATCTCCAAAGTTTATCAAATTTTCTTGATACTTTTATAATATATTAAGACTGTCTAAACCCACACACGATCAACTATCAATTACTCAGATAAAATAGTCAATATTTCAATGTTGACCCAGGTTCAAGTTTTAGCGACCAGTTAACTATTGCATGGTCAGCTTGTTTTAATCCTTTCTTAAATGAACTGAAATGTCATTCCCAAAAAGATCCTTTAAAATATCTCACATATCAGGTATATGAAACAGATGACATTGAAAACATCTTGGCAAAAGTATGGGAATTATTAATAAATAAAACAAGGTTTATTGAATAGTCTAATTTTAATCCCAGTGCCAAGAGGTGAAATTGCTTGTGTGAGCAATTTCTCATTGTGCGCATAAAATTTTCAAAAGTTGTCTGCTACAGATCTGTCAAATTACGTCTATAAATGGAAAGAGTAAAAATTTGCCTGTTATATTCGGTATCATACTAGCATGTTTTTAATAAATCAAACTTTTTATTGGATAGTCTATATATAAAACTTAGTGGCAAAGTTCTCATATGTCGTCTGCTGCAGACGCATCAAATTGCGTCTGCAAATTGGAAGGGTTTAGAAGAATTGGTATGTTAAATTATCAGCATGCTGTCTAACTGATTTGAGTTTCACAGTGACCTATGATTCCTATTTTCTGCAAGAAATGTGAATCTGTTTATTCAGTGTTGTACACATCTTTCAACATGCAGTATTCACACTATTATGGATTGATTTAAAAATTGTGATTTAACTCTTTCCCACATAAAACATATTTGCAGCAGGGAACTTTAAAAACATCTTTTCTAAATCTTCACTGAAAACTTAAAGACTCTATAACTTAACCCTTTCCCTCATATAGACGCTTTCTGACGCCTCTGCAGCAGACGGCACAAAAGAAGAAATTGCACAAAACATGCAATTTCTCCTTTTGCCACAATGTTTTCCACTTTTAGTCATAGGTTATCCATTCAGTTATAGAGATTTTCAATTTTTGAAAAAACATGTTCAAAGTCTTCTGCTGCAGAATTGTCGTATGAGGGAAAGGGTTAAAGTGTTATTATTTATAATGAGCAATTTGTCCATTAGCAGAAATGATTACAACAGTGTGTTCAACAGCAATTTTATCATATTTTTTTGAAATGTTCCATATTTTAGCCTAGATGTTTTCAAAGTTGTCTGCTTCAGATTTGTTGTATGTTGAAAATCTTAATCCAAAAGATTGTGATAAAAGCATGATCTGTTTACCATTACTATACCTCTTTGTAAGCAGTATTATAATAACATACATAAGGCTTCTTTATTTACAATGTTTTCGAAACTGCTATCTGCTTTTATGCTAGGAAGAGGTTCAGTCAATAATCATTAAAAAGAAGACAAATCCTAGTTGAAAGACATATTTGGACAAGCAAAAATAATAATAATCCCATACTTTAAAACACATTAAAACAATTTCTGTTAAAAATTCATTTATTTAAGCACTGGTCAAATATTGAACCAAACATTTTAATGCACCTTAAATAAATAAATCTTCATCTCTACACATGCATTATTTGTAAAGGATGATCCTTTCATTCTGATATTATTTGTTAATTAATTTCACTTTAGGTTTTTAAAAACATTGCAATAAAAGATGAAATTGCTGAAAACAAGCAATTTCACCTTAAATTGCAATATTTTGTCAAAATATTAATTCTAGTTTTCCAGATTTTTCAACTTGTTCATCAGATCTGTTGATTGTAAAGTAGACAACATTTGAAATAATGATGTGAAGTAATGGGTTAAGAGACCAAATTTGAATAATTTTCCATTCCATCACAATTCTTCTAAACAGTTATTATAGTTTCAAGTTTTCATTCAATTACCCAGGCCATAACACAGATTTATTTGAGAAGGTAGTAAATTGTCCACTGATAGCAATGTGACAAAATATGTCAAAACAATATCATCACTTTTTTTAACAAGTTTTATAAAGATTTCAACTATTCAACACAAAGACACATATTTCCAGTGCCAACTATAAATGTGACGGAGTGCATTTAAATGTATTAATTTTCTTGAAAAAACAATAAGCAAACTTTGCATTCTCAAAACAAGAGGGCCATGATGGCCCTATATCGCTCATCTGAGTAAGTGTTTTAGGGTCCTAATTTAATTGCTATACAAAAACAAGAAAAAAGGTGAAAAAGTCATGGTGAAGGTCATCCAAAGACAATGATGATATTTGATTGTAAAAGATCACACTACGGTCATGGTCACATGTTTATAAATCAATGTAAATGAAGTTTTTATCATGTTCACAAAGTCAATTATAACAATTTTGCTAATTTTAAAGTGCCATTATTAGGTTTTCAAAAGGAACCGAGCTCTCATGTATATCTAGCTACAGGTACTGTATAAGTTTGGTAAACATAGGATAATAAAAGATGACTATCTTGTTCACAAGGTCAATTATAGCAATTTTGCCAATTTTAAAGGGCCATAATCCTGTCATGCTTGAACAGTTCTGGCTGGTTTTCAAAAGAAACTGAGCTCTCATTGATATCTAGCTACTGAATAAGTTTGGTAAACATCGGATAATAAATGAAGACTAAATCGTGATCACAAGAAATTGTGGACAGACATTTTGCCAATTTTAAAGGGCCATAATCCCGTCATGCATGGATGAATCTAGCTTGTTTTAGAAAGGACCTGAACTCTCATGTATATCTAGCTACTGTATCAGTTTAGTAAATATTGGATAATAAATCATGACTTTAACTTGTTCACAAGGTCAATTATAGCAATTTTGCCAATTTTCAAGGGCCATAATCCTGTCATGCATGAACGGACCTGGCTGGTTTTCGAAAGGAACCAAGCTCTCATGGATGGGGGTTTAATGACATTTTTAACACTTTTCCAGTCATATCACAGTGGCCAGTTTACCTAGTGTGTTTCCTGACTATCTCATACAAGTATTCAACACCACAGTCTTTCCTAAGAACTAGCTGCTTTTCCACATAGACCGTTAGTCCTTTGGTGGAAAACAAATGACATTAATGTCACAGTGAATTTTGTCTAACGTCGGAAATAATGTTGGCCGAGGTGGTGTTCAAACTCAAACCCCCGGATAATGACAGCTCACTTCATTACCAACTGAACTACTGGGGATGAGAATATATAAATATTAATTTTATTGATTTTCACTGTTTTACTTTGTTAATTTCTTCATTAATCTTTACCCATATATAGTTGCTTTCTGACGCCACATACAACTTTTGCCACAATGTTTTCATCCATGTTTCATCATTATACTTTCATTCATAGGGAGTTTCCATATTCATGCCTTAATGTCTTCTAAGTTGTTTGCTGTAGATTCCTTGTATATGGGTAAGGATTAATAATATAACCCTCTTTATTCTCCTGAAGTTTGAAGTCCTGTATATCAATGATAAAAATAGCAACAGTCTACTAAGTGAATCTACATATCCATGTTTAATCCACTTCATATTTGTTTCAGTCGTTTAAAAGCTCTTAATCAAAACTTGAACTTAAATCAATCGGGCATCAATTAGTTGAAGTGTTTGCAATAGTTCAGGGCTTATCTTCCAATCCTTGACAGATAGTCAGCACTGCATGAAAACAGAGGGTATCAAAATTGACCATTAATCTAAGTTTGCAAGATCTATGCCAAGTTCACCATATTAATATTTTCTTGGCCGATTTCTTTGCAATTGTATTTATTTGTCATCTTGAAGTTATATCTTTGGTCGAGCTCCAATAGCAAATGAAGTAGGCTTTAATTGGTTGGTAAATGCAAACCCATGATAAGTAACTTTCAATCAATTGTGTAATAAGGAATGTATGTGAATAAATCACCTATCCCCAGGAGAGCATTGGCTCCCAGGTGAGGCTTGATTGTAAGACAAAACCATTTTTCTATTGCTGCAGATGCCAAAGACTGGGTGACCACATATCTGAGACTCCTGGTACAAAGGCCCAGGAAGCTTAACCCTTTCCCATTGTGATACATCTGCAGCAGAAAACTTTTAAAAATATTGGGACAAAAGAAGAGATTGCTCATGATAATTATTTTTAATACATTACGATTTTCCATCTTTTTTTTAGATGTTTGAATTTGCGGCAGACGTCTCCGAAAGCAATAGTGTCAAAAACCTGTCAAATCTCCATAAAAAATAGCTTGATTGTTAAATCAAGTTGAAAACATGGTGGCCAAAGGAGAAATTGCTCATCATGAGCAATTTCACCTTTGGCCACCATGTTTTCAAAAGTTGTCTGCTGCTATTGCATCAAAATGCGTCGGCAGGTAGGAAAGGGTTAAAAGTGATCTGCTGCAGATTTGTTGTATGTGGGAAAGGGCTGGAGCTGTTATCTACAATACAGCACACTGATTAACCTCAATCAATCAATCACTGTTTATCTGTGAACCCGTCACATGAATACCTTGCACATTATAGTTAATTAGTATGATCCTAAACACAAGATTTCTACAAGTAAAAACATTTCTTGAACTATAACTGCAAGCATGGAATTATCTTTAATTTTTAATTTAATTGCACAATTGACATTAAATTTCATATAAAGAAAAACTACTGCTAGCACCATTGCATCTGTTGGTTATTATTGTGGGTAGAAAAGAAATGTTTCAAAATAAACAATCCCCCATTTAACCTTTTCCCACTTGCAAACACATTTGTAGCAGACGACTTTTGAAAGTATTTTGCTCAAAGAAAAAAGTCTGATAATGAGCATTTTTTTCCTTTGTCACAATGTTTTTAATTATTAAATGATTTCTCTTTGATTTATACAGATTTTTGACCAGACATTTTCAAAGCAGTCTGCTGCAGATTTATGGAAAATTAAGGGTTAGTTACTTTTCAAAATATGTATTCAAAAGCTCCAACAGTTCCATCAGAAAACCATTTCCCTCTTTCCGACAGACGACAACTTTGAAAGCATCTCGGCAATCATATGGAAAATCTGTATAACTGAAACTCAGTGATAGTGATATATTGCGAATAGTTGAAAATATTATGTCAAATGGAGAAATTGCTCTTCTCCTTTTGCCACAATATTTTCAAAAGAAGTCTGCTGCTGAGACATAAGAAAGTGTCCGCATGTGGGAAATGTTAATTACAACCAAGAACATTCCCTTTAACTCAGTCCAACATGACACATATTCCAACCCATGATCACTGCTTACAATGTTTACAAATGAACCAAATAGACCCAAGTGGACGAAACAAAACATTCTTGTCCAACAATAGTCAAAACCCTACCTATATGCATTACGTCACATTAGATTGTCATGAAATCATTGTACAGTCCTACTGAACTTGAGGCATCCTTCACATTGTCATTTAGCATCATTTTTGTGTGATTTTCAAAAAGCTTTCTTATTTACAACAAATCTGTAGCAGACGATTGTGAAAACATTAAAGAAAAAATTCCGATAAGCCTATAATGATAGATGAGTATAATATAATTGAAAACATTGTGGCAAAAGAGAACTTGTTCATCGATCATCAGCAATAATTATTTCTTCTTTTGTCACAATGTTTTCAACATTTGTATGCTGCAATTTATTCTTCAAAATGGATGGGAATTTCGCCTGAACCTATTTAATACCCTGATCGTATTATCATTCACTATATTTTTGCATAAATCTTTTCCAAGTTGTCTGCGTAACAGATGTCACATGTCAAAATCATTTTGTATAGGGGAATGTATCTTAAATCCATTACCCTGATCATATAATATATAATCATTTTCTATATTTTTGCATAAATCTTTTTAAAGTTGTCTGCTACAGATGTGTCAAAATGCATTTGTATGTGGCCAACATTAACCTTTTAAATACCTAAATATGCTTATTCTCCACTTATCAATTTACCAATAATGAACTCTTTCACAAAATTACCAATTGAATTCTACTTCATACAGTTTAAATGTTTCCCTAGCACATTAATCTCATAAGGACAAACCAAACATAACATCCAGAACTCACAGAATCAGTTCTTACACTTGCAGTGGATTTTATTTCTGAACTAAAAAAGAAATTGGCTGAAGGAGGCCAAAGTAGACTTGCTTCCAAGTAGATGCATTTGAACTATCTGCAGCAGCATTTCAGACCTTTGAAAACATTTTGGCAAAGGAGATATATCTCGTAACGGGTCGGTCCGGCTTAGCCTGCGCAGTGTGCAGGCTGATCTGAGTCGATACATTTAGCAGATGCCATAATGTTGGTTTTCTCGTGGAACGGCTCATATCTCACCTTGTAATTGCATGAAAAAAATATAACTAAATGACAAAAACTGTTGACATTATTGATCAAAAGATAAGATCTTTAACAAAGCCCAACTAGATACTCTGACAGACTGTCGATATCTTAAATGATACTATTGTCATCAAATATGATTAGGAAAATCCCGTTAACCCAACCCATATGGCAAACTTATTAGTCGAGTTCAAAAACCATATTACTGTACTTAATTGGCACACAATCATATTTGGAGTGGTCCGTCTATATTGAATGTATATTTTGAATTATTTTCATATTTCACCAAGCAAAGGTGTGTGGTGATAAGCTTTAAAGACATATTGTACAGAGAAAACAGAAGAACTCTCTTTCCCACATACAAGTCTGCAGCAGATGACATTGCAACAATCTTGGCAAATAAATGGAAAACCTCTAGATAATATATGTACATGAATATGAAACTATAAGTATTGAACAGAGTTGGAGTTGAAAACATGATGGCAAAAGGAGAAATTGCTCATCATGTGTGGTTTCTCCTTTTGACACAATGTTTAGAAAAGTGGTCTGCTACATATCCATCAAAAATAGTATCATGTGGGAAAGGGTTAGATTCTATCAGCAAAGCACAACACATATATAATAACTGTGAAAACTTCTGTCCAAAAATTACTAAATTTATCAGACTTATTGTCAATTTAAATTCATAATAATTTAATAACCTGTTTCCTTATATAACCCAAAACTGGTACATCTGCGGCAGATAACACTTTTTCAATAACCTTTTTTTTGTCAGTTTTCCATTGACTATTTCAACATGGAACAAATCTGCAGTATAAACTTTGATAAAGAATGAAAAAATCTATACTTATCAAAGAATAATTTTGTATTGATTTGAAACATTGTGGCAAAAGTCGTCTACTCATCAAAATGCATATGCATGTAAGGGTAAAGGAATGTGGAGCTTTATACTATTCCTGGCCAAATATCAAACTGAACTCTTTCCCATCAGCAGATGCATTTTGACGCATTTGCAGCAGACAACTTTTGTCAACATTGTGACTTAAGAAGAAATTGCTCATGAAGAGCAATTTCTCCTTTTGTCATAATGTTTTAAATTTTGTTTCAGTAATAAGAATTTCACATATCCAAGTGTTTTCATAGCCATCTGCTGCAGATTTGTTGTATGTGGGAGATATATTTAAAGCCAAAGAAATATTTTCACACCTAAATGAAATGAAACTAATTTGATCATGTGATTAATGACTTAACCAAATATCAACAAAGTTTAACACAGATTTACTAATCCTGTAACGAGGTAATTGGGATTTAAATATTACACCGACCACTGACCTGACCACTAAATAGTTAACATTTTCTTCAATCCTTTTCACCAGAACTTTGCCAATTTAAACCTTTTATACGTTTTTTAAGTTGAAACGAGATTGTTTGAAGGAACATATTTATATCGCATTTCAATATGTCAGAAAGTGAAAGCGTAACAGAAAGATGATGGAGAAATGATACCATTGTGTCTACCCTGGAAGGACTAAGGACAAAATCCAGCATAAATGATTGGATCATGGGATGATAACAGCTTTTTAAATGATATTTGACAAATTGCACAATGGTAAAAGTTAACTAAAAATTTTAAAATTAAAAATTGATTGAACATGTAAAATAAAATATTTTCTCAATCTATTCCAATTCATTTTTGACCTATATATTTGATAAGACTTTGCTTAACCCTTTCCCATACACATCAAGTCCACAGTAGATGCTTTTAACAACTTCTAATTAAAGAAATAGAAACAAGTATACTACTGAAAGTGTAATTATTGAATAGAGTTGAAAACATAGTTGCAAAAGGAGAAATTGATTATCCTGAGCATTATTTCTCATTTTGCCACAATGTTTTCAATTGTCATCTGATGCAGATAATTTTTGCCATACTTTTGCCTGGATGTTTCAAAGTTATCTGAACTATACAAAAATAACACCTCTGCACCAAATTCAACCCTTTCCCACATACAACAAATCTGCAGAAGATGACTGAAAATATCTAGGTAAACATATTGAAAACCTCTACGTAAGACAGTTTAATTATTGAAAAGAGTTGAAATCTTGGTAGCAAATGCAGAAATTGCTCATAATGATCAGTATCGCCTTTTACCACAATGATTTCAAAAGTCGTCTGCTGCAGTCTGGCATCTGAAAGCGTGTATATGTAGGAAAGGGTTAACCCTTTCCCTCATACGACGATTCTGCAACAGACGACTTTAAAGATATTTTGTCAACAAATAGAAAATCTCTATAATTGAATGGATAACCTATGTCTAAAAGTGGAAACATTGTGGCAAAAGGAGAAATTGCTTGTTTTGAGCAATTTCTTTTTTTGTCACTATGTTTTCAAAAAGCTGTCTGCTGCAGAGGCGTCAGAAAGCATCTATATGAGGGAAAGGGTTAAATTAGAATCAACCACAATGTTCTACTGTTTTCAATGTTGTTATATTCACGATAATCCCTGGTAATCTCGAACAAATGGTAAAATCAGAATAACCTCTGCATAAATCAATGATCTAAAAAATTATGTAAACATCAGATATATTTTGGGCTTCCATAAAGTAGAATGAACACAGTGGACTTTTACTGTCTTCGATCTGTGCAACCAACAATTTATTATAACATATTTGAACAAGAAACCGCTGAAGACGGTAAGGCCGGATTGTCGGCAATTTGACTGTGAAAATCAACAAACCAAGGTCAAGGTTAAAGTAACCATAGAAATCAATAGAACTTGTTACTGGTTACCTTCAGGCAAAGTTTCAAGTATGTAACCCTTTCCAGTGCTGAGATTTTGCCTCAACCTGAAACTTTAACCAAAATATTGACGGACAGACAGACAGACGGACATCGCCAATCTATAGACCAGAATTGCTAAAGCAATCCGGCCAAAAAGGAAAATAGCTATCAACAGTAAATCAATATTTAACCTGAAATGATCAAGATGTTGCTAATTTTCAATTATATAGTAAGTAAGAATTGAAATACAAGTAATACATGAACAGCTGGTCTGTGTCTTTACAATTTGTATCTGACAAATCTGACATAATATAGCAGATCACATTATTATCTATAATAAGTTGGACAAAAAAGAAAAATCAAGACTGCTTCAAAGGAACACAATGTGTCGCCAACCATTAACTAATATCTATACCCAAGGTCAAAGCTTAACCCTTTCCCTCATATAGACACTTTCTGATACCTCTGCAGCAGACGGCTTTTTGAAAACAGTGACAAAAGAAGAAATTGCTCAAAACAAGCAATTTCTCCTTTTGACACAATGTTTTCCAATTTTAGTCATAGGTTATCCATTCAATTATAGAGATTTCCTATTTTTTGACAAAATATGTTCAAAGTCGTCTGCTGCAGAATTGTCTCATCAGGGAAAGGGTTAACCCTTTCCTACACAGACTCAGTTTGATGCATCATCAGCTGATGACTTTTAGCAACATTGTAGAAAAAGGATAAATTACTCATGATGGGTTCCTTTAAGGATAACATTTTTCAATACTATCCAATGGTTATACCATCATTTATAGAGATATTCCATATTTTTGGCTGGATGATCTGAAAGTTGTCTGTTGCAGATTTAGTGCATGATGGAAAGGGTTAACTCTTTCCCACATACAACACATTTGTAGCAGATGACTTTAAAAACAGCAATATTAAAATATGGAATATCTATATAAATGCAAGTACATAACAAGTAATGTTGTATTGCAAGCAATACAAAAGACCCCTACCTGACAAAGACAGCACATTGTGTATTGTATGTGTATTTTTGGACAAAAACGGCAATGCACAACATACATTTCCTATCAAACATTTCTCATTTCGACCTGCAAGAGGTACAGGCCTGTGTCTTGTGCGCCACATGTCATGTCACCTCATCATGGTAAATATGTGTGCCCAGTAACTTGGGAATCCTATGATGCATGGTTAAGATGTGAGCCGGACGCAAGGTACAGTCCTATTAAACAGTACTCATGTTAACTTTTGACCTTTGAGGTACATGCATGTGTTTTGTTCGCAGCATGTCACTTCATCATGGTAAATAACTTGGGAATTCTATGATGCATGGTTTCTCATTTCGACCTTTGACCTCTAATTATGACCTTGACCTTTAAGGTACATGCATGTGTGCCCAGTAACTTGGGAATTATATGATGCATGGTTTCTCATTTCGACCTTTGACCTCTAAGTATGACCTTGACCTTTGAGGTACAGGCCTGTGTTTTGTGTGCCACATGTCACCTCATCATGGTGAACATGTGTGCCCAGTAACTTGGGAATCCTATAATGCATGGTTGAGATGTGAGCCGAACAAGGTAGTCCTATTAAACAGTATTCATTTTGACCTTTGACCTCTAAGTGTGACCTTGACCTTTGAGGTACAGGCATGTGTTTTGTGTGCCACATATCACCTCATCATGGTGAACATGTGTGCCAAGTTTCTTGGAAATCCTATTACAGCTGGTTAATAGTGGGCCGGACAAGGTTAGGTGGGACTGATGTACTGACATACTGACAGACAGAAAGAATCGACCAAACCTATAGTCCCCAAACCGGTAGGGGACTAATTGGTGTATATAGAGTTGAAAAGATAGTGGCAAAAGGTGAAATTGCTTAATTTCTTCTTTTGCAACAATGTATTAAAAAGTTGTCTGCTGCAGAGGCGTCAGAAAGTGTCTATATGTGGGAAAGGGCTAACAGATTGATGGAGTGAAAGAAGGACAAATGATGGAGAAGTGATCTCTTAGTGTCACCCTACAGGGGACAGTGACACAAAATTAACAGTGAAAGAACAAACCTTCAATTCATCCGTCTCGTTTTCGTTGACCATTGGCCTGTTGGATGTATCTGACCTTGATGATACCAGTCTGTCAACACTCGAACTTCCTACGCTGGACTGGATTTTGGGTAGTGTAAGACCAGTTGGGAAGGATTTCATACTTGCAGAGCGTTCTCGATGTATCCTCGCTCGTTCACTTGCATTTTTATTTTTCAAATTTTGAAGAGCTTTATCATCAAAAGAGCCCCTCCGTCTGTGACCAGAAGAGTTGTCAGGAATGGATGATTGCGATGCTGAGGTAGATGAAAGCGAGCTATTTGATGAAGACTCTTGGAGTGGCTGGGAAAACGATATGGGGGATTTCCAGGCAGGTGATCTTGCATATGGATTGTTTTCATAGCCTGCAAGAAGTCTCGAGTGATCATCCGTTTGATCTAATCTATCTCCAGAACGACTCAAAAATCTTGATTGATCTAAACTGCTAGAATCTTTTTCATCCGTTGTCAAATCGTGCAGACTGCTGCTTTTCCTCAATCCTTCTTGGTAGTTTTTGTTTCCCTTTGTATGTTTCATATTACGAACACCTCTGTATGTCAAAGCTTGGTCCTTAGATTTCATTTTCTCGACCTCAAACCGTCCTTTGGATTCCTCATTGGGTTCTTGGGAGGGCTGGGATTTGGGCTACAAGGTGAATAGATACATGGGTATTTCATCTTAATTATTAGCCTCAATTATATCTGTACAAATTCTTTATTTATATATGGCTATCATATAAGAACACATAACTTTAATCAGAATCCTATTAGATAGATAAGAGGCCCAAGAGGGCCAGTATTGCTCCACTTCAATCAGGTAAAAATTAAACCATTAAAGCCATATAAGACACAACAGTCCCATCCCCTGGCAGCTATGTCTTTCGACCAATCAACATGGCTTCATCAAATCCAGTAGAGGGTCACTAAGTAACATTTCTACAACAATATTTGAAAATTGGCAAGATTCTTCCAGAAGAAGAATTGAGAAGCTTTCACTAAAGCCAATATAAGGTGAACAGCCCTGACCAATGGCAACCATGTTTTAAGACCAATCAACATGGCTTGAAGTAATCAGATAGTGGGTCACTTAAGGAACATTTCTACAAAGTTATTTGAAAACCAGCCAGAAACTTTGGGAGGTGAAATGTTTTAAAAGTTTAACTAGAACCATATAAGGGATAACAGCCCAGCACCCGACAGCCATGGTTTTTGACAAATTGACAGTTACAATAATCCGATAGAGGCTCACACAAGGAACCTTTCTACAAAATTATATGAAGATTGGCCACATGCTATTGGAGAAGAAGATTTTTAAAGTTTTCACTATAGCCATATATATAATGCCCAAAATCCACGCAACCTGACGGCCATGTTTTTTTTACCAATCAGCATGGCTTGAAGAATGTAAGAAGCTCACATATGGAACATTTCTACAAAGACATTTGAAATTGGCTTTATGTTTTCGTCAAAATATATTTTGCATGGATCCAGTAAATTTGAAGGAATTTAGGATACAATATTCAGAGGATGCTACTTATGAAATTTCATCCCAAATGGTTACAGAGGAGAAGTCATTCAAAGCCAAAGGTTGACGCACTGATGCATGACAGTCAATTCACCATGACATAAGTTCCACTGGCTTTCAGCCTGTGGAGCTAAAAATTTAATTTTTTTAAAGTTTATAGTCAAATATTTAAAAAATGTATTTTTTCCTTTTTACAAATCTTTATATTTTACATGTGGAGTGAACTAAAGTATATATATATTATAGTTTCTGCTGAGTAATTGCTTATAATCCATGAAGTATTGCTTTAATGAGTATTTCAATTGAAAAGAATAAGTTGATCAGGAAGGATAAATGTTTAAGCAGGTAGTATAACGATTCATGTAGAGTTTTTCCCCCTACCTGGAGATTCTCCTTTGTAAGGAAGCTATAGCTCGGCACAGTGAATCGGCGCTGTTTTGGCTTGCAAACACTTCTTGGGTAAACAATCAAAACATCATGCCACCTGCATGCATCAAATGGGAAAGAAAAACAAAACAAAAGTAACGTAACTGTCAAGTGCCTTGAGTTAGTATTGAGATAGAACAATTATTGAGAGTTCCAGATAATAAGAGTAATTCAAACCTTGTTCATTCATTCCTAAACCATTTCCCACATATAGGAGCAATTCGCACATCTGTAGCAGACGACTTCTGAAAACATTGTGACAAAAGTAGAAATTGCACACACTGTTGAGCTATTTCTCCTTTTGCCATAATCTGTTCAATTCTTTTCAATAACAAAGTTGTCATTTTTAGAGAATTTCCATATCCTCATCTTAATTTTTTGAAAATCATCTTCTACAGATTTGGTGTATGTGGGAAAGGAATATTTCTGTTGTGCATCCAAACCAAATATGCACTCAACTTAAAATCTAAATAAAATTCAGAGGTCAATATAGATTTATTTGATTAGCCACAACATAGGATTTGAAAGTGAAATATGTATTTTAGAATACATATTTCTCTTTCAAACCCTATGTTTTGTCCGAAATACATATTTCTTTTTCAAATCCTATATTTTGTCCGAAATACATATTTCACTTTCAAACCCTATGTTTTGTCCGAAATACATATTTCACTTTCAAACCCTATGTTTTGTCCGAAATACATATTTCACTTTCAAACCCTATGTTTTGTCAGAAATACATATTTCACTTTCAAACCCTATGTTTTGGCTAATCAAATGAATCTATATTGACCTCTACATGTGTTAAGTTACTGCTATTAACTGGAACTAGGTTGAAACAAAACAAAAATAGTCACAGCTACAACTTGGCTATTATGTAAAACTGGCATTCCAAATAAAGCACTGAAACAAATAAAAACAAGTCACAATTTTTTCATATCAACAGCAAGTTTCATTCTGAAGAACTAAAAGTAAATAAAATATGTTCTAACATGTATATGTGAGAGGCAACCATCATTATATGGAAAGAGTTGTGAAGATTTAAAATTGCAAAACTTTTCCTTTCACAGTGTTTGAAAATAGTGAAATATATAAAGATAAAAGGTGAAAGTCATTGCTATATTTTATACATGTACAGTACATGTTTATAATGTTTATTCTTTACAACTTGTATGGTCTCAAGGACATCCCAAACTTGGGTTTTGGAATTTATTTTCTATCCAATATACAATGTATCTTTGAATACAAATTTTTACTTATAATATGGAAACAAAAGTTAATGGTTAAAAGTAAAACACTTCCCAATTTAAATGATGGGCCCTTTTTTTATTATAGACAATACTCAATGTGAACATGATCATGTGAAGTGCTGCGATGCTCAAACGTTTTATATTTGAATATTCTAAGATCTATGTGTTCATTCATCCTTTACTATCTTATGTATCTTACTGATTCTAAAATTGTTAGTAATTTGTGTGCTTCATGCAAAATGGTTGTAACTACATCTTGTTACAAGATGTACTCACAGCGGTTTTGCGTGAAGTTATCCATTGTCAAAGAGACTCAAACTTTCTGTTTTAAAATATTTTCCCCTCATCGTCATACTTTGTTGCAAGGGACATAACTCTAAAACTATTATTTCAAATGCCTTATGCCTACTTGATTTACCTCCCTTGATAGCATTTATTTTGCTCAATTCATGCTAAAATGTGTTAATGCTGAAAATAAACTATTATATTGATGCAAGGAAAAACCAGGATGCATGAACACAATCAACAATGCATTCAAAGGATGCAAGTAACCATTCTGCTATAAATAAATCTTTCTGTTAAAATCAGACTTCATAATTATAGAAATCTACTTATCCCATTCTGCTTATCGGTATATATTGTCATATTTTAAATGGCTGAAAAACAATCAAGCTAGTTCTAGTTTGTAAATGATTCATCATCTCCTTTTTGTATTTGACTGCCAAGAAATACTAACATGTTTCAATTCTGTACAATCATCAGGTATTTGTACTTAAAATACCAAACCTCAAAGGAAATTAAACCCTGTTCCTAGAAACATCCATTTAAAATTTTATTTTCTCTGAATTTCTTTCAGTATACATGAGAATATAATCGATGTCTGATTTCCGTATCAACCAGAAAGACTTATTTACGAATTGAGTACATATATATAGAAAACTGTATAATACATCATAGGTGATTATGTTAGAAGTGTCGATGTTTTCCTTGTTATTCCTGTCAATAAGAAAGTTCGGCTTTGTCATCACTGTGACAACATTCTCCTCTGGGAACTTTCCCAAAATGTTCTCCCACCTGGAAAATGAAGTCATAACTAATTCATTAAATATTCTATAAGCAACAAAATTATTTGATTGGTTAAAGCTTTTTTGTTAACCCTTTCCCTCCTACAACAAATCTGTAGCAGACGACTTTGAAAAATGATGGTGAATCTCTAAAAATAAAAGTACGGTATAAAATATTTTTTTTAAAAAACACTAGCAAAAGGAGAATTTGCTCATATAGAGAGAAATTTCGCCTTTTCAAAGTATGAGCTGAATGAAGTAAAAAAGATTTGAAAAATATCGTGATAAAAGAAGAAATTGCCAAATAGTTACTTTAGGATTTCACATGTTTCTAATCTGCATCAACAACAAAATAACAAATTTCTAAATGTCATTATTCTACTTAAGTGTTTTCAAAGAAGACCACTCTAAACATATCATTATTGGTAAATGGTTAACCCTTTCCTTCATATAGACGCTTTCTGCCGCCTCTGCAGCAGACAGCTTTTTGAAAACATAGTGACAAAAGAAGAAATTGCTCAAAACGAGCAATTTCTCCTTTTGCCACAATGTTTTCCACTTTTAATCATAGGTTATCCATTCAATTAAAGAGATTTTTCCATTTTTTGACAAAATATGTACAAAGTCGTCTGCTGCAATACTGTCGTTTGAGGGAATGGGTTAAAGAAGATGTTCCATACTTTTACGCGGATGTTTTCAAAGTTGTCTCCTTCAGATTTGCTGTATTTTTCATGTCTCCTTCAGATTTGCTGTATTTTTCAAACGGGTTAACCCTTTCCCTCATACGACAATTCTGCAGCAGACGACTTTGAACATAGTTTGTCAAAAAATAGAAAATCTTCATAATTGAATGGATAACCTATGACAAAAAGTGGAAAACATTGTGACAAAAGGAGAAATTGCACGTTTTGTGCAATTTCTTCTTTTGTCTCTATGTTTTCAAAAAGCAGTCTACTGCAGAGGCGTCAGAAAGCGTCTATATGAGGGAAAGGGTTTTAGGAAATAAAAAAAACATGTTCAACCAATTCCGCACATATGCCAACAAGAGGTGAGAGGAATCCACAAAATGTGGGATTGATTGAAAACTTGGTAGGGTTTCCCCGAAGTAAAAAATTAACACCAGATCAACCTGTGTAATATGGATTATCATACATATTATGAATTCAATTGAAAACAGGTGTTTTAACCTTTTCCAACTAACAACAAATTTGCCGCAGATGACGTTAAAATAATCTAGGCAAATATAAGAAATATCTCTATAACTAACATGTTAATTATTGAATAGAGTTGAAAACATTTCGGCAAAAGGAGAAATTGTTCATTTTGAGCAATTTCTCCTTATTTCACAATTTTTGAAAGTCGTCTGCTGCATAGCCTTCAGAAAGCGTCTGTATGTGGAAAAGTGGCTATAAAGATACCATAGACAATTCAAAGTTATATCGTAGACAACATATTTCACATCTGCATTTATGATTATATGCTTTGATTGAAAGGTATTTTATGTTGTTTTCAGCATTTTTTTCAGTTTCAAATCACAGCATTTCCTGTTTAACCCTTTCCCTCATATAGACGCTTTCTGACGTCTCTGCACCAGACGGCTTTTTGAAAACATAGTGCCAAAAGAAGAAATTGCACAAAACGTGCAATTTCTCCTTTTGCCACAATGTTTTCCACTTTTAGTCATAGGTTATCCATTCAATTATAAAGATTTTCTATTCTTTGACAAAATATGTTCAAAGTCGTCTGCTACAGAATTGTCATATGAGGGAAAGGGTTAATGAGCAATTTCTCAATTTGCCAGACTGTTTTCATTGCAGAGGCGTCAGAAAGCGTCTATATGAGGGAAAGGGTTAAGAGCAGTTTCTCCATTTTCCGCATTGTTATCAAAATTGATCTGTAGCAGAGCAATAAAGAAAAGCCATTGCATGTGGGAAATAGTTTAATCCGGTTGATAGTGCTATGCAATGCTTTGGAATGTATGTATCATGATAAATTTTATGCTCACTCAAAGCCTTCACTGTTTTCACATGCAGAAAGACCCTTTTTACTGTGGACCATTTGCATTTTAAATTTCAGTGTATGATCTAATTGATAAGATAAACTATAATTTTAAATCTGAATAATAATAATGTTTCTTTTATTTTCCAACAACAGTTCCCACATGCAGACACCATTTGAAAACAATGTGGCAAGGGGAGAGAAGACTTTTTAACAATTAATTTTCATTTTCATTTATAGACTGAAATATTGTGCCTGAAATCCTTTTTCCAACACTTTTATTTTTCTTATCAACATAAACACTGAAGTAAAAAATTCAAAATTATAAAGCCCTATAATTTAAAAGAAACAAAATATATAATTAAAGTGAATCATAAAATATGTTTGTTTCATACAAAATTGACTAGGATTAGTTTCTGCTTTGTCAACAATAAAACAATCATGTTTTGCACATTTTCTGATTCCAAGACTTAGTGCGACATATCAATGTATAAATCTTAATCTCTATAGATCTTCAAAAGGACAATATGGAACACCTGCAGGTAAGCTAATCAATCACAAAAGCACATGTAACAGTTAAACTGTCAATCAAATACTTCAATTGGTCATATATCACCCCCTCATTTCCAACACACACACAAATACCATAGCAGCTAAATGATTTTGAAAACATCTTCTCTCTAATAAAATGAGGAATCCGCTGTGGTCGAGTGGTTAGCGTCGGGGATTTCGAAACCGGGTGTCCCGGGTTCGATCCCCAGTCGCGGCACTACAGTCATGGTAGAGTGCCCTTGGGCAAGGCACATTTTCTATCCTAGTACTGGTTTGTTTACCCAGGGATCATGATCATGAATAATTAAATTTAATTGCGTGCTAAATGACCTTAGCTGTCGATGCGCCATAAAACAATATACATTCATTCATTCATTCTGTAATAAAATGGATAACCTATGACTAAAAGTGGAAAACATTGTGGCAAAAGGAGAAATTGCTCATTTTCAAAAAGCTGTCTGCTGCAGGTGTCAGAAAGCGTCTATATGAGGGAAAGGGTTAACATTTTGAACGTGATAATGTTTCTCTATAAGCACAAGACTTAAGGTGCATATATATTGATATGTTATGTTAATTAGTTTTTCTCATATTCTGATAAATAGACATGATTATTACAGTTTCTTATTGCTTTTGTGTCGAGATGAAAATTATACCCCTCGGGAAGAATACCTCATATCTAATTTACTCATCATGTTACCCTTTTTGGGTGAATGTTACTTGTCTTAGTAATCATATACTTAACCCTTTCCCACTTGTAGACACTTTCTGATGCCTATGCAGCAGACGACTTTTGAAAACAATGTGACAAAATATTTTTCCATAATATTGTTGAGATGTTTGCATATATATATTGTATGTGGGAAAAGGGTTAACCCTTTCCCTCATACAACAATTCTGCAGCAGACGACTTTGAACATAATTTGTCAAATAATGGAAATTCTCTATAATTGAATGGATAACCTATGACTAAAAGTGGAAAAGATTGTGATAAAAGGAGAAATTACACGTTTTGTGCAATTTCTTCTTTTGTTACTATGTTTTCAAAAAGCCGTCTGCTGCAGAGGCGTCAGAAAGCGTCTATATGAGGGAAAGGGTTAAATGATGCCTAATTGGAGAGTCCTGAAACAACAAGGTTCATTTATATCAAGGTATTGTAGTAATGAACTGTCCATCCCAAATGTAAAATAAAACAATGCTAATCAATTATTCATGGGAAGAGCAGCCATTACTGATCATGTTATTCTTATTTCCCACATACAGCTGTTCACTGCTGCATTTGCAGCAGATGACAAAAGGAGAAATTGCTCCTTTTGTCACAATGTTTTCAAATATTTTTAATAATTTTAAAAACTCCTATATATATTCTTTGAGATTTTTCACATTTCTGCCGGGATGTACTGCACATTTGTTGCATGTGATTCGATTTATTGTGGTTTTACGCCGCTTTCAACAATATTTCAGTTATATCACAGCGACAGTTCACTTATTCATGATCCCTGGGTAAACAAACCAGTACTAGGCTAGAAAATGTGCCTTGCCCAAGGGCACTCCACCATGACCGTAGTGCCGCAAGTGGGGATTTGTTGCATGTGAGAAATTGCATTAAAAACTAGACTTTTCTATATCATCTATCATAACATTTTGAGTAAGTTGAATTGCTTCATGTGAATCAACTGTAGAAGCCTTTCCCACATATTGATGCAAGTTGGCAGCAGACTGCATTTGACAGTGACTTTCCATATTTCTGCCTAGATGTTTTCAAGGTTGTCTGCTGCAGATTTGTTGTATGTGGGAAAGGGTTAAATTCTCTATTTTCTATTCAAGTTTAATCAGGCACGAAAACATTGAGGGAATTAGTTCATATGGATAGGTAATTTCTCTTGTAACATTATATTGACCTATATAACTGATATACTTAACCCTTTCCCATATACAGCAAATCTACAGCAGGCAGCTTACAAAACATCAAAGCTTCATTGAATAGAGTTGATAACATATTATGGCAAAAGGAGTTATATTTGCTCACTATGATCAATTGCCACTTTTGCCATGATCTTTTCAAAAGTTGTCTGCTGCAGATGCATCAAAATGTACCTGTCGGTGGAAAAGTGTTTACTGCGACTGATATATTTTAGGACAGGAAAGGAAATTTTCTACATTTGTAAATGTATTTTTGAAAATTATTCATAAGAAGAAAACATCCTTCTTTCACAAAATTAAAGAATACATGTCTGAGTGGTGCATTTATGTGTTTGTGTCATGCGAAGGGTTAATTAAGTATCAAACTATTTAACCTGGTTTACCTAATACTTTCAGGACATGAGACTTTAATAGCATAAATTGTTGAGAAACAGTCATTAAATGTTTTGACTTCTCCTTCAGATTAATCCTTTCCCCATTACAGCAAATCTGCAGCACAGGATTTTTAAAACATGTAGACAAATATATTGAAAATCTCTATAAATGAAGGTTAATGATTGATTGTTTGGGTGTTTTACACCGCTTTAAACGATTTTTCAGTTATATCACGGCGTTTCCTGGGTGAGTTTATCCTGACACCTGAGCAAGTCATTCAAAATGCTAACCCCGTAACCCTGAGCGCCAAGGAGGGCAACGATGACTACCATTTTTAAAGTCTTTCCCGAGGCAGAAAATGAAGGTTAAACCTTATGCCCCCTGAATGGAGGACTTTTTTATGAGCATAATAATGATCATGATATGAGAACCAATTTATAAAGTTAGAATTTCCAATTAATTATAAATCTGAGATCAGATCTTGGGTAAGGGTAGATGATTTAATGTTTTAAGGTATGTCAGCCCAACTTAAATGTTTTCCCTTTAAACATACTCAATGCCATCTCAATCATGAACTCACCCGTAATGAAAAACTACGAACACTGAAGCAGCAACTGGTCTCACCAATCTTCTGTGACTGTCTACCTTTAAGCTATGACATTCCTAAATGAATTTTCAGACAAAAAACTTGATTTGTTTAGTACCACAAGTTGTACACCAATGTTAATCGAACTGATGCCAAATCTGTCTTCTGTATTTTTAACCCTATCCCTCATAAAGTCAAATTTTGACATCTATACAGCAAGAGACTTATAAAAACAATGTAACAAAAGGAGAAATTGCAAATTACAATGAGCAGTGTTTTCAACTCTATTCAATTATCATACTTTCATTTAATGAGATTTTCATAAGAAATGTATTACAGTTTTAATAGACAGTCGTTCGATGCTGAATTTTTGTATGTTTGAAATGGTTAAAGGCAACAAGGTCTTTCATAGAGAAAAAGTTAAGATTGGATATTAAAAGGTATTGGGTAAAGACTAATTAAAGGCAAACTGAACTTGAATTTCAAGTAATATACACAATATTATTTGAATTTGCAATTTCATGACACTATTTAACCCTTTCCCGCATAAAGACGCTTTCTGACTCCTTTACAGGTGACTTTTGAAAAAAATGTGACAAAAGAAGAAATTGCTCAAAACGAGCAATTGAACCTTTAGTCACAATGTTTTCAACTTTTTTAAGTACTTATACCTTCATTTATGGGTATTTTCCATGGTAAGTGTTTCTTATGTCGTCTGATACAGATTTGTTGTAAATGGAAAGGGTTAAAAAATTTGCTAACTAAAGAGGCATGAAAAAATGCCCGATGACTGTGAAAAGGGATTACATATGCACCATTTAATTTGAGTTCAAGGTGTGTAAATATGATAGGTGTGCCAAAAATATGCCTAATTACAAAAACATTTTTAACATATTTTGATACTGTATAATTTAAATGTTAGTTTAGTTGTTGTTAAATAAAATAAACTTTCTATTATAGATTTTTCTTGGACGATTTTAGTTACAAAATGTTTTGGGTGAAAAATAGTAGGGGAATTTCTTCTTTGAAGAATTAAAAAGTCAAGCTTATTCATTAATGACAGAATCTGCCAATCAAATGTTGACAGGTTTATCCTCTGCCAAACTGAATGCCGTCAATTGAACTTTTTCATGAATGCATTGTGTAACAGAAATCAGGCATTCCCTACTGTAGATCAACTCTCAAAAATCTTCTTCTGCCTTAACCCTTTCCCTCTTATAGATTTTTTCTTACGCCTCTGCAGCAGACAACTTTTTGACAACATGGCAACAAAAGAAGAAATTGCTCAAAACAAGCAATTTCTCCTTTTGTGACCATGTTTTCAACTCAATTCAATTATTGTACTTTCACTAATAGAGAAATTAATTATTTTTAATTTGATGTCTTCATAGTTGTCTGCTGCAGAGTTGTCATATGTGGGAAAGGGTTAAGTATGTTTTAACAAGTGTATGGAAGCTTTGAAACACCATTGTATTTTTATAGGTTATGAAAATTGCAAAACTTTTCCACATGCAGAAATATTTTGACACATCTGCAGCAGATGACGTTTGAAAACATTAATTGTGGCGAAACTAAACATTTCTTATAATGAGCAAATTCTTCTTGTATGTACATGTAACATTGTTTGTCTCAGAATGACATAATTTCAATTATAGAGATTGTCCGAAATTTGCCTTTGTCTGCTGCAGATAGCTTCAATATGGAAAAGTCAGAACAAAAATGAAGAGATTCGAGTTGATGATAATATATGTAAGTGTCCTCACCATTGTATTTCTTCCTTGGAATTTCCTTTGATATAGGTAGTTTTTTCTGGAGTGATGATTGCCAGTGAATTAGAATGGGAGGTGGAGCCGGTTGCATCTTTGACATCGGTACACTTGTTCATGTCTATTACACCTTGAGGTACTGTGTCAGGCTGAAAATATACAAAATATTAATCATTTACCTGATAAATCATTTGGTTGTTTGTTTTGAAACATGGTAGGAAAAGCAAAAATGTAAATGCTCTTTTTCTTGGATTCCAAAATGTTTTCATTTAATGTGGTCTGATGCAATACCACTGATGCAAAATTGAGTTTGGTAGTGAAATCTGGTCGTTCTTGGAGGTCAGGGTACTTCAGCAGTGAGAGTATGGCATTTAAGGAGTCTAAAAGGAGCAAACCTGACCGTTGGCCGTTTTGAAAATAACCATGATTGACAATAACTTATACTTGTTTGGGTGGCTCTGCTTATAAATGAGGTTTCCGGGCAGTTTATGTAACTAGAAATAAGTAAACAGGGAATGATCCAGAATTGACAGTGTAGAGGCAAAGTCATAATGTCTTGAAAAGTTTGTGTGACATGGTTTAAATTGTTGAATTGTTGAACCCTTTCCCACAAACGACAAACCTGCAGCAGACAACTTTGAAAACATGGTGACAAAAACTTGTAAAATCTCTATAAAAGTTTAGCTTAATGGTTAAATAAAGTTGAAAACATTGTGGCCAAAGGGGAAATTGCTCAAAAGTAGTCTGCTGCTTTTGCGTCAAAATGCGTCTTCAGGTGGGAAAGGGTTTAATTAACATTGTACACATGTTGTCTTTGTATAACATGTTAAAATATTTATGTAACTAGAAACTTTGTTAAGTTTACGCTATGAACAAAATTCCTGAATAAAAATAATCTCAAAATATTGAGGTATTTATGGGGAAACTAAGGGTTCTGTAATTTTTCAACTCTGATTCTGGTCCATTTAATCTCTCTCTTCAATAGTCTTTAACAGTCTGTAATGATGTTATCTCAATGAGAAAACTGGGTTTAAGCTGGGGAAGTCAGTAGAAACCTCCCATAAAACTGGTTCAAACCTCCATCAACTATGTTTGGTTCATTTCCTCATTCCCAATCACCTGAGCCACATCTGTCTAGTGAACATTCAGGTGAGTGTGTGTAAGCAATCTCACTAAAGCCCATGACTCTGCCTACATGTATGTTTTGACAAAATATTATCACAATAGCTCACCCTGAGCACTTCTTGCTCAGGTGAGCTAAAAAGTTAAAATTTGGTTGCTATTTATTTGTTGACAAATACAATTCTAAAATATTTCAGAACCCTAATCGCCAAAATATTTTCCTCTTCAATATTCACTTTTATCTATAAATGTTTTCCATATTTTTGCCAACATACATATTTTCAAAGTCCTCAGCTGCAGATGTGTTGTAACTCTTTAAATAACCAGGAACATTGAATTATTATTGTAATGATACAGTTAGAACTTAAATACAAAATGAACTCTTCATTTCAAAATTAGAATCAACCATCTTGTTAAGTGGAGTAAACTGTTCGCCTGTGAAGGGTTCCCATACCTGGAGGTAATTACCACTAAACCAGGGTACCATGTGATGTGAGGAAAAAACATGTGTACCAGACTGATACAATTTTATTACTTAATGTGCATCATCATGGTTATGATGAGAGCCGAGCCCTTAATAAAAGGGTTGGATATTAGCATTTTAACCCTGATACATTAACTTTGAAAACATCTGCTGTCGCAAAAATACAACATCTAGAAATTTGTAGGTATATTAGAGATAAAGAGTTTAACACATTGTTAAAAAGAGGAAAATATAAGGCATTGAAAGTCTTTTATATTAAGGAAGAGGTGAAGGTTCTGCCAGATAACCTTTTCTTCCATGATGTGGCTTATCAGATTTAATAAGGCTGGCATAGTAACCTATTCTGTTCACCAGTGAATATTTCCACTTAGGTTCTATTGAGATGTTTTAATACCTTCGTTGAAATTGGTAATAAAAAATAAGGCTACCCATTTAAAACATTATTAAACCTTTGTATGCCACTATATGATAGAAAAATTGCTGAAAGGGGCTTTAAACACCAAACAATCAAACAACAATTCAGGCGAGTTCAGTAGAAGACTTTGAAAACATTTAAGCCAAAAAAATGTAAAATCTCTATGAATGAAAGAACTGAGTGATTTGTTGAATAAAGTTGAAAACTTTGTCGCAAAAGAAGAAATTTCTCATGAGCAATTTCTACTTTTGCCAAAATAAATGTTTTAAACTCATCTACTGCAGACTTGCCACAGGAAGCATCTGCATGTGGGAAAGGAAAAAGGACTTTGTTAATAGTTATTTAACCCTTTCCCACATTCAAGATATCTGCAGCAGACGACTTTGAACATATTTTGTCAAAAAATGGAAAAGCTCTATAATTAAATGGACCGACTAAAAGTGGAAAACTTTGTGGCAAAAGGAGAAATTGATTATCATGAGCAATTTCTTCTTTTGCCACAATTTTTCTTTTCAAAAATCGTCTGCTTCAAAGGCATCAGAAAGCGTCTCTATGGGGGAAAGGGTAAAATGACTCACTGAATGTTTATTTCTGAAAATATTATGTGAAAGGTAGATTTTATTTCTTTTTGAGCAATTTCTCCTTTTTCTACAATGTTTTCTATAGCTGTCATATGCCCCAGTTATAGTGTCAAGTTTTGGCCTCGACATTGTGCCCCGTTTCTGACTAGCACAATTAAGAAATTTAAGCCAGGTACTACAATGTACCACGTCCTAGACACGCTGTCGCCTCGTTGTTTTCCCGTTGTGACACAATGTAAAGGTGATAACGAATATCAAAGTCAGGTTATGCCTCGATGCCGCCACATTCAGTTAAATTGTCTCACACATTGTCTCTACCAAGACTGTTGCAATAATTACAATCCATTGATGCGACAGAACGTATCATTTATAGCGTACTATACCGTAGCACAACGTCGTAAAACACCATAGCATCACACAGCACAAAGTGTTACAGCATATCATAGCGTGACACAGCGTGGCATAACGAGACACAAGGATGTTGTAGCAACGAGGACACAATGTAGTATAGCACAGCACAACAGGCAAACGCACAGAATGTATCAACCGTGGGACGCACTATGTTCATGTTCTATTGTTTTTTGTATGTTTCTGCTTCGTTATACTATGCTGTATCACATTCTCGCCATGCTGTAGTACGCTGTGGGGAAACATGCGAATTTTGAACATATCCAAAATTAAAATTTCCACTTCACGTTTTGTCACATTTGACCACGTTTTGCAGACGTTTGATCACGTTTTAGCCACGTTGTTCTACGTTTGCTCAGGTTGCAGCCACATTTCCCAACGTAGCTAAACGTTGCAGCCAAAATGTTACCCTATGACTGGGGCATTAAAGGTGTCAAAAGTTGTCTGTGTCATGTTATTTGTAAAGGAATAATACTATAAAGCCACCTACAGAGTTTGATGTAATTCATGTTATTCATCATGATAAATTGTGTTTCAACATGATCAATTATCATAAAATATTATTTAAAACCAACACACCTTATAAATACTGTAAGAAACATATTTGTAAAGAAAAATATTCGGAACAATACAGCATATTACATCTTATTGCCTTTAATCTTCTCTTTATGACATCAATAATTCAGTAAAGAATGTCAAATAATAATTTACCCTTTCCCAAATATATTAAATCTAGACAACTTTGAAAACATCAAGGCACACAAATGGAAAGTCTCTATAATTATTCAGAAATGATTAAGTACATCATTGAATATTCAAAAACCTTGTGGCAGAAGAAATTGCTCATTTTGACAAAATACTTTAAAGAGTTATCTTCTGCAGATGTGTCAAAATGCGTCCGCATCTTGGAAAGGTTTAATATCTTCTGCAAATAATGAGCATTTTTGTATCAGATGATAATTTTAAAACAACATAAATTCTTTTATTACATGCATGCATTTATTACTGTAAGCCTGATTCTAATCAAGAACCGACTTAGATAACAGAATGCGAGTCTATTGCTAATGTTTATTCAGAAAATTCAAGGATAAATTACCATTAAATTATTTAGTTTTTGAATAATTGGATAAATGTGTAATTTGAAAGGTAGCTCATTTAAGGTCAAAAATTCTGAATTTGAGAGTTTGTAACAGGACATTGTTACCATTGGTCTTTCAGTACCATCTATTTAGTATACAACTGGAGAGATCATGTTTAACCCTTTCCCTCATACGACAATTCTGCAGCAGACGACTTTGAACGTATTTTGTCAAAACATAGAAAGTCTCCATAATTGAATGGATAACCTTAATTATTATGACAAAAAGTGGAAAACATTGTGGCAAAAGGAGAAATTGCTCGTTTGTTTTCAAAAAGCTGTCTGCTGCAGAGGCGTCAGAAAGCGTCTATATGAGGGAAAGGGTTAATCATAATCTGATTTCAAACTGCTCAGACTATAATATAAGTCACTTTGAAAAATTAACCCCTGTCCAGCCATCCAATTCAGCATCTTATTCAAACATGAGAAAAATCTCCATTTGCAACTATATGTTTGTAACAGACTGCATGCCTGCAGGTTGTTTTCAAGATAGTCTGCTGCAGATATGTTGGATGTGCTGATGATTCCACTCCTTGCAGGAGACAGCATTAACCCTTTCCCTCATACGACAATTCTGCAGCAGCCGACTGAACGTTTTTTGTCAAAACATAGAAAATCTCCATAATTGAATGGATAACCTATGACTAAAAGTGGAAAAAATTGTGGCAAAAGGAGAAATTGCATGTTTTGTGCAATTTCTTCTTTTGTCACTATGTTTTCAAAAAGCTGTTTGCTGCAGAGGCGTCCGAAAGTGATTATATATGGGAAAGGGTTAAAAAACATTGTGACAAAGGGAGAAATTGCTCTAAATATTTAAACTTTATTTTATAACTTTAATTCCATTTATAGAGAATAACCATATTAATCAATATGTATAGATATTTGCAAAGTTATGTTTCCTGCAGATTTGTTGTATGTAGGAAAAGGTTAGAAGAAATCAGGTGAAAGTTTAACCCTGTCCAGTGAATATACAACAAATCTGCAGCAGACGACTTTGAAAATATCTAGGCAAAAAGACATGAGAAATCTTGAATAGATCGATCAGTTGGAATTACATAACATGGCAAAACAAAAGGCAGAATTTTCTCATTATAAGAGCAATTTCTCCATTGGCATCAATGTTTTCAAATGCCCTTTACGACAATGCATCATAACTAGGCTGCAAGTGGGAATGGGTTAAGCTGACACATTTATGACTCCACAGACATCCACACTCCTGGGATGGTTGATGCAGGGAGTGAATATGTATCACTCACTTACCTCATTGTAGGTAACATACCACAGCAGTCCACCCACCCACACATGATGGGCACCCCTGTGAAATGAATAATTACTGTTCATGAACAGTTCTTGTATAATTCATGCAAAGTTCAGGTATCTGGTTCATGAACAGTTCATGGGATGTATATGAAGATAAAATGGCACAAATTCTTAAAAAGTTCTTAAATATGTAGTTATTGAACAGGTCATGAACAGTTCATGACACACTCAGGAAACATTGTCATTAAAAAGTTCATGAATTGTTCAAGAACTGAAAATTCATGAAATATTCTTGATTTTCTTTTTAAACATGAACTGTTCAAGAACTTTTTCCAGTGCAAATTCATTGTGCCATTTTTTCTTCATGGATTGTTCATGAACGGTTCAAGAACTATCGCTCATGAACAGTTCTAGAACTACAGTTCATGAACAGTTCAAGAACTATTGTTCATGAACAGTTCATGAAAAGTTCATGTTCAATTGGTTGGTAACCAGTGTATGAAATAGTCTGGGTGGACCTAAGAACCAGATTTTGTACAGAAGAAATTACAGAAAGCCTGTGCAGATTATGTACAGAAAATATTTTGGTTCATTGAAACATAGTTGAACCAGAATTCAATAAAAATATTTTTTATATGAAGACAAGGCTTCTTTCACATGTGGCAATGTGATACTTAAATAAATCACCAATATAAACTTATTGTTTATGACATAGCATAATACAATTTGCTAATTTAATAAACAATGTAACATTTAAGACATTTACCAAATGTGCCCATCAAGTTGTTCATAAGAAATTACAAAAAACTTCTCTGTGCCTTTGAAACACAACATATTTCTCCCACCAAAAAACGTAAAGGAAGTAGTAAACATTACTAACTTCTTTTTGAAGAGTTCCTGTGTTTTATGCTTGAGTTAACTCCCTTGGTATATTTCAAATTCAAAGTTCAGTTCCAGAGGTATTTTTGGTTATTCTACTGGTATTCCAGTAACATAGCAGGTAACAATGAAATTTCCCTGGAATTGCATTAATGTTTTTCACTAGGGCCTTTACTTTTGACAAGAAGATTTCAAAAGTTTTCACTATAATACATTATAAGAACTTCTTTGGTTCTAGAAGTGTTCTAGAAGTGTTCTAGAAGTGATCTATAAATGTTCTTATTTCTCTATTCAGAATGGTAGTTTAAGAGATTCACACTGAGTTAAAAAGTCGTTGTAATTTAATTAAATATCATTTTAAAATCAGTGATATATTTATATTAAACTTACTATTCAAGAACAGAATAAGAACTTATAGGGTTCATTAAAAGTACTTGAATTACACTTGACAGATGTTTATGAACTTGTTAAGAATTTGTCATGTTCTTCTTCAGTTCTTGAACAGTTCACGAACAAGTTTGCCTTACTGTTCATGAACTAAAGTGCTTGAACTGTGATTAAGAACTATTTAATGGCAGTTCATGAACAGTTCATAAGTGGCATGAAAAGTTCATAATTTCAAGAACAACATTTCACAGGGGCATGATGCTTAAGCTGGGTATGAAATGTATGTTCATTCAAGTTGCATTTAACCCTTTCTCACTTGCAGATTTAGTTTGATGCATCTGCAGTAGACAAATACTGAACACTGTGGCAAAGGAAGGAATTGCTAAACTTTTTTCAACTTTTTGTTTAACCCTTTCCCACCTACAATGAATCTGCAGCAGCTGACTTAAAAAAATTATTGGCAATTAACATTATGGGAAATCTCTATAAAAGAAGGTACATTTAATAATTATTACTGAAAAAAAGTTGAAAACATTGTGGCAACAGGAGAAACTGGAGTAATTTGTCACAATGTTTTCAAAAGTCGTCAAAAAGCGTCTAGATGTGGGAAAGGGTTAATATTTAAACTATCAGATGCTTTCATTTATAAAGATTTGAAATATTATTCAACTAGACTCAGTTTGATTCATCTGCAGCAGGTGACAATTGAACACATTTTGACAAAGGAGAATATGTTCATTATGAGCACACATTTAATGCAACAATAATCTCAACTCTATTTAATAATTTTATAAAAATTCCTTAATAAACTAAATATGGTGTCAACTTTGGCTAGTTATATATGATAAATGTCATTTATTTACTGCATTTAATAATGATCAGTGCTGTGCAAAGCTAACTAGACCATTCTAAACTGAGGTAAAAGTCTTCTTTTTATTCTTACATAATTATTGTTTATTATATATATCCTATTTAATTGTGAATGTATTGATTGATTGATTGGGGTTTAACGCCGTTTTTAACAATTTCTCAGTTATATCACAGCGGCCAGTTCACCTATTCATGCATTTCCTGGTTTTCGCACACCAGTACTCCACACAACAATCTTCCCAAGCAACTGGCTGCTTTTCCACATAGACTTAGCCCATTGGTGGAAGACGAATGATGCATGTCGCATCGACTTTTGTCAATCGTCTGAAAGAAAGTTGGCCGAGTCGGGATTCGAACTCACAACCCCTGGATTGACAGCCTGCGTCACTACCGACTGAGCTACCGGGGCTTGGCAATTGTGAATGTAAGTGAGAATAAATGTGATACAGATGTTACAGCATTATTATTATGACAACTAGATACAAAGAGTTTTTATGACTGGTTGCTTCCCTGCACAATGGTTCAAGCTTCAACAGTTGTTACAGCGTCATATTATAAAAATAATTTTTAAGAGGCTTAGTTGATAGATTATGTATACAATTCTGATTAACTTTGAAACATGAAGCATGAAATGTTATGATGTTCTCCTCGGTATTTACTTTTGAATTTTAACCCTTTCCCACATACAATCGCATTTTGACGCCTATAAAACAGTGTTGATTTTTGAAATCATTAATTGTGATAAAAGGAAAAATTGCTCATCATGAGCAAATTTTCCTTTTACCAGAATGATTTCAATAACAATTAATTATTATATTTTCATAAATAGGGATCAGTCTTTAACGCTTCTATATTTTTGCGGGGATGTCTACATGTATGTAGATGAATCTTGGGTTGATATGCATAAAATGCTGTCACGGCTCAATGTTTAACCTTTTCCCACATACAGCCACTTTCATAATGAACAATTTCTCTTTTTGCCACAATATTGTATACTCTACTCAAGAATTCAAATTTAATTTTTGAAGGTTTTACCAAATTTTTAACCAGATGTTTTGGAAGTCGTCTGCTGCAGAATGTCATATTATGGCAGATGGATGTGATTGTCTCAGCTTAAAATTTGAAGAAAACAAAGATAATTATTCATGGAATAAGTTGACCTCGACCTTACAATATTATAATGGCATAATTTATATGTCCCTTTAAATCAGAAGTCTGGCCGAGAAAGAACTGACAAACGCCCACACCACATCAGAGTCCACCAGTATTGATATTCATAGCTGTCTGCAGTCAGCATCTTCCCATTTATAAATATGTAATTAATCTATTTGAGATTGTCAACAGACATATTTGTGGTCTCATCTACATGCAATAGAATACAATTCTTGATATTTATGCATATTTTAACATGACACTTGACTGTCACAAAGAAAATTAATTAATTGAATGTTCATTGTATAGACATGTTGGTATTCTTGCTTGAGTAATAATTCCTTGTTTTATTGGTGTTTTAAGCCGTTTTCAACGTTATATCAGTTATATCCCTTTTTCATGGCCCCTGTGAAATGAATAGTTACAGTTCATGTTCAGATTTCATTAAAAATTCATTAAAGTCCTTTCCTTAAAATGGGACCTTTCCTTAAAATGTTCATGATGTGGCAGGTCATGAACTGTCCAAGAAATACATTAAAGGTTATTTCAAGGACTTTTCACTGCCAAACTTTCTTAAATAGTTCATGAATTATCTATAAATCATTCAAGGACAAGATATTTTATGCACAGTTCATGATCAGTTAATGAGCTGTTCGTGAAATTTCTTCTATATAACTTATAGTCCCATTTTAACTTCATGTTCTGGAAATGAACTGTTAATGTCTCAAAATTCATGAATTATTCATATCCATTTTTACAATATATTTCAATGTCCAATTTGTACTTCAAGGACTGGAAAGAACAGTTCTTAAAATGTTCATGAAAATGATGAGGTCATAAATGGTTCATGAAGTGGCCGGAACAATTCAATTGGGTGGTAACCAGTGTACGAAATAGTCTGGGTGGACCTAAGAACCAGATTCTGTACAGAAGAAAATACAGAAAGCCTGTACAGAAGAAAATACAGAAAGCCTGTACAGATTCTGTACAGAAAATATTCTGGTTCATTAAACATAGTTGAACCAGAATTCTATAAAAATATTCCACATACATGTTGCAATGTGATACTTCAATAAATCACCAATATAAACATGTTGTTTATGACATAGCACAATACAATTTGCTAATTTTATAAACAATGTAACATTTAAGACCTTTACCAAATGTGCCCATCAAGTTGTTCATAAGAAATTACAAAAAACTTCTCTGTGCCTTTGAAACACAACATATTTCTCCCACCAAAAAACGTAAAGGAAGTAGTAAACATTACTTACTTCTTTTTGAAGAGTTCCTGTGTTTTAAGCAAGAGTTAACTCCCTTGGTATATTTCAAATTCAAGTTCAGTTCCAGTGATATTTTTGGTTATTCTACTGGTATTCCAGTAACATTATAGCAAGTACCAATGAAATTTCACTGGAATTGCAGAGATTTTTTTCACTAGGGCCTTTACTTTTAACAAGAAGATTTTAAAAGTTTCCACTATAATACATTTATAAGAACTTCTTTCGTCCTAGAAGTGTTCTAGAAGTGTTCTAGAAGTAATCTAGATTTTTTGAGTTATAGTTATGTATTATACTGCGAGTGACATTTCTATGCTGCAGGGAGTTGCTCGCATATATCATGATAGGAGTGATTCAATATGTATTTTTTTCCCTTTAAACCCAAAATAGTGACCACTATAGAAGAAAGCAATTTACCAAGGGATCTACCATGAATATACAATAAGCATTGGATGCAAAGTTGCAATCTTAATTGAACCTTGCCAGAGTCTTTGTTTGTTTGTTTGATTTGGGTGGTTTTTTACGTCATTTTCAACATTGATTCAGTTATAACATTGCAACAATTGACTTATACACTGTCCATGGGTTAAGAAACCAGTACTAGGCTAGGAAATGTGCCTTAACCAAGGGCACTCCACCACTGACCCCAGCGACTATGGATTGAACCCTGTCAGGACGCCAGTTCCAAATTGCAGACTCAAACCACTCGGCCACAGTAGATTACCAGAGTTTAGTAACTTTAGGTTCTAGCTTCACTGACATCATGGTATAACTAAGACACTATTGACCTGATCCTCCTGTCTGTAACCCTTTCCAACATACAGAAGCTTTCCAAAGCCTCTGCAGCAGACTATTTTTTTAAAACAATAAGTAGCAAAAGCAGCTCATTATGAGCAATTTCTCCATTTACTACAATGTTTCCATCTCTATTCAATAATTACAGTTTCATTTGTAGAGATTTTCCATATTTTTGTGTAGATGATTAATTTAAAGCCATCTGCTGCAGAGTTGTTATATGTGTGAATAACACTTTCATATATCTAGATATTTTCCATGATTTTAAGGATGTCTACTGAAGGCTTGTTGTATGTGGGATAGAGTTAACTACGTAGACAATAATATCCTGTTTTTCCCTACTCTAATGTGCAAGATGTATATATTATTTTGGCATTTTCATTGAATTTAAACTGTCAATTATTCAATTATTTGAAATGGTCTCACTGGATGTTAACCCTTGCCCATATACAACAAATCTGCAGCAGACGACTTTGAAGACGTTTAAAGCCAAAAGTATGGAAACCTTTCATAAATTAAAGAACATTTATTGAATATAGTTGAAAACATTGTGGCAAAAGGAGAAATCGCTCAATATGAGCAATTTACCCATTTCATGATGCGTCAAAATGCATCTGCAAGTGAAAAAGGGAAAAATAATTAGGTTAAGTGAAGTATCTTTGTAATGAATCTAGTTTTGCGGTGAGATTACTGTGGTTGATCTTTTTCATTGAAGTAGAAAGATACATAGTCAATACTTTCTCTAAAGTAGGATTCACCAGGTTTTTAGTGTTATTGATTGATTGTTTGGTGTTGTACGCTGCTTTCAACATTTTTTCAATTACATCATGAAATTTCCTGGGTAATATTCCAGTACTACTCAGGTCCATTAATATCCTGACACCAGCAAATCAGTCGTAATGCTAACCCTGCAACTCTGAGCACCAAGGAGGGAAGCCATTACTACCACTTTTAAAGTCTTTGGTATGAGCTGGCAAAGGATAAAACCTGCAACTTCTCGCAGCCGAGGTGGACGCAGACTGCCACTTTATCACTGAGGCGGTCTTTTAGTTATATAGCTATGATACAATGTTATGTTGTGTCTCTTCCACATGGATCTTGACATAACTGCAGCAGACAATTTATACAAACATTGCGGCAAAAGGAGGAAATTAGCTCATGAAGATCAATATCTCCTTTCATTTAATGTTTTCAACTCTATTCAATAAATAAACTTTAATTAATAGACATTCTCGACACATTTGCACCTGCATATTTTCAAATTCAGTCATCTGCTGCATGCAGATGCTTCAAAATGCATGTGCATTATTAAATAGAAAATGGTTAACCCTTTCCCACATACAGACGATTTCTGACGCCTCTGCAGCAGACGAATTTTGAAATCTTAATTTTGCTAATTGCTAAATTTCTCCTTTTGACACAATGTTTTCAACATTATTCAATAAGTATGTCATCATTAAGGGAGATTTTCCATATTTTTGAGTAGACAATTCTAAAGTCGTCTGCTGCAGATTTGTTGTATGAAATGGTTGAGAGGGAACAACTTCTAAGCTATGCTGCAAAGCAACACAAGCGTAACATTGGCAATGATCTAATAAGCCTAATCTGCTGAAATGCATCTGTGTGCATGCTTCAAGGTAATAATAAACATCCTTGACACATTGTTTATGCCTACTCACTTCTGTTTACTCTGTTTAAGCACCATGTATTTGTTAAAAAATACTACTGTTAGCATTCTTTACATTTTAGCAAGTATATTGCCCCGCTTGTACTGAGAAAAATATATTGCCCCGCTTGTACTGAGAAAACGTTAATATTCAAACTTAACTCATACCAAATGGCAGCAGCATTTTCACACATCAACTGCAGACCACGTTTAAAAACATTGTTACAAAAGGAAAAAAGGCTTATTATGAGCATTTTCTCCTTTTTCCACAATGTTTCCAACTCTATTGATGAGTTATACATGTACTTTCATTTACACAAACTTTTCATATTTTAGAATGATGTTTTCAAATTTGTCTGCTGCAGATTTACTGCATGTGGGAACGGGTAAAGGATGCATAGGGGAACGGGTAAATGAGCAGTTGTCTGTTGTCAAGATGAGATAGGATAATGTGTTAATCTTCCATCCAGGTCTTTTGGTACAGTTGCAAAGCTCTTTTTGACAACAAAGCTGATGCAATTAACCAGATTTTGCTATAAAAAGAACACAATTAATAGGTTTGAAGTATTGTGTAAATATTAAACAGTTCAGGTAATTTGTTTTTAGATACTTTCTTATTCATGAATCTTTTCATTCAGAGCAATGACATTGTAAGCCTTTACAAATGCAACAAATCTGCAGCAGGTCAACAACTTTAAAAACACTAGGCAAAAAATGGAAAATCTCTGAAAATGAAACATGGTGGCAGAATTTAAGGTTTTAGAAATAATGCTCATAACAACTATGAGTAATTTCTAATTTTGCCACAATGTTTTTAAAAGTTGTCTGCTGCATTTGCATTAATGTGTGTCTGCATGTGGGAAAGAGTTCAACTATCAAAATAAGCAGTAACATTTATAATAAATCATAGTATTCAGAACTGTAGCTATATAATGACTGTAGAAGTTATAAACCTTTCAAAATTAGGCTGAATTTTCAAAATTGGCTTGTCTTAAATATATTAGCTTTGCATCTTGAAGACTTTTTAGCCAGTTTAAGAAATATTTAGATAAAAATTGAGGTTGAGCAGCCAGCAGTATATAGAGCCTGGTCAGATGGCGCAGATGTAACACAGGCTGGCCTAGCTCTTAATATACTTGTGGCATCGGCTTCACAAATTTAGTTTAGGAGCTGTCAAAGGGTTAATAACTTAGTTGCCGTAGCAGTTTAATTGCCTTCTTTTTTAAAAAAAAACAACTCTGAATAGATCGATTATGTACACAAAGAATTTTATCAATGAAATTTGGACTGGATCTTATGCCAACTTTTTTTATAATCTGAAAGTTCAATAGAGATAATATGACAGCCTGTGTAACACAATATACTGACAGGGTTCTTCACTTGTCTATTATACCCCAGTCTTTCACTTACCTTTTTACCAGATTTAGAAAAGATATACATATATCACTTATTTTCTCTCATTTTGAATGTATATAGACATTGAAACATTTCATTCAACTCTTATAGAATTTAAAGGTTTGAGTACAATATTATTTATACAGATAATCTTTTAAATTATTCTGGGTAAAACATTACGGTATATTGCTCAGAATAATATCCCCCAGGGTTATGAGTTTGTTTAAATCCAACCATGATAATTCATTCTTTCTGATGATTTACAAAATGCCTACTACTGATGGGCCAAGAGACTATGTGGGGTTACTTAGGTCAGGCCTGAATTACATTGTGTGGGGTTCTGGTGAAGTAAACATATATGCTTAGGTGAACCGACCACCTAGCTTAACTTAAACATAACCTCATTGATTGATTAATTGGAGTTTAACACCGTTTTCAACAATCTTTCACTTATATCACTTTGGCCAGTTCACCTATCCATGTGTTTCCTGCTTTTCTTGCACCAGTACTCCACTCACCAGTGTTTCCAAGCAACTGGCCGTTTTCCACATAGACAGTTTGCCCATTAGTGGAAGACGAATGACACTTGTCGCAATGGCTTTTGTCAAACATTGGAAAGAATGTTGGCCAAGCTAGGGTTTGAATTCATAATCCCTGGATTGACAGCCCAATCGTTACCGACTGAGCGTAACTGTGGCTCAGCTTGACATAACTGAAATGCTCATGCAAACAGCGTATCATGATGATTGCGAATTTGCAAAATGCTAACAACATTCTGTCAAAGCACAATCTTCCCAGATCTGTTGGACATATTTCTATGGCTTTTTCTGATATTTTTTTTCGACTTGAAAGTATCCAAAAGTGCATGACTCCTTCATTCAAACACTCAACTGTTAACCGTTAATAATTTTCGCAGCTTACTTATTTTGAAAATACTGTGAGAAATTGAGAATTTTGTTTTGCTTTTAATGAGGAATTTCTCAAAATGATTTCAAATTAATATCTAAACCATACAGTACTTTTGATTTTTCAAATGTATTATTATTAAGGTATTTTCCTAAAGTTCTTCCAAAGCAGCCGAGACATTTCTAAAAATATCATATCCAGGAGAGGGTTAATATCCAACAGCAACTTTGTTTACCTGCACGGTGCTTAAAGAGGTTGAATAAAGCTGAAAGCTGTGTTGTTATTTTTTCCATGACTGAACACATGTTTTTCCCAGATCAAATGAAATCCAAGCAATGTGTTAATTGTAAAACCTGATGATTCCATGCTGAACAGCTGTGACATGACATCCATTTGGAATTAAAGTACAAACAGTTTGGAGGTTAATGTTTTGGAAATCATATTCATAGTAAAGTAAATTTTAGTTGTAAATCACTTAATTAGATTAACCCCATTTACTTTGAAAACTTGGGGGGGGGGGGATTGCAATTTTGCATATTATTAAATAATATTTTACACATATGTTTTTACTGTAGATGACAAAGACAGTCATATAATTAGCAAATATCTGCAGCAGAAGATTAACATGTTATTATGGCAAATTACAAACAACTGCTCAATATGTCACAATATTTTCAAAATCCATACATTCAGATGCATCCTCATATTAAGTATTATGCAGCATAAAACCCTCATCCATTTTACTTACATTTTCGTCAACAGAGTATGCCAGTTCCCCGTCATCGTACAATACAAAGAAACGTCTCTGCCATCTCTGAAAATACAAAAACAGAACAAAATTACAGTCAACATATTATTTCTTTTATCAAAGGAGATTTACAAAGAGAAGGAATGAAACATGAAAAAAATCAAAAACCCGGTCCCTCATAAAACAATCAGCAGCAGAAGACATCTAGTTAAATTATGTCAAATCTCTAAAAGGAAAACCTTAATCATTGAAATGAGTTGAAAACATTGTGGCAGATAGCGAAATTGCTCATAAGTTTTCAAACTTGTCTATTGCAGAGGCATATTCACACTACTTCATGTTGGAAAGGGTTACGAAAGGGACCATTCTTACTTTTGTGGTTAACCCTGCCTTCCCACATAAAGTCCACCTAAGTTGCCGACTGCTTACAACATTTGAAAACATTGTGACAGTCACAAAAGTAGAAATTGCTCAAACAAGCAATTTCACCTATTCAGCTAGCCTGGCACAATTTTGGCTCTATGTTTATTATTATATGCTGCATTTCAACTGGTGTCCGAAACATAGCTTATGGTCAAGTCCTAAGGACGATAATCAGAGTAATGCATATTTTGTCTATTTGAGTTCTCCCCAATTGTAACATTGAAAAATAACCATAAGGACTGTTGCCAGTCTACTATTCAGCCACAACGTCTCCAAATATTTACCAGTAATTAGACCTTCATTTATAGAGATTTTTCTGTGTTTTTAACTTGATAATGTCAAAGTAGTCTGCTGCAGATTTGTTGTAAGGGTGAAAAGGGTTAAAAACAATGTGTCAGTAAGCTTGTGGTTCAAAAATAAAAAATAACTACCAGTGTATTGGTGTCATATTTTTGTTATGATCGAGCATCAAGTACTTCTACAAACCACACAATCATCTGTTTTCTCCAGATGGCAATTTGGTATGTATATTGAGGGCATCTTACAAAATGGTGGTAACTACATCTTTACCCTTTCCTACACTTCGACAAAATATCTAGACAAAAATTTGGAATATTTCTACAAATGAAAGTTCACTAAAGACAGAGTTGAAAACATTGGTATATCTCCTAACCCTTTCCCTTTAAATTCTCACATGCACTAACATTTTGACAGATCAGCAGCAGGACTTTTGCTGTATGTGAGAAAGGGGCTTAAGTATTATTTAACAATTTAATCTTGGAAAATGAGAGTGTCAAAAGTTATTTATATTATAAGGACAAGGGTTATTAGTAGTTTTGGGCTGAATTTCTTACTGACCCTATATCAATGTCACAAAGCCAAAACAGTCAGGACAAGAGAAAGTTGATGCAAGGCATCAATGTCGCCGGAAAAGACTGCATTGATTTATTTATGTATTCTTGACTTTCCTTAGTCTATTCAAACAGTAGGAACGTTGAAATGAAAACATTTACTTATAAATTTTATATTCATACCTACATAAGGTATCTATAAAAAATTAACGAAATGTGTACACATTTATCTTGGCTTAAATTTAATTTTGCTGTTGTTACTTATTTAAATAATAGTATTCATTCATATAATTTCAATGTTTGTCAATCTTATTCGAATCACAAGGTAAATATCCTGGTATTGCTTTAAAGGGAGGTAATTTGAAGAAAACAAAAGTCTTCAAAAGGAGAAATATATCAGCATTACCGTCTACAGTTTAAATTGTTCTATTGTTTGTGGATTTAAAAATGTTCTTTTTTTCTTATTTCTACATGTACAACGAAATATTGCGGCTTCTCTTTGACGCTTTGCGTCAAACATTCGTCTTGTACTTGTCTAAAATAAAATAATATCACTCGCTTTTTCATATCGAAATGCGCATGCGCGAAAATCGATGTTAAAGGTCACGAACCTACACAACAGAATAGGGTCTATATTTAGCTTAGAAACAGTTCCTACTTTAGATATTCATGGATTAACATTATTAAATGAATTCTACACAAATCAAGACATCTCTTTGAACATGAAAACAACATTTAGTAAGTTAAAATTGCTATTAAAAGGAGAATCCGAAATTGACCTCAATGATGACACATAAGAGTCTGCATTAGGGGGTGTTGGTTCACGTCTTGAAGGGACCACTTTTGTCTTCGTAAATAAGACAAAAAACTTAAATGCGAGTGAAATAAAAAAAACTGCAAACATTAAAAAATCGGAATATTTATTTCATTTTAGATGTGTCATTTATTAGTGTTCGTAAACAACCACAATTGTAATATGTTCAAATCATCTAGATTTGTTTCTTTCTAATAATAAGCCGCCCTCCCATGTGATTTCCGAAAAGCTATTAAAAATAGAAGTCGCGGGCTTCTGCCCGGCGACTAATAAAACCAGAAGAATGCTATGATCTTTATAATGACTGTGGTTAACCGATAAGCTCATAGAAACACTTTTTTAAGGAGACATTTTAAGCAAATATGTATTTTGAAAACCATTTTGGAATAGAAAATAAATGCTCATTATGAGTAATTTTTCCATTTCCAACAATGTTTTCTACCTGCATCAACAATATAAAGTTTCACTTGTCTATCATTTCCACATGCAACTTTATATTTGTAAGTGTCCAAATATGGTATATATCACTTACCGGTAATGGTTTAATTTGTACATACAAAATAAGGTTAGTCATTTATATTTCCTCCAGCTAATAAAGTACATTTGACAAATATTTCATGTATTCCATGTTGTAATGTGCAATGTGTATATATAATGTAATGTAATGATAGTGTTCAAATTTCATAAATCCTTTTTTAACCATTTGCCACATAAAGATGCTTTCTGACACCTCGAGATCTGCAGCAAACGACATTTGAAAACATAGTGACAAAAGTAGGAATTGCTCAAAACAAGCAATTTCTCACTGTGCAACAATATTTTCAACTCTTTTCAGTAATTATACCTACATTTATGGATCCTTTCAGTGAGTTTGCCTAGATACTTTCAAAGTCATCTGCTACATATTTGTTGTATGTGGGAAAGAGTTAAATTCAAAAGATAAAAAGAATCAAAGTACTGAAAGTACAAGTAACGAATTATTTTGAACATGTATTGTAAAATCTAATTTATGAATGCAATTGATCATGCTATTGCACAATTTAGTCTATTTTATTATTATTAATATTTTTGTCCAGAGATTTTTTAGCGTTTAACATGCACACTAACTCTTTCACTGAGCTCTGCGTAAAGTCTGTCAAAACACCCATGGCATATTTGTGAGATTTACATTGTTAGTTCGATTTGTTTTCGTCACCAGCGGCGGATCCAGGATTTCGGCTTATATTATAACTATGTTTCATGTGAGTGAATTAATTATTATAAATCTATAATGTTTAACAAATCGCATAAAATAAGAATTAAAAAAATAAAAAAAGATCAGTTCCTATTGGGACTCGAACTCGCGTCCATAAGTAGTCTATGATTAGTAGTTATACACGCTCTCCATTACACCATGGTACTTTGATACAACATGTGAGCGTTACTTTCGTATATATATTAAGCTAACTGAATGCGCGCGTATGTAAACCATGATCTATAATTAGAAAGCCACTTTGATCATCGTTATCATGTTGGAAAAAGGAGAAACAACGGCGATGCGAGCGTTTAAAATGCACACTGACTATTTCACTGAGCTCTGCGTAGTGGCATATTTGTGAGATTAACATTGTTCTATACAGCGTGGGGTCGACTTCTAGTGAATGGGCATACGACTAAAATTCATACTCGTGCCTTATACGTACCTGCCGACAAATGAAATATATATGCGCGTACTGTTAATTTGATATTTTCTAGAAAATTTATTATCTATGATGATTCGATAGTATAATTATGACTTCACTGTATTGAAATAACACGTAGAAGTCATTTTAATATCGAAAAAATACTAGGACTATTTAGGTGCAGCGAATGTGTATTCTAAGCGGAAGTGTAGTTTAACCGTGACTTCCGGAAAAAAACACGATCGCGTTAACTGTATTATTTTTTGAGAAAAAATAATTCGTTAAAAATGCTAAGTTGAATGTGTAATGTGGCCCAATTTTTAAACCCTTTCCCACCTGCAAATGCATTTTGAAGCATCTTCAGCAGACAACTTGTGAAAACATTGTTACAAATGTATGGAGAAATTGTCCATAATGATCAATTGGTGCTTTTCCCACAATGCATAGCTGCCATTCTCAAAAAGCACATATTAAATTTGCAAGAAGTTCAGGACCCCAGATCTGTTACTTTGTACTGCATATGTTAATAATGGTTACAGATACCTTGTTTACAAAACAGAAATTTCAAGGCTAAAACTCAGTGTTACCTTATTGATTGCTGCAAAACTTAAATGAAACTGTGCATGTTATTGATCCATTATATTTATGGAATGAAAGAAATATGATGGAAGCGTATCTTTCTAGATAAAAACATGTAACAACATATATGGTCTTTTAATAAGCTAAGCTTACGTTATTTTTAAAGATTAAGTTTTAACTAATAAGTGCAATATACTAATACTGGCCCCTTCAAGAGATTAACAAAAATACATGTAGAAGATGATGATAATTTTAATTTTATTTCGTCTATAGGCTATAGCCATGCAATACTATACATATAAATCTGAAATAGATACAACCGTAATCCCATTTTAAGGTGACGCAGTAGCCATATATTATGGCAATTATTTGCCGATGAATTTTGATGTGTCATTTACAGCTATTTTTAAAAGACACTTTAAGATAACCTGTTTGCCCAATATACCTAAATAAGCACTTCAGTAAACTACAATGTATAAACAACCTTTTTTGGCAAAACTTATTGAGTTAGCTTAAAACCCTTGACCTATATATCCAACAGTAACAGTATCCATAAACAAGAAAAATAATTTAGCAATGGGAAACAGCCTGGGAACAGGAGTAGTTGCTTGCGTGTTGTACTTATGTAAACAGGCGTAACTGACAAATTCGCACTGAATTACTAAAGACTTGAAACCAAATTCCAACTTGTACACACATTTTAAGGCAGAAGCAGCAGACAACTTGAAAACATTGCAGGCAAAAGGAAAATTGCTCTATTTAATCATTATACTTTCATTTATAGATAGTTTTCACACTTTTACTAATTACTCTATTTACTCTATTTAATCATTTTACTATCACATTTATAGATATTTCCCCAGTTTTATTTAGATGTTTTAAAGTCATCACAGAATGTTTGTAAGTATAGGAAACAGGTTAACCCTTTCCCTGATATGACAATTCTGCAGGCAGACGACTTTGAAAGTATTTTGTCAAAACATAGAAAATCTCCATAATTGAACGGATAACCTATGACAAAAAGTGGAAAACATTGTGGCAAAAGGAGAAATTGCACGTTTTGTGCAATTTCTTCTTTTGTCACTATGTTTTCAAAAAGCCGTCTGCTGCAGATGCGTCAGAAAGCAATTATATGAGGGAAAGGGTTAAGAATGGTAGTAATGGCTTCCACCCGTGGCACTCAGGGTTGCAGAGATAGCATTACAACTGATGTATCATGTTAGGATAAATGATACTGGTGCATTGTAGTATTGGTAAGTGAACCAGGAAACGCCATCATTGTAACAAAAACTTTGGTGAAAGCAAAGTATTATAAAGCACTATTTAAAACAAGAGGGTCACATTGGACCTTGATTGCTCACTACCCTAAGTTATGCCAACCACATAGTCTTTAACATTAACTCATTTTACTGTCAGGTTAGCTTATACTAGAGTGTAAACAAGATTTCCTTTCAATTTGGCCTATTATTACCTTGTTTTTGACTCGACATGACCCATATTCGAGATTGGTCTTGATATTATTAGGACAATCATTCTGACAAAATTTTAACATGCTCAAGCTAAAAATATGGCTTCCAGATTTTCTTAGAATATGGTCTAGTGACCTAGTTTTTGACCAGACATGATCCATATTCAAACTTAACACAGATATCATCAAAACAAACATTCTGACAATGTTTCAAAATGTTCCAAGTTAAATTAAAATACAGATTCCAGATTGATGACAGGATTTTCCTTCAATTTGGCCTAGTGACCTAGTTTTTGCCCTAGATATCAAGAGGACAAACATTCCAACAAAGTCTCAAGCTGCTGAAGAGGAAAAAATGGTGTCTAGTTTGTTCACAATTTTTTGTCAAATTTGGCCTAGTGACAAGTTCTCTAACAAGACAATTGACCTATATTCAAACTTACAAGCCTAGATATCATATTTAAGACAAAGTTTCAACATGCTCTAGTTAAAAATGCAGCTTCCTATGTTGAGAGTGTTAACAAGATTTTCCTTCAAGTTGACCTAGTGACCTAGATATTCACTCAACATGACCCATATTTGAACATGACCTATATTAGAACTAAATAGCCCAGATATCATCAAGACAATTATTCTGACGTTTTAAAATGCTAAATTTAGAAATGCGTCCAACAGAATGTAAACAAGATATTACTTCAATTTGACCTTGTGACCTAGTTTTTGACCTCACATGATTTGTCCAAGATCAGATGGGAGATATATGTTCTAACAGGCACAAGGTGATCACAATAGCATACCTTGAGCACTTATTGACTACTATAGCTCTGCAGGTAAGTTTATAAAGACACTAAGAGCATCAGTAGGTCAATGCTATTCCTGCAAACTATGAATTCCAATGCTGGATGCAATGTCAAACGTTGTTAGAGTCTTTGGAATGACTAGAATCAAAACCTGATTCAAAAACTTTGTGCTCCGGTTGTATCTGACTGGTCAAAAGCAAATACATCCTTGAGTATGACCGATCATTAGTCTTATTTGCAGCATCAGGATCATGTCTGAGCACAGAAAACAAATTCTGAGTTTTGTGGTTTCCGGGCATGGTTTCTTGCTCTCGAGAGGGATCCTGTAAAACCACTTCACCAGAGAAGTGGTTCTGAACCTTTACAGCATGAGAAAAGTTTTCTTCAAATAGTCTTTGAATCAGAGTATAAAATCTAAAATACCTTTGTCTTGTCCAGTGGGTTGCTAAAATCATACCCTGGTGCAACAAAAAGATAGCCACACTTTGATACTTTTCTTGTAGCCTGGAAATATAAAAGTTGTAAACAGTGTGAGATAAATAAGTTGTGTTGTTTTCAGTTAATTAAAAGGAGACATCTAAAGAAAACATTTTTTACTCTTAATTAACTGACAATTTTTTTTCACATATACAACAGATACCCGGTATGTCATTAGTAAACAACTTTTGAAAACAGCAAGGCAAAAATATGGACAATTTAAAAAAAAAAAGTTTATATAACTTAATATTGCATTTAGTTGAAAACATTGTGACTCAAAGTGAAATTGCTCCTTTATGATTAAATTCACTTTTTGCGACATGATGCTTTGAATTTGTCTGTTGCGGATGAATCAAACTGGGTTAACAGGTGTGGAAAGGTTAAAACATGATGAGAAGAAAACATTTTTAGAACAAGAGGCCCATGAGGGCCTATGCTCTACTGGTATGGTTCTTTGGTCATTTTCAATCCAGAGCATGTATGTATGGTGAAGATCGGATAGTAAATGGAGGCTCTTTTGTGTTCACAAGCTGTATTATAGCAATTTTTACAATTTCATGGGCCATAATCCAGTCTTGCATGGGCGGATCTAGCTGGTTTTCAAAAGGAACCAAGCTCTCATCAATATTTAACTACTATCTAAGTTTGGTGAAGATCAGATAGTAACTACTGTATAAGTTTGGTTGAGATACAATCAAACGTGAAGACTATCATGTTAACAAGCTCTTTTATAGCAATTTTGACCATTTCAAGGGCCATAATCCAGTCATGCATGGGCGGATCTGGCTGGTTTTCGAAAGGAACCGAGCTCTCATGGATATCTAACTACTGTATAAGTTTGGTTGAGATACAATCAAACGTGAAGACTATCGTGTTAACAAGCTCTTTTATAGCAATTTTGACCATTTCAAGGGCCATAATCCAGTCATGCATGGGCGGATCTGGCTGGTTTTCTAAAGGAACCGAGCTCTCATGGATATCTAACTACTGTATAAGTTTGGTTGAGATACAATCAAAAGTGAAGACTGTATCGTGTTAACAAGCTCTTTTATAGCAATTTTGACCATTTCAAGGGCCATAATCCAGTCATGCATGAGCAGATCTGGCTGGTTTTCGAAAGGAACCGAGCTCTCATAGATATCTAACTACTGTATAAATTTGGTTGAGATACAATCAAAAGTGCAGACTGTATCGTGTTAACAAGAAATTGTTTACGGACGGACAGACGCACGCACGACGGACAAATCGCCACGACATAAGCCCTTCTGGCCTTTGGCCAGTAGAGCTAAAAATAAGAAATGACAGATTATCATCAACTTCTCCAGTTTCATCATTTCATCCAATTTAGGTCATATGCAATGTGTTCACCCTTTCCAATTAACAAACATTCTGTAGCAGACGACATTTGAAACTTCTATGCAAACATATGCTGTATGGAAAGTCTCTGTTATTGAAATTATAATTATTCAGATTTAGAGCTGAAACATTGTGGGAAAAGGAAAAATTGCCCTTAAAAAATGGTCTGCGTGCTGACACAGCAGATGTGTCATAATGTGCTGGTTAAGTAGGACTAGGAAAGGGTGAAATTATGACAAAGTAATAAAAACTACTTTTCATGAAGATGGTAAATTGTAACCTGTAAGATGCTGAACTTTATTGCTAGATACTTCAGTGGGAATTCATGACCTTCAATGTCAAAGTCAGATGTTTGGCTTGATCCGGCCAGAAATATTGTTTAGATTGACACTTTAGATCATGTGTCACTTTAGAAAACTGCCTCTTCCAATGAGATTGATTGCAGAAACTTTTTAATAGGATGTAAAATCAGTCCATTAGTATTAAAACATTATCAGCACTGAATTATTTGGCTTTCATATTTGTCTACCATTCTATTTACTGAGCTCTAGATTAGGGGAGCATTTCATGCTTTCAAAGCATGTTGTGGGACTCAAAGAAACATCATTTTACGGGCACCTTATCTTTAAAGGGCTCTCCTGTATTTACTGAATTTATGCAATGACTGTCCAAATACACCATTTAAGCTCTGACACCTTGCAGTATACACTATACGTCACTATTCACATGTGAAGCCACAAACCATTTGTTTGATAATGGCTAATGTTTCCAACTATCTGTGTCATTTCACATTCTACCAATTTGACTTTTAACACTTTCCCACATACAGCAAACCTGCAGCAAATGACTTTGAAGCATGTTCACAAACACCCGGAAAATCTCTATAAACGAAGGTTACATGTACCATTTCTTATAACTGAAAAAAGTTGAAAACATTTTGGCAAATGGAAAAATTGCTTGTTTAGAGCAATTTCTCCTTTTGCCAACATGTTTTCAAAAGTTGTCCGCTGAAGAGGCGTTAGAAAGTGTCTATATGTGGAAAAGGGTTAAGCTGATAGAAAAAGTGGATTTTTAAATAATAAAGAAACCAATTATTCCAATCTAGGAAAAGTTACAAGTGTGTGATTATGATATAATCATGTAATATTTTATATTTTTTCAATGTGTAATTGGCCAAAATCATTCGATGAGAGCATCCCCTACCACTGTCTCTCAGAATGATTCCTATTCTGAGTAAAACAAACACAGACTTAACTTTGTCAACATCACACGTCTAAAAAAAAAACAATTATTTAAGCAATGGATATTACTTAGTACTTTAGGATTGTTCAGGTCAAATAAATTGACATAGTTACTATTTACAAAAGAAAAGATCAAGCCAGAAATTCCTGAAAGGTCCTATAAAACCATAAATAGCTCTCTGTGGTCTGATTATTATGGTGGTAAAATATGACCCTATTGATTTGTGAGCCACTTCAATGACCAATGGTTTATCAAATATTGATACCAGAATACATGTACAACTCTTTGAGTGCCTTAAGGTTATCTTTCAATAGACCTACTTAACCCTTTTGAACATGTATAACTGATCCACTTTGATAACATCTAAGCAAAAATGTGGAAAATCTCTATAAAGATGGAAGCATTATATATGGCTGAATTATAGAGACAAAAACAATACGGCAAAAGGAAAAATTGCGCATGATGAGCACTTTCTTCTATAGCCAAAATGCTTTCAAAAGTGGTCAGACTCTGTATGAAGGAAAGGATTAAGGATATCTTTCAATAGACCTTATCAACCCTTTCCCAGATATAGACACTTTCTGATGCCTCTGCAGGAGCTGACTCATAATCAGGGTTCGACACTAAGGCACGTCCGAACGACATTCACTGCCTGTACACAGGTCCGGGCTTGCGAATGTCCCAGGAACATGCCCGACCGGTCGTGTGCAATAAGAACGGGACATTTACCCATAAGAAATGTTCTTTTAAAATTCCATTTAGTTCTGCGTGTAAAATACGTTTCACTTTCACAAAAACGATGAAGCCGTAGTTTGTTTTTACAAAAAAGATTCACCTAATGTAATGCGCATGCGCGACGGCTTCTGCCGAATTATTTATAACACGCGGGTTTTCCAGAATTCTCCATGCAGCGATAGAACTAACTGTAAAGGGAGTTAACTCTAGTGGTGTAACGATAGGTCGACTTATCGATGTATTGCGATAGCTTTGCTCTCGATAGCAATAAGTCGATAGAATATTTTCAAGTCGATAACTATCGCAATAGTTTTTTCAACTATCGATTGTTAACGATAGTTTTCATATAAATAAAACAAATCTGAACGATTTTCGGCAAATTGTAATGTCAACAATCATGAGAGAATGAAAGATAAACCTGGATGTGTAGACCTTTCTATAAATAACTTACTCAAATACTGTAGCTACTAGCTAGTATGTTGACCACGTGATCAGTATGTATTTGTTGCTTTGCTAATTTGTAATCTCGCGAGACAGTTAAAAGGAGAGCTTCATCCAATGGAGCTGCTTTCTACTTGAAGAAATAACACCACGTGATATTTTCGCAGGCATATACAGATCACGTGATTCTTTTCGCGCGCTTTCTTGAAGCTGTAGTAAACATCTCCTTATTTGGAAATCTACTACACAGCAAAGAGTTTCTCATATATTCATCCATGCGATACATGTTTACAGGGTTCGAATTTAAGCTTGCATACTCGCTAATAATACGCATTTCTAATCGTCGATCTTTTAACAGGGTTATTTCTTTGACAAATCGCGGTAATTGCAGTGGATTTTCGAGAGCGAGTGGCTTCCAGTTTTGCAATATTAGCGGAAGTTTACAATCGATACATGTCTTGTGCGCATGCCTATTCAACGGCCCCAATATTGATGACGTTTACTGCATACATTTGGGCCCCTGGAAGTAGTTTTGATTTACATATCGCAAATACGATTGGCTATAATGGTCACGTGTGTATTTTGGGTTTTCCCAAATTGTATTTCTCTACGGAGATAGAAGAAATGGATGTTTTTGCACTTAAAGCACGCCCTCTACATGATAAAAAGGGCTGTGACCTATCCAAAAAATCATTTCTGTATTTATATGTTTACACTTGAGACCACAAAAAACATTGTTACCATAGACCTCTTCAAATTGATAGCATATGAAAAACAACAAGGTCACCGATTTAGGTCAGTCACTGAAACAGGGCAGCTTGTACGATTTATATGTCAACATTCATATTAGTTTTCAAAACATTCGATCCTAGCAAAATGATTCCAAGCAGGAATCGAAAATGATACTCTAGATTCCTGTTTCCAATTAAAAAACAATAGCAAAAAGATAACAAGTTGCATAATAAATATAAAGATTTTAATATAACTTGATCAGGGCACATGAAACTTGGGTCAGGGCTAGTAGGTTCTGCATCTACTAGCCCGACCGGGCTAGTTGAAAAAAAAGTTAGTGTCGAACCCTGATAATGAGCAATTTTTGCTTTTGCCAAAATGTTTTCAACTCTTCACAATAGTTATAGTTTCAGTTAGTGATTTTCATAGTTTTACCTAGCTGCTTTGAAAGTCAATTTAATATCTGCTGCAGATTTGTTGATGACCCAATTATTGTCTCATATCGATGATTTAAGGAGCCTCATAATCAGTTTAAAAAAGAATGGGCATAATGAGATATCTTCATTTCCATTGCAATTATTTTATGAATGGATATGAATTATTCATGTTTTTTCTTTAACTGTTCATGAACCAAATGCATGAACCATTCTTGAACTATGCATGAACATTAAATGACCACTTTCACAAAAGTGCATGAAAATATGTTCATGAACCATTCATGAACTAATGCACCCATGAACTATTCATGAATGGTTCATGACCTCATAGGTGGCCATTAAATGTTCATGAATATTTCATGAATAATTCATGATTTATGTTCATGGTAGATCAAGAATATTTCATGAATGTATATTTTCATGAACTCTTCTAAAAACTATTCTTGAACCAAATAACATGACCCTCTGTGATTTTTTTCTGAATTGTTCATGAATTATTCATGTTCTTTTCTTGAACTGTTCATGAACCATTCCATGTATATTCTAGAACAATTTCAGAACGGTTCTACAATGGTAACCTGTATGAAATAGTCTGGGTGGACTGGAATCAGATTTTGTAAAGAAGAAAATACAAAAATCCTGTGCAGATTATGTACAGAAAATATTCTAGATTATCAAAACATAGTTGCACCAGAATTCTATAAAAATATTTTTTATATGAAGACATGGATTCATCCATATGTGGCAATGTGATACTTTAATAAATCACCAATATACACATGTTGTTTATAACATAGCACAATACAATATGCTAATTGAATATATGTAACATTTAAGACATTTACCAAATGTGCCCATCAAGTTGTTCATAAGAAATTGCCAAAATCTTCTCTGTGCCTTTGAAACACAACATATTTCTCCCACCAAAAAACGTAAAGGAAGTAGTTAACATTACTAACTTCTTTTCGAAAGAGTTCCTATGTTTTATGCTAGAGTTAACTCCCTTGGTATATTTCAAATTTTAAGTCCTGAGTTCCAGCGGTATTTTTGGTTATTCCACTGGTATTCCAGTTACATAGCAGGTACCAATGAAATTCCACTGGATTTGCATTGATTTTTTTCACTAGGGCCTTTACTTTTGACTAGAAGATTTTAAAGGTTTTCACTATAATACATTTATAAGAACTGTTTTGGTCCTAGAAGTGTTCTAGAAGTGATCTATAAATGTTCTTAATTCTCTATTCAGAATGGAAGTTTGAGTGATTCACACTCAGTTAAAAAGTCATTGTAATGTAATTAAATTGACTTTTTTTTTTTTCAATTATGAGGATTTAATAAATGTACTGAAATGGATATTCATTACATATTCATGACTTCTTCTTGAGAACACTTCAAGAATGTTTTAAGCATCTAATATTCTTAAAATGCTCATAAAATATTCATCAGTTATTTTAGGAATATTTCATGAACCATAGAAGAATAAAGATCTTCATAAAAATTCATGATTTATTCTTAAAACAGATCCTGAATATTTCAAGGCTTTTATGAATAGTTGAATAATTCTTGATATCTTCATGAAGTAGATCACACCTCAATTCATGAATAAAACTTCATGAAGTTAGCTTAAGAATTGATCAAGGACAATTCATGAAGAATGCTTGAAAGTAGGAAAAATTCATGATATCATGAATTCCCTTTCGCAGGGGTTGTATTCTTCTGAACTGAATTCAAAGCCAGCTTTTGTTCTTTTTTACTACAGTCGCACCTGTTTTATCTGGAAAATTGGCGATCCGCACATAAAATCCAAGTGTCGCGTGACATTGTTTTCAATTTTGTCTGTTTGTCCGGCTTGGTGTTAAAAGCTGCATGACTGTACTGTTTAAAATGTAATAGCTGCTAGTGTGTGTCATTGTTTCCTTTGATTAGCGGTCATAAAACAGCAACCAATCAGGTGTTCAAATTGTATAAATGATCTAAACTGATTTTGAGATTAAAATTTCGACATTTGACCGAGAGACAAGTGCAGATCTGACAAAATAATAAGCTGTTCCATGTTTGTATATGTCAATGTTTATTTTTCAAATTATAACATTTTTTACGTATGGGTTATCCAGTTGTTATATATCTCATGATTTAGCTTGCTTATGACAAACGATGCAATCTAGAGGTAAAGAAAACTTTGAGATAAAATCATAATTAGAATATAGCTAATGACACCTGAATTATGATCATGTATCCACACAATATCTTGGGAATTGGGTCCGATGCTTTGACTCCTATTTTCAGGCTAAGACAATTTTGCATCAGTAAAATTTCTATCCAAAATCGTTAATCCGCAAGATTTGCGATCCAGACTTTTTTCTCTGGTAACCAAAGTGCCCGGATGAACAAGGTTCGATCGTATTTCCAACATCGGCATAGAACAAATCTGTAGCAGACAAATTTGAAAACATACAGCCTAATTTAGAAGGCAAATCTACGGATAATGTAAATATATGCAGGGTTCGACACTAACTTTTTTTTCAACTAGCCCGGTCGGGCTAGTAGATGCAGAACCTACTAGCCCTGACCCAAGTTTCATGTGCCCTGATCAAGTTATATTAAAATCTTTATATTTATTATGCAACTTGTTATCTTTTTGCTATTGTTTTTTAATTGGAAACAGGAATCTAGAGTATCATTTTCGATTCCTGCTTGGAATCATTTTGCTAGGATCGAATGTTTTGAAAACTAATATGAATGTTGACATATAAATCGTACAAGCTGCCCTGTTTCAGTGACTGACCTAAATCGGTGACCTTGTTGTTTTTCATATGCTATCAATTTGAAGAGGTCTATGGTAACAATGTTTTTTGTGGTCTCAAGTGTAAACATATAAATACAGAAATGATTTTTTGGATAGGTCACAGCCCTTTTTATCATGTAGAGGGCGTGCTTTAAGTGCAAAAACATCCATTTCTTCTATCTCCGTAGAGAAATACAATTTGGGAAAACCCAAAATACACACGTGACCATTATAGCCAATCGTATTTGCGATATGTAAATCAAAACTACTTCCAGGGGCCCAAATGTATGCAGTAAACGTCATCAATATTGGGGCCGTTGAATAGGCATGCGCACAAGACATGTATCGATTGTAAACTTCCGCTAATATTGCAAAACTGGAAGCCACTCGCTCTCGAAAATCCACTGCAATTACCGCGATTTGTCAAAGAAATAACCCTGTTAAAAGATCGACGATTAGAAATGCGTATTATTAGCGAGTATGCAAGCTTAAATTCGAACCCTGTAAACATGTATCGCATGGATGAATATATGAGAAACTCTTTGCTGTGTAGTAGATTTCCAAATAAGGAGATGTTTACTACAGCTTCAAGAAAGCGCGCGAAAAGAATCACGTGATCTGTATATGCCTGCGAAAATATCACGTGGTGTTATTTCTTCAAGTAGAAAGCAGCTCCATTGGATGAAGCTCTCCTTTTAACTGTCTCGCGAGATTACAAATTAGCAAAGCAACAAATACATACTGATCACGTGGTCAACATACTAGCTAGTAGCTACAGTATTTGAGTAAGTTATTTATAGAAAGGTCTACACATCCAGGTTTATCTTTCATTCTCTCATGATTGTTGACATTACAATTTGCCGAAAATCGTTCAGATTTGTTTTATTTATATGAAAACTATCGTTAACAATCGATAGTTGAAAAAACTATTGCGATAGTTATCGACTTGAAAATATTCTATCGACTTATTGCTATCGAGAGCAAAGCTATCGCAATACATCGATAAGTCGACCTATCGTTACACCACTAGAGTTAACTCCCTTTACAGTTAGTTCTATCGCTGCATGGAGAATTCTGGAAAACCCGCGTGTTATAAATAATTCGGCAGAAGCCGTCGCGCATGCGCATTACATTAGGTGAATCTTTTTTGTAAAAACAAACTACGGCTTCATCGTTTTTGTGAAAGTGAAACGTATTTTACACGCAGAACTAAATGGAATTTTAAAAGAACATTTCTTATGGGTAAATGTCCCGTTCTTATTGCACACGACCGGTCGGGCATGTTCCTGGGACATTCGCAAGCCCGGACCTGTGTACAGGCAGTGAATGTCGTTCGGACGTGCCTTAGTGTCGAACCCTGATATGAAAGTTATATTACTCAAAGCACAGAACAAAAGTTTGTGAATTCATCCCCCTGATTGAAATCAATTGTTAGGGCTAATTTAACCCTTTCCCTAATATAAACGCTTTCGGACGCCTCTGCAGCAGACGGCTTTTGAAAACATAGTGACAAAAGAAGAAATTGCACAAAACGTGCAATTTCTCCTTTTGCCACAATGTTTTCCACTTTTTGTCATAGGTAAATGGATAACCTATGTTTTGACAAAATACGTTCAAGTTAGTCGATTGTCTGCTGCAGAATTGTCTATGAGGGAAAGGGTTATGCTTTTTAAATGGTTTTCAAGTTAGTTTGTATCTAATCAACAGTGCTATCTGAGCTAACCGTTTCCCACATACATATGTATTCAGAGTAGAGTGGAAAACACTGGAACAATTTTAACTATTACTTTTTTTTTTTTTTAATGCAGATGAATCATAATGTGTCTGCAAGTGGAGGCGGGTAAAAACAGGAACACGAAAAGCTCAGTCTCAGAGATTTCTATCCATCTCCCCACAGACACTCATCTTCAGGGCGGTAATCAAGAGCTCAAAAACTTCTCCACTCAATTGTAATACCTGAGGCATCCCTGCCCACAAAACATCACTTTTGAAAACTGACTGATTATAAATTGTGCAGGATAATTTTGAAAATTCTGTGCTCAAATTTCTTAACAACAAGTATCTATGGCAGCTTTTAAACTTAAGAACAATTGTAACAAGCAGATCTTCATGCAGTCTGCATACAACTTATTGAAACTGCTAGTACATAATAAATCTTGCAATTGGTGTTTTTTTTTAGATTTCAGAGAGTGTTACTAAATCATTTAAGTTTATGCACAGTAATTAATCATTGCATGATTACAAGCATTTTTTCATCAGTTCACATAACATAATTATTTCTTTAGTTATATTTAATTAACCCTTTTCTTCATACAAAAAATCAGCAGCAGGCAACTCGGAAATCAACCTAGACAAAATATAGAAATACTCTATAAGTTATTTATAACAGAAAGTATAACTTAAATTGAGTCGAGTAGAAAATATTGTGGCAAGGATTAATTCTTATATATATGAGCAATTTCTCTGTTTGCCACAATGTTTTCAAAAGTCATCTGCTGCAAAGACATTAGAAAGCACCTACATGTGGATCTTTGCGACACATTTTGAGGCACCTTGGCAGACAGCAGCAGAAGATTTTTTAAAACATTGTTGCAAAAGGAGAAATTACTCATTATAAGTATGAGGGATAACAATATCTTTGATAACATATGGTAGGTAACACTGTTTAATTAGCATGGAAATGTAACATGCAATCCTCAGTTTATTACTGCATGCCAGTATTATTAACATGTTGATAGGAATAACTAGTCCATCATGCTATAGTATACCCACCATGTGAAAAATACCCAATTACCATCATGGAGGAGGGTTTAAACACTGTGCACTGCTGGGCTAGATTATATATACATGTATAGGGAGTAAGCTAAGATTTTTTTAATTACACATTATATCTCTTTTAACAACCAACAACCCATACATAGGATGAGGGATATTTGAGTACAACAAGTAGTGATTGGATGTGAATTAATGGTTTTATAACATGAAGAGACAGCACATCATTATTTTTTTAGGTCATGAGTAGAACATTAAACATTGTTCCTTGAGACATCACTCATATAATTAGCAAAGCAAAGTTTTGGCGACTTTTAAACCCTTTTCCAACTGCAAACGCATTTTGACGCATCTGCGGCAGATGACTTTTGAAAAATGTTATGACAAAAGCAGTTATTGCTCAAAACCAGCTATTTCTCCTTTTGCCAAAATGTTTTCAATTTTTTTTTTAGTAATTATACCTTAGTAACAATTGAAGAGATTTTCCATATTTTTTGAGACGACATTTTCAATGCCTTCTGCTGCAAATTTGTCATATGTGGGAAAGGGTTAGACAACTCATACATAATATGTTAATTGTCTTGGAAGTCATCAAAACTTGGCTTTACTCATTCTAACTATTGCTGTTTTATATTAACCTTTTGCCGAATGGGGCAGCATTTACAAAAATGATTGCGACAAATACATTTTAGTATATATTTACCACAATGTTTTTAATTCTCTTCAATGATTTATAATCTGGCTCATAGAAAATTTTGCATATACATGTATCATTGTCAAGATGTCTTCAGTCATCTGTTGCAAATATGAAGTTTTTTTAAGTAAAACATATTTTTATTAGAAAATACTTACCAGTCATTTAATACCTGATATATCATCTCTATACACCTTAATTATCCAAAAAAAACGCCCACGTTAGCATATCCCTCACGTATCCGTGACATACACGGCCGCCCGGAAGTACAGGCGCGCACGTGAGCGGGTAGTCACTTTTCATTCACCGTTAAGTATTGGTGACGACGCGGGGTTGGGAGGTGGGACTCTATAAATGACTGGTAAGTATTTTCTAATAAAAATATGTTTTACTTAAAAAAACTTCATTTTTATATCAAAAATACATTACCAGTCATTTAATACCTGATGACTTCGTAGCATAGGACGGGAGGTTCGACCAATACTTACTGTCGTTCCAGGTACGTAGTAGTATATTATTCCATATTTTTCAGAACAAACATACTTGATTCCAACGGTAGTATAAAGTGATAGTGGAGATTGAATACAGTTTCAATCAGTATTCACTTTATTTATGTGTTGGATTATAATAATTAGCAAACAACTCGCTGAGAAGCCACAAGGGGACCCAGAGAGAACAAGTTATCTGACTGACTAGCCATAGAACGTAAGTAGAAAGACGAAAAGGTAGATTGCGACTTCCATACTGCCGCTTGAAGAATCTCTTCAAGAGGAACATTATTAGAGAATGCCCAACTTGTAGAGAGAGCTCTAACCTCGTGCGGACGAATCCGCAGAAACGAGAGATCTCGACTAGACAGGTCTTTATAAGCTAATTTTATAGTAATAGATATCCAGCGGGAAATAGATGCCGCCGAAATATCTTTACAACCTATAAGAGGAAGAAATAACCTCTTTCTCCGACCCCGAGTCCCTTCAACTCTCTTAAGATAATGCTTAAGAGACCTAACGGGACAAAGGGTTCTGTCGGAATCAGAAGGACCACAGGTCGCCGAAAGGCTGGGAACTGTGATCGGCGAAGGTGAAACCGAAGGTAACTGGTTTTTAGCCAGGAACCCCGGTTGACAGAGTAGAGTAAAAGAGCCATTAGACTCATTGAATCTGATGTGCCCTGTTTCTACTGAAAGAGCATGTAATTCGCTCCTTCGACGAGCTGTAGCGAAAGCTAAAAGAAAGACGGTTTTATAAGTTAGAAACTTTAAAGACGCCGATACTAGAGGCTCGTATGGAGCTCTAGTAAGCGACCAAAGGACGCAAGACAAATCCCATTTTGGAGTTAAACTCCTACAAACGGGTTTCTCTAATTCGAACGAGCGTATAGTATAAGTTCCGAGAGAAACGGATTTGAACCGATACTCTCTCCCCCAATGAACTTAAACGTGTTCGATAACATAGAACGGTAGCCTTTCACCGTACTAATTGCCAGTTGTTTTTCTTCGAAAAGAAAAAGAAGGAAATCGGCAATCCGAGTTACAGAGGGACACTCCGGATTGACCGACCTTGTACCACACCAATCTGAGAAAACTCTCCACTTGGAATCATAAACGATTCTAGTGGATCGTCTTCTTGATTGTGCGATACGAGAGGCAACTTTTTGAGAAAAGTTTCTCTCTCGGACAGAACGCTTGATAATGTCCAGGCGTGAAGATGTAGCATCGCCAGGTTGGGATGAAGACGCCGACCTGGTTGCTGAAACAGTACGTCTTCTCGAATAGGAAGTCGTATTGGATTTGCAGAGAGACAGGCCAGGAGGTCGCTGAACCACGACCTCTGGGGCCAACAGGGTGCTATCAACAGTATTTTGCACTGTTGCGAGCGAAGAACCTTTTGAAGTACGATCGGAACCAGTATGAACGGGGGAAACGCATACCCGAACAGGAGGTTCCAATCGAGGTCAGTGCGTCCACTGCCCAAGCTGCAGGATCGTACATCGGGGATACATAAAGTGGCAGCCGATGATTGACTCTGGTGGCGAAAAGATCCACCAGGGGTGTCCCGATCCGCATGAACACTGAGTTCAACACACTCTGGTTCAATGTCCATTCCGCCGGAAGAATTTTGTTCTGGCGGGATAGACTGTCTGCTAAGACATTTAGACGACCTGGGACGTGTTTTACTAGAAGTACTAACGACGTCGCCTGACACCAAAGGAGTAACTTCCAAGTCTCTAAAAAGAGAAGATGGGAGTGCGTTCCTCCTTGCCTGCGAATGTACGACACAACAGTAGTATTGTCCGTCGACAACAAAACAGTTTTGTTCGCAACGGAGGCAGCGAACTGATTGAGGGCTAGCAGGACTGCCCTCAGTTCCAAGTTGTTTATGTGAAAACACTTCTCCTCCGCTGTCCACATGCCCTGGGCTGTTAGGCCTTGCGGCTCTAAATGAGCTCCCCAACCCGCAGCACTGGCATCTGTAAATAGGTACAGATCCGGAGGTGGTGTGAGTAAGGGTACCCCTTGTTGATAGATTAACGGATCCAGCCACCACCGAAGGTGGGACTTGAAGAAATCCGTCAGAGCTATCTCCTGATCCAGTGAGTCCACAGACGGACGCCACCGGGACAGAAAAAGAAACTGAAGGGGTCGCATGTGGAGCCTTCCTAGAAAGACTAGGTCGGCTGCTGCACTCAGGGAACCCAGAAGTGACAGCATGGATCGGGCTGTTACCGCAGCCTGTTCCAGTGCGAGACCGATTTTCTGTAAAAGAGAATCGACTCTGTCCGAAGGTACTTGAATTACCGCTAAGTCGGTGAGAAACGTCATACCCACGAACGTGAACCTCTTTGACGGAATTAATTCCGACTTCTGCGTGTTGGGTATTAAACCCAATCGCAGAATGGTCCGCCAGGCTAGGGACAGATCGTGAAGTAAAAGTACACGATCCGTCCTGTGGAGAAGCCAATCGTCAAAGTATTGAAGAAGTTGGGGTCCTTTCCTGCGAAGGTAGGCTCCCACAACACTGATTATCTTCGTAAACACTCGAGGGGCGGACTTGAGGCCGAAGGGAAGAGCCCTGAATTGGAACAATTCTCCCTCTATCACAAACCGAAGGTATTTCCTCGAGGAGGACGCTATCGGGATGTGATAATAGGCGTCTGTTAGATCTAGAGAGACCGCCCAGTCGCCTTTCTGAATTGCTACTCGGATGGAGCGGGTCGACTCCATTTTGAATTTCTCGACCGGAATCAATAGATTTAGCGCAGATAAATCTATAACCGGTCTCCACCTGCCGTCTTTCTTCGGAACAAGTAAAAGACGGCTGTAGAAACCCCGAGAATTGGGGTTGAGAACCCTCTCTATGGCATTCTTTTTCAGAAGTGATGAAATCACCTCCGACATGGCCGGATGACGTGATGACATGTCGATCGGCACGCTTGTCAGAGGAGGGGGGGGAAATGAAGGGAATCAGATACCCTTCGTGTATCACAGATAAAATCCAACGATCCTCTGTGATACTTTCCCACTCCTCCGTGAAAAATGACAGGCGGCCCCCGACTGCAATCTCCGACCTTGGGATTGTCATAGAGAGGAGCGAATCCCTAGGGCTGCGGCTTCGGGTTCGTGTTAACTCTAGCGGGCTGCCGATGCTTAGTACCCTGATAAGGGCGCTTCGGTTTAGCCGCTTTTTGACCCGTGGAAGGGGTTTGTTTAGGCTGAAACACCTTTACATCCCGTTTTGGCTTCTTTGCTGGGTTGGGTTTCTTAGAAGTACCCACATTCGCAGAATACGCTGAACGTTTCTGGCCCTGCGCAAAAGCCTTAGCTGCGTTCGCCGAAAGGCGTCGAGACTGTTCTGACGCATCAGCAACCGTCACTGCAGCAATCCTTCCATCAAAGAGTTGTTTCGACTCCAATGGTGCGGCCCTCAGGCTGTCCTTGCTAGCACTTAGCAATGAGTTAGGAGCAGCTAGCACTGCGTCCCTCCTCATGGACAGTATCTCTGTGGCGGTCTGAAGATTCAGTGCCATGAGATGCCTGTTGCCTGTGTCGAAAGCTTCGAGAATTCTGTTAGCCCCTAGGCTAGAGATATTCTCCTCTTTTAACAACAAAGACAGAGCGACTGCGAAATGGTTGTCATGAGATGACACCATTACACCCAGTCTTGCTCTGGCCTCCCACTTCTCTAGAGTCTTAGAAGAGACTTGAACAGAAGCGGGTGCAGTTAACCCCAGTTTAGCTGCATCCCCGTCTAAAGCTGGCACTTTGACAGGGAAGAACTCCTTAGACGTGGAATACGCTTTAGGATTGACCCATTCCTTAGAAATGGGTACTGGGACCGACCAGCCTGAAGGCAAAGCCTCTAGAGACCTGGTCGACTGCAATTGGTCTAACAACCTGCCCAAGTTGTTAGCTTGAGGAAGTAATTGCACTGGCGTAAAAGCCTGTACATTCAGTTCCTCTAGGCTCGAAAGGTTTTTCCGACGTGGGGGAGCGTCAACCTTAGGGCATAAAGCATTCGGCACCACCCGAAATACTTCGTCAATAGCCTGCTGAAAAGACCAACGCTCTACAGCTGGCTCCTCATCGGAAGGAGACCTATTTCCCTCATCATCGTTAGACGACGATGTAGGGTTGCGTGTACTCCTCTGAGGTTGACCACTCGGTCTTCCAACCGGTAGATCAATGTCCGACTCAGACATGGATAATTCAGAATAATCCATGTTCTGTCGAAGATTTTGTGAAGCAGGCCCCCTCTCCGCAGCAGAGGGCGGCCGTACAAAATCTTCTGCCGGGGCCGAACTAACCGTATGGGACGGTTTCGACCTCTCGTTCACAGAATGACGCAATGTATTCTGATCCCGAGGTTGCCTATAATCGGACTGCCTATCAAGTAGGTGTCCCCCCGAGAGCAGTGAATTCCCATGAGATGGGTAATGCTGATCCCGGTAGGCCGTTGAACTCTGTCTAACACCTAACGGTTCCATATTATGGACCGGTGGCTGGTATTGAGGAGCAGCATATTGTCTTGCGACATACACTGTCCCCCCAGGGGAAGAAAAAGATTTTTCGTAACCCCCATACCCGATGGAAGACAGAGGAATAATCGAACCCGGTGCAACACCAGGCTTTAAATTATTCTGATTCTGTAGTGGAGCAGAGATCGATCGATAATTAGCATCAATTCGGTCTATCACCACAGAACCCGTGCCTAGACGCGGCATGTTTACACAGTCGTCTGGCAGTGTAGACGAGGCATTGAAAAATGCCCTACTACTCGGTTGGCCTGTGTTTACATAAGACACTGGTGTTTGTGTCGTATTCACAGGCGTGACCGATTGGCCCGTAGCACCATAACGAAATGGGCTACTGACCTGATGCGGCATGTCTCCATGCGCGCGATTTTGGCTAGTCGTCGAATCAATTAAGATAGTCTGACTGCCAGGATGAATCGGTGCTAAACGATTAACCTTTTGCCTGGCTGGGTCCTTGCAATCGGACCTTTGCCCTGTCGCATCACAGATACGTGAGCGACTACCTGGTCTAGTCATGGCAACGTGACTGACTGGCCCAGTCCAGTCCAACCCGGACTGACTGGTGACAGGTCGCGTCATTAACGAATGACTCCTCTCCTGTTGCCCGGTGACCTGACGTGCCTCGGTATTTGGGTTTTGTTGCTCAGCCCAACAAAACCCAGGTTGACTATGCATAGGCAGGAGTGAAGCTGCACTATACAAAGTCTCCGGAACACTACGTCCCCCGACGTAGGTAACCGGTACTCTGCAGCTGTCCGAAGACAGCTGTAGCTCAGAGTATGGTGTCGGATTGGTACAACTCATGCGGTTATCCCGGAAAGCTACCAAAGGCACTCCTTCTTTCGAAGGCCCAGCCCTGACACCAGGCGACAGATGGTGAGGTTCAGCGGTTAAATGATCCAGCTGAGCATTTTCCCCGCTGTTTCCGTACGGTTTCTGAAGTTTCCCGACGGAGCAACTCTCACCCAAAGCTACCATCCGAATTTCCTCAGCGCGCGGAAAAACGGCTGTGTTGAGCGGAGAAGAAGGCTCAGCATTGCCCTTCGACTCGCTCAACACCGTTGCAGAGTCCGGTTGGGAGAACCCCTCGAACTCTGCCTCACTCGATGAAGATAAAGGCACCCTCTTAGGGGTCTTCTTTATCTTCCTGCTTTTACGAGTCTTACTCCGCACGACCTTTTTCCAAATGGAAATAGGCCATGTCGAGCAGTACTCGCAAGGTGAAGCCTGTGTGCATTTGGTGCACACAACGCAGGTCGGATGCGAATCCCATAGGTGCACAGCATGACCACATGGGCTCCGCATCCCTTCACCAGTAATTGACATTGACATAATTCAAAATACTCACCAAACAGTAAATAATCCGTATATAATCCGTTTATAATCCGTTTTTATATATCCACACCACGGGGACACCGGTAGCTTGGACACGTATTTGAAATAAATTTTGTTTCAAAATTTTTTCACAAATATTGAATAGAACAGTCAATAATTCATACAGCAATAGTTAATGTACTATCGCTAACAGGGTAGGGAAAAAGTATTGAAAACCGCAAGACTTCCGCACCCGAAGACGGTAACTGAAATTAGCGGGTGGGGTAATCCACGTGCTTCTCAGAGTATCGTCCGCTACAAAACAATAAATACAGCAATAAAGTAAATAATTTACGGCTGTGACGTTAATGCAGACAAAATATCTTTGGACAATTAAATGATTATAAGGCAGGGCCTTATAAAACAAAAGAGTTAATTGGAAGAAGAAATAATAATATAAATTTTTCTTATCGACTACTCCGGTGAATCCAAAAATGAAAAGTGACTACCCGCTCACGTGCGCGCCTGTACTTCCGGGCGGCCGTGTATGTCACGGATACGTGAGGGATATGCTAACGTGGGCGGTTTTTTTTGATAATTAAGGTGTATAGAGATGATATATCAGGTATTAAATGACTGGTAATGTATTTTTGATATAAAAATGTTACATATGGGAAAGCTTAAATAAAAAAAATACCATTTATTAAATTGATTGCACTTAGTGTGTTAATTACCTTAACCGTCTGAGTTGATGGTATATAAATTACCAAAAATATATATTAATTTGTGTTTAAGCAATGTTACAGAAATGAAATATATATATATGTGCGATGAAGAAACACCCTGAAGAACTTACATGTATTAAGGCCCTTAACGTGCGTATCTGCGTAAATTACGAATGGAAAATCACCAAATACGCACATGTTTCAAATTCCATGAGTTACAAATACGCATACATTTTGCAATTTACTCATCTGTTCACGTTATCATGCGTATCTTCTTTTTTAAATCACAAAAAAATAATATTTTCTTTCAAAGTTTCTCGGAAAAACCCAGTCTATTTTTAGAACTAAAATTATGGTTCCCGTTTTCTACATTAGCTTATTATTTACGTAAATCGGAAACCAAATCGATCTTTGTCATTGAAGCGCCTGTAATTTCAAAATGAATTAAATGAAAGCGATTTTGACGTGATCAGTGTGTATTTGTTGCTTTGCTAATGTGTAATCTCGCGAGACAGTTATAAGGAGAGCTTCATCCAATGGAGTCGCTTTCTACTTGAAGAAATAACACCACGTGATATTTTTCGCTGGCATACAGATCACGTGATTTTTTTCGTGCGCTTTCTTGAAGCTGTAGTAAACATCTCCTTATTTGGAAATCTATTACACAGGAAAGAATTTCTCATATATGCACCATGCGATACATTTTTACAGGGTTCGAATTTAAGCTCGCATACTCGAGGTGAGATTTCAGGCACCAGCATATTTTTGCGAGTGAAATAATACGCATTTCTAATCGTTGAATTTCTTTGACAAATCGCGGTAATTGCAGTTAATTTTCGAGATTTACTGAGTGGCTGGGAGTATACTTTGCAATATTAGCGTAAGTTTACAATCAAAACATGTCTTGTGTGCATTCCTATTCAACGGCCCCAATATTGATGACGTTTACCGCATTACATTTGGGCTTTCGTAAGTCTAAAATTAGTTTTGATTTACATATCGAGAATACGATTGGCTGGAATGGTCACGTGTATATTTTGGGTTTCCCAAGTTGTAATTTTGCACTTAAAGCACACCCCCTACATGATAAAAAGGGCTGTGACCTATCCAAAAAATAATTTCTGTATTTATATGTTTACACTTGAGACCACAAAAAACATTGATACCATAAAACTCTTCAAATTGAAGAGCATATGCAAAACAACAAGGTCACCGATTTAGGTCAGTCACTGAAACAGGGCACCGTGTACGATGTATATGTCATTCAACATTCATATTAGTTTATTAATCCTCCACTCCAAAAAAATAATATATTTTTCCGACCTCTAGTCTAAAATGGCTTTATTAAAATATATACTCATGGTACTTTGGGTGTTACTCATCACTCAAAATTTTCATGAGTAATTACTCCTCTTGCCAAAAAATTATCTGGAGCCCTGATTAAGGGACAGACAATATTGGAGGGATTTAACTCAGGAAGGAGTTTCATGAAAACAGTTGTAACTACATCTTGTAACAAGGTAGAATTACAACTGTTTTGCATGAAGCCATTTTAAAACATGTGTTACCCCTAAAACTTCTGTTTTGAGTGAGAGGTGAGGAATCTAAGATAAGATAGGCATCCTGAATCAGTTGGGAAAAGTCTTCAGCTTTTTAAGAACCTTGAACTTTAAGGTATTTAACCCTTTACCTCATATAGCCTCTTTCTGACGCCTCTACGGCAGACGGCTTTTTGAATATTATTATAATTTAATTTATTATAGTGACAAAAGAAGAAATTGCTCAAAACGAGCAATTTCTCCTTTTGCCACAATGTTTTCCAATTCTAGTCATATATAGGTTATCCATTCAATTATGGAGATTTTCTATTTTTTGAAAAAATATGTTCAAAGTCGTCTGCTGCAGAAATTGTCGTATGAGGGAAAGGGTTTTTGAAAACATAGTGACAAAAGAAGAAATTGCACAAAACGTGCAATTTCTCCTTTTGCCACAATGTTTTCCACGTTTAGTCATAGGTTATCCATTCAATTATGGAGATTTTCTATGTTTTGACAAAATATGTTCAAAGTCGTCTGCTGCAGAAATTGTCGTATGAGGGAAAGGGTTTTTGAAAACATAGTGACAAAAGAAGAAATTGCACAAAACATGCAATTTCTCCTTTTGCCACAATGTTTTCCACGTTTAGTCATAGGTTATCCATTCAATTATGGAGATTTTCTATGTTTTGACAAAATATGTTCGAAGTCGTCTGCTGCAGAAATGTCGTATGAGGGAAAGGGTTAAGTAACACACATTCATGCTCAGTTTCTTTAACAGTTTTAGAATATATACAAGAGAGTGCTCATATATATCATCAGGAATAGCATTCAAACTAATAATCAAGTTAACAGTCAAGATAAAAAAAGGATTGCATTGTGGAACAAATTATTCTTGTGCTTTTAGTTGTTCTAACCCTTTCCCACATACAGACGCTTTCTGTCACCTTGGCAAGTTCATATATTACTTTTGAAAACATTGTGGCCAAAGGAGAAATGTCAATACTTCCACTTAGAGAAAGTTTTCATATTTTTGTCCTGATGTTTTCCAAGCTGTCTACTGCAAATGAGTTCTATGTGGGAAAGGGCTAAAGAATTGAAACACAATTGGGTTTAACCCCTGAAAGGAGTCAATGGAGCAAACAGGAGAACCCATTATTAAAGGGAAAAATGTTAGAAATGAGCAAACAAAGCCACATCTCCATATAACACTGAAACTTGATCTAGCTACCCCAGTCATTATAAAAGACAGTGCACATTTCTTTGGGATGATGTATTTACAATATGTTTTTTTTGCACAGTAGCAGTATCTTCACTATCAGCTGTTTGCATGCATACAGTATTATCACTATCAGTCTGTCTCATTTTACTTAAGTCCCACAATATTGCCTCAGCCTGATATTCTTGACTATGGTTAGTTACAATTTTGCATCTGCGCCAGGTTTATGATTGCTATTTGTAATTGAAGGGATGTTTTATTACTCAATAATTATCCCTTTCCCATTTACATGTATGGACGCATTATGACACTTCTGCGCAGCATGATAAATTTCCCCTTTTACCACAATGTCCTCCACTTTTATTTTAAACAAATATGTTCATTTATTGATTGATATGTTGACTATTTTTGTCTACATATCTTAACCCTTTCCCTCATACGACAATTCTGCAGCAGACGACTTTGAACATATTTTGTCAAAACGTAGAAATTCTCCATAATTGAATGGATAACCTATGACTAAAAGAGAAAAACATTGTGGCAAAAGGAGAAATTGCATGTTTTTTGCAATTTCTTCTTTTGTCACTATGTTTTCAAAAAGCCGTCTGCTGCAGAGGCGGCAGAAAGCGTCTATATGAGGGAAAGGGTTAAGTCTTATTCTGCACATTTGTTGCATGTGGAAAAGGGATAACATTAAGCAACTCTATGATGTGCAATAGTTCAATGCTTGAGACAAAGCCGGTATTCAGACACATCTGAATACTTCAGTAATATCTGTGGTGCACTTTTTAACATCTTTCAATTTTAACTACAACATGTTTTGTTTCTGTAACCCTTGCCACATGGATATGGAATCTCTATACATTGTAATAAATTAATGTATGTACATGTATAATAATATTGAATATATAATTGACGATTTCTCCTTTTGCCACAACTGTGACTGTAAGTGTTAAATTAAATAATATGAGCCGTCCCGCAAGAAAACCAACATTGTGGACTCTGCGAAAAGTATAGACCAGCATCAGCCTAAGCGTGGATTTTCTGTTTAAAGTCTACTCAATCATAACTATATACCTCTGAGACGGAATGTATCGGCCCGGATCAGTCTGCGCGGACTGAGCAGGCTGATCTGGATAGATACATTACGCAGAGGCCATAATGTTGGTTTTCTCGCGGGACGGCTCATATGCAGGTTTCTAAAAGTTGTCTGCTGCTGATGCATCAAAATTGGTATGCATGTGGAAAGGCATTACCCTTCAACCTTTCAGTGATAGTTACATTTTCATTTATAGAAATGAATACCGATATTTTTATTAAATGAAATGTTATCAAAGTTGTCTACAGCAGATTTGTTGTAAGTGGGAAAGGGTTAATCAAAAGGTCAAGGATATAAGGATGGACAATACAGGAAAGGGCGAAGCATGTGTTAACTCAATAGGATATATCTTATTTATGAATAAAGAGATATTTATTGATGTGCATTAGATAATAAGCTCTATCTGTATAGATAAAGGAAACACAAAAAGATCCAACATTTATCAGTAATTATCCATTAGATTGTCTGTGATCCCATCTGTTAGAACAAAATCAGCAGAATCTTGCCTCCTTATAGCTTAGAATAGCTTACAGTACTATTCACCCTTTCACTAATTCAAATGATTTCTGAAATCATTGTCAGGACTCACTGTCACAGGAACAGATATTATATGCTATTTCAGGTGTTTTAGGAATTATTTTTTACCTTTCTAAATATCAAACTATTTTGGTGCAGGATTATTTTGTACATTTTAATTCTCCTGCAGCTAGCAGCAAATGACAGGTCATTGAAAACATTTCAAAGGCAAAATGAATATATTGATCAGAATGTTCATTACTAATAGATTTCTCCTTTTTTCAAAATGTTTTCAATAAGTAATTTGTCTTCTTTATATTTATAATGAACAAAGTGTTAGATAATACATTAACTTTTCCCCTGATACAGACGCTTTTTCCATGACACCAGCCTTGTCTTGAGTAGATGTTTTAAAGTCGCCTGCTGCAGATGTGTTGTATGTGGGAAAGTGTTATAGAAAATATCATCATTCCCCTTAAAATACCACATGAAACTTTGTCATGAAGACTCCAAGTTGTGTGACTATCCCCATCAGTATAATTAAATAAATAATACATTATCTAGGATTAGAATTTTATATTAGTGATCATGCTATGTATACGTTTATGTTACTGTATAGTACCCTTTAACCATTTCCCTCACACGAATATTCTGCAGCACTGACGAATTTAAACATATTTTGTCAAAAAATATTGATTGATTGGGGTTTAACGCCGTTTTTAACAATTTCTCAGTTATATCACGGCGGCCAGTTCACCTACTCATGCATTTCCTGGTTTTCTCACACCAGTACTCCACACAACAATCTTCCCAAGCAACTGGCTGCTTTTCCACATAGACTTAGCCCATTGGTGGAAGACGAATGATGCATGTCGCAATGACTTTTGTTAATCGTCTAAAAGAAAGTTGGCCAAGCCGGGATTCGAACTCACAACCCCTGGTTGGGGCATTGCTGAATAATTATTTGAGCCAGAGTTATATGACTTGGTATAGACATGCCTATTGTTCCTAGGAACATGTGTACAAATGTTCATCTGAAATGTTAAAAGTTTTTCAAGTTATGGGCAAATTATTTTTTTTGTATGAATTTCTAAGTCCAAAAAGGACATAACTGAATAATATTGAAGCCAGATCTCGAGTTATGTGACTTGGTATTGACACTCAATGACATACCTATATTTTCGATAAAAAGACGAGCTAATAAGCGAATGATTTCCCTGGCAGTGCTTAAATAATATTGAAATTATGTAAAACCCAAATTTATCAAACAAACTAGTAATAACATCATTATAATAGGGAAAGGGTTAAGTTTTCTGGATTCATATACAAATTCAGTAACAGACCTTTTTGGATATATGTCAAAACCATTTGAATTTTAAGTGAGCTTTATTTATATGATTATCCCCTTCATTATGCTGATTTAAAATGGGAGTTGCCAGCATAAGGATAAATAACTTTTGACATTTTGTGATTCTAATTAACTGTTTCCGTGACTTTCAAGAAATCCACAGTACAGCAAACAACTTAAAAAACATCTCCATGTTGTTCTACTCTTAGTCTCTAGACAAATAAAAATCTCTTTAAATGAAAACTGTTACTCAATAAATAAATTGTTTAATTTAACAAATTAGAGTTGATACAAAAGTTAGAGTTGTGGCAAAATTGGTCCACTGCAAATGTGTCAACATTTTATATACATGTAGTGTATGTCATCAAATTGGAAAGGATTAAACAGAATTTCATTCCTTCGGCATCTGTGATACTATATTCCTGGCGTAATAGTGGTATATTGCCTAAAAAGTAGTCCCCACATTCATTCTATTGAATAATGACTTGCAACAACCCCCGTAATTTATTCACAAATCTTGCATTTCTGTCACATGATTTGCGAATACAGCAACGGTGATGCAAGTTCATATAATAACTTTGACAGCTGTACCCTTTACTCTGTTTATTTCTGTTTCTTTTGTCAGACGGAAAGAGTTCAATGCAAACATTCTATCATTGCTTAGGTAAACATTTACCACATGCAGACATATTTTGATGCATCTGAAGCACACAACTTGTTTTAACATTGCAATTTTTGACTTAAAGAGAAATTGTTTAAATAAACATGTCTGTGGCACAATATTTTCAAATTAATTCAATAATTTATTTTTTTACATGATTTACTAAAATGTTTTCAAAGTTGTTTGCTGCAAACTTGATGCATGTCATTCACTTACTGTGAGAAAGGGTTTAATATTACACTTAAGTTATGCACATACTTTAATGGTACTTGAAAGTGTCTCGATCCTTTCAATAAATAACATAAGATATTTTGTTTAAAAATGCAACAGTCTTCATGTTAGCCCTTTCCCTCATGCGGATGAATTTTGATGTGCCTGCAGCAGACTAATAAGTAATATCGACAAAGTCACACAATTTGTTCAACTCCATTCAATAATTACACTTACATTAATCCATATTAAATAAGATTTCATATTATTGAGTTAACACATAATTGACCCTTCCCTATATTGTCCATCCTTACCATTGGCCTTTTAACCCTTTCCCTCATATAGACGCCTCCTGAGGCCTCTGCAGCAGACGGCTTTTTGAAAACATAGTGACAAAAAAAGAAATTGCTCAAAACGAGCAATTTCTCCTTTTGCCAATTTTTTCCACTTTTAGTTTTAGGTTATCCATTCAATTATAGAGATTTTCTACTTTTTGTTAAAATATATTCAAAGTCTTCTGCTGCAGAATTGTCGTATGAGGGAAAGGGTTAAGCTTTTCTGCACATGTAAGACAGGGCCTTTTTTCCAGAAATTGGGAAGAGGCCTTAGCCTTTCATTTTGGGAAATTTTAGCGCGATTTTTTGCCAAATTGGGAAGAATTAGACATATAACATGTGGCTATATAAATAGTCCTTTTTACAATAACTTAAGACTTTTGGTTTATATAATGCAATTAAACAATCATATTACCTTAAACAAGACAAATATATCTGTTAATAGTGTATTAATACACTTCACTTCACTTCACTTAAAAAAAAAAAATTTTTTTTTTTTTTTTTTTTTTTTTTTTTTTAGATTTTGGGAAATATTTTTTTCCAATTGGGAAAAAAACAACGTTTTTCCAATTGGGAAGACACCGTTTAACGGCGTCACTTATATAAGGTAAAAAGGCCCTGTAAGACACAGTTTTATACATATGTACTAGCAGACAACTTTTGTCACATTGTTTTCATAGAAATTAAATAATCATATTTGATAGAATTTTTCCATATATTTAGCCTACATGTATGTTTTAGAAGTCCTCGGCTGTAGATTTGTTGTATATCATGGGAAAAGGATAGCGAGCAATATCTCTTTTTACCACAATGATTTTAACTATTATCAATCATTAGAAATTTACTATATATTTGTGTGTGTGTGTACTGTTTTCTGCTGCAGATTTGTTATATGTGGTCAAGGGTTAACAGGGCCATATAAGAGGGTAAAGGGTACTGTCTATCCCTTCACACCAGACATTTTCCTCAATGTACATGTATATATACATATAAAGATATCAAATTGTATAGATTACGGACTGTCACTAGCTGTTTAGCTAGTATTCGCGTTTTGTGACCAAATATGTTACCACAATATTAATTCTATAATGGGTATAGTACATTTAATATGTTTGCATGCAGACAATTTCTGAAAAGGTAAATATAAACATGACATAATGCCCATTAGAAAACCTGCTATGTATTAGTCTCACTCTCTCGCCATAAAAGTTATATAAGACTATTTCAGTATTTGCAGTTCAGAATATGCCAATGATTATTCTGAACAGCTCCTGACAGCAGAGTCTCAAAGACCTGACCAATACCTATGATAGCACTCTCAAAGTCAAAGACCTGACCAATACCTATGATAGCACTGAGGTTAGAATTTCTTAATCTGTGTCCCACATGCATGCACATTTTGATGCAGCTGCAGCAGAATTTTGCAATCACAGTGGCTCATGAACATCTTTCTTTTCGGTATAATGTTTTCTGCTCCGTTCAGAAAATAAATTTTCATTTGAAAACCCATCCTTGAATGATTTCACAATCGTCTGCTGACTGAAGATGTGTTGTGTGTCACAGGGGTCAATGGATTGACAGGGACAGGGCTTCATTTACAAATGACGTGTAAACTTCGCCCAAGGCGTGGAGGCTTTTCTTACCTTGTTATTTTCCAAGGCTTCTGCAGAATGCTGCTCCTTCGAACCGAAACATGTCTGACATTTCAACTTGTTGAATATATTCGGGACAAATTTCCTACATTTTGATGCCATCTTCACTTTAAGCTACATTCCACCTTGGCGTTAAACTTCAAACGAATTTGTTACACTTCGCAAGATTGGTTATGTCCAAACTTGGACAGGTTTCGATTAAGTTTATTATTGTCACGTAAAAACAAAACTGTGGGTTCGAAAATTTAACCTATCGATTGACATTAATATAAATCCATTGTTAACATGTTTGCAGAAGATTTCGAATAGCCGATCTTAACAGAAAACACAATTATCCGTCCAATAAATGCCGACTACTGTCCTGTGTCGGCCATTGCAAGGTGCGCGCGTAGGAATATTGTTTATGTCGATAGCCAAACAACTATGTGATCCTACGCGTAAAGGTGTATTAGAAATAGTTCAGTGAGGTATATTGTTGAGGTATTTAATTTGAAAAAAAAATCCGCTTATTGTTTTTCGGTCCCGTTGATTTGGATTTTGTTGTTGAAATGAAAAGTTTTTATTAATTGTAAATGATGTGGAAAAGTTGGAAATTCTCTACCGATAAGTTATGGTTGAATATCGATACTCTATTACGTATTACCATATTATACACTCACCCTGGTATTACATAATAACTCAAAACTCAGCATGTACGCCTACATTGAATTTCTTTTTTTGGGGGGGGGGGGGGGGGGGGGGGGGGCGCGACTAGAACGTTTTGAAAATATGAAAACAATATTTCAATTAATAAAAAAGACATAGTAATAGTCGCAAATTTTCATTCAGTTGATTTAAATTATTTTCAATTCTGGAAAAGTCAATGCGTGGGCCTCATAAATGTGATAAATATAGATGTTATTCGAATTCCTACAGTCACGCTATGACGTTTTGAAAACAATATTTCAATTAATAAAAAAGAGATAGCAGTAGTCGCAAACTTTCATTGGGTTGATTTTCAATCAGTTTAGCATGAAAATTATTTTCAATTCTGGAATAGTCAATGCGTGGGTCTCATAAATGTGATACATATAGATGTTTATTTGTATTCCTAAAGTCAATATCCACTTCTACCCTCTCTCAGAACATTCTACCAGCAGAGCTCTAGATAAGGTAAGTATTTCAAATTCTAAAATCCGTATTTGATATTCAAACTCTATGTTGTGAGTACCGACACCATAGGGTGTTGAGTCATATGAAAACTATAGGTGGTAAAAGACCAGTGTACTCCTCCTTATCTAGTCCTCTGTAACTTTCATTGGTCGATACCATTCCTGGGTAAAACATGGACTGGGATCACTACCTTATTAATTTCAACCATTTTCCTCATACAGACGACTTTGAAAACTGATGATGATGATTGTGACAAAAGGAGAAATTGCTCAACTTTTTTTTTTCAATAATTGTTCGTTGCGTTATAGTTTCCATAATTTTGACTAAGTGTTTTCAAGTCGTCTGCAGCAGATTTGTTTTGTGTAGGAAAGGGATAAAGTCTATAAACATTAAATTATTCCTGAAGTTGTTTATTACTGAACATTTGGAACTATTTAAAGGACTGTTTAGGCAGGGACACTATATTACAGTGTATATACAGTATAATATAGTGTCCCTGGTTTAGGTAAAACAAAGCTTGAAGTTTCCCAATGTTTTTCGCAGATGATGGTATTTTTTGTAAAGGTACAAGTTTTCATTTCCAAACAATGTAGGCTCAGATTGACTCTCAGAATCTAGAAAAGTTGATGGAAGTGTAAATATTGATCAGACTCGGCGGTTGGGAATGCTGATCTAGGTCTACACTTTTCACTTAAGCCAACTTGTAAATTTCCCCAAGAACAGACTCTTTTAGTCACATAACCTTGAACAATCTTCTTCGTCAAGCCATTATAGCACAGTAGATAACACCTGGGTCAATCGAATGAAAGCAATTTTGGATAACGTCATTCATCTGCCACTACTGGGCTAAAACTCCATGTGGAACGATAGCCAATTGCCTGGAAACAATGCCATTTTGAGTTCCGGTGCCAGGGAGCCGGTAAGCATATGGTAAGTTGAACCGGAAGCCGTGATAACAAAAATAAAATTCTAACTGAAACTATAATTAATAAAAGAATCTTCAGTTGAAATAACCATTTCCAACATACAACAAATATGCAGCAGACAACTTTGAAAACGTATATATATACTATGGAGTGGAAGCTCTCTGAATACGAAAGTTATTTAAAAAGTTGAAAACATTTAGACTAAAGGAGAATTACTATGAGTAATATCAAATTTTGCCAGAATAATTTCAGATGTCGTCTGCTGCAGATGGCTCAAAGTGCATCTGCCTGTGGGAGACTGAAATAAGGAAAATGGGTGAATGTATCTGCTCTCATTTCCAGGGAAAATAGTAGTGAAAATGAAAAATTATATAAGATAGAGATATTTTTTTAAGCAAACATGTTACAGTAAAGCGACAGCAACCACAACAACAAAATCAATTTGTTTTTGTTTATTTCGCGTAAAAGATCTAACAGCTTATTCACAGAAGTAATATCAAATATAACCAAGGGAATAAACTCTGATCTTACCAAATTTATCGTTTAATTCAAAGTTACTTCCCTTGCAAATTTCTCTTATTGATAGCTATCAGTTACAGCAAAGACCTAATAACACATTAGGTCTTTGGTTACAGTGACCTAACGTAAATCTGATTGTTCTCGTACGAAATAATCCTTTTTCTGTTGAAAGTGGTCATGCCGAGAACAATTTCTTCTTTTGTCTCACTGTTTTCAAATTTAGCTGGCTGAAGATGTGCTAAACTCTCAGCGTATGAGAAAGAGTTACACAAATATACATGTACCCTTTAATTTTAACATAATTGTCTCATGTTATCACAGTAGAATCATCCCAGATTGTTTGGATATGACAGTTTACCAACGATTTAAATCTACGCTAACAGATAAAAATCTTATAAAGACATCTGCATATATGTATAATTGTAAACATGAACCATATATGTGTTCAAGCCAATGCATACATCTTCTCTACTGTTCTGTTCTATAAAAGACTGTTATCTAAAAAGATTCATGACATATTCGTTGTAATTTCATGTTTTGTTCTGTATAAGACTGTTATCTAAAAAGATACAAGACATATTCGTTGTAATTTCATGTAACCAAATTAAATATCTATTTACGTTTATTATTTTATCATTGATTCAAACTTCTTTTTAGTACTTAATAATATTATATTGATGCATGTCTAGTTACATACAAGCATTTTTTATGACTGGGAAGTTATCTCAATAGGTATAAGTATTGCTTGCAAAAACTGTTGTATCAATCAATTGTATATATGTAGCATCACCTTTAATTGCACTATCTCTATATTTATGGAAATTCCAAGTCCAAATGGCAATAACTGTGCTTAGAACAAAAACCAATATTTGAACTGTATCTTGTTATAATGCAATTACCAACAAGTCATTGAAATATCAGCATGCAAAATCTACAAAATTGTTCAGAGCAATACCTGTCTAAAATAATCATATTCGAATCCACAATTCGAATTTGGCGTATCTTGTAATAATACAATTACATATATACATAAAATGACGTTGCCAAGTAAATGATTAGAAATCAATAAAAAACACAAGGACATTTTCAAAAAACAAGAGGAGGGTTATTACATCAAATCAATTTCATAAACAATGGTCAAATGCTGACCTTGGCATGTCAAAGGTGAGCCTTTGTTGTTGAGCTCATTTCAAAATTGACCTTTGGCATGTCAGCGTTCAACGTTTATGTATACTATATCATTCACCAAAGCGTTTACCATGTTTTACCGGACTTCCACTGAAGTAATTATATCCATTATGTTTGATATCAGGTATCCTAAGTTCACTATGCCCCTCTTTCATTTGATGAGATGTCGTTGATGCGTCACTGCTGAATGGCTTTGCGATTGACCCGTTTCCATGTCCCTTTGCGATTTGATAAGACATTGTCGATGCATCATCCCTGGATGCCTTTTCGGGTGACTTTTGTCCAAATACCATTGATGTTTCCTTAGTGAAAGCGATTCTAGGTACAGTAAGTGTTGCGTATTGTTCAAAGTCGAATTCTGTTTCTACAGGTTGATCTTCAGGGCGATTCCGTTTTCCTCGAAATTTCGGAAACAAATTCGCACGCTTCTTTCCACGGATAGCTGGTTTGCGAAACGCCTTAAAGCGTGGGCAGAAGTTAAACCGGAAGCTGGGCGTTATCGGACCATCTCGCATTGATCTGACAGTTGCCATCGTTTCGTGCCTCTGATTCTCTTTGAACAATTGGAGTTTGGAGCTCCCTGGATCCCCGCGCACAATGATCTCGTGTCCGTCGACGTCTGTGGTGAATTGTGCCGATGGAAGGCCGGGTGCCAGTAGGGTTGGGATATATTCACATTGTCCCATCATGGCTAGCTGTCGGAATACCCATAAACGTCGGTTATTCCTGGTAAAAAGAAATAAGAAGCATTAATCATTTCAATATTGAATATCTAAAATATATATGCCCAGCATAGCATCTGGAAGAGTCCATAGCCAATTTTAGGAATATCAAGATACGAATGTTAAGTTAAGCAGTTATATCCTGGTTAGACGGCACGGGGTACCACACAGGGCGTAGCTTGGCAATACTCAATGTGTAGGCCGTCTCGTGAGAAAATCAACATTGTGGACTCTGCGTAAAGTATCGGATCAGCCTAAGCATGCCACACAGGCGAACCGGATATACACTTTTCGCCTCCTGTGGATTTTCTGTTTCAGGAATCACTACTCTATCTATCCGCCCCTTAGACGGAATGTGTAGGCCGGATCAGTCTGCGCGGACTGATCTGGTCGATACATTACGCAGATGTGTATCGCCGCAGCTGCATTTTGGGGCATCTTTAGAAAAACATGTGTAGGCACGTGCCTACAGTGCCTAAAGGGAGCTACACCCCTGCCACAGGCCTGGCCTCGATCTATTCTGGTGGCACAGGCTTAACAAAATCGTGCAAACAGTTAAATGGTCTAGTAAGGATTCTTTTACTCATAAACGAAACTACACCATGTGTCCTTTAATATTATGTTGCAAACCATTAGAACCTAGCTCCCAATAGCTCAGTTGGTAACGACGGGGGCTATCAATTAATTGTTCCTAGTTCGAGCTTTGGCCAGAAATTCTTTCCAAGGATTGTTAAAAGTTATTTCGTCTTCAGTGCCATTCCTCCTCCACAAATTGGCTAATTGTGCGAGATAGCCAGTTTCACAGGAAGAACGGTATGTAGCGTACAGGTGCGACAGATGTAGGAAATGCATTCAAGGTGATCATAACTATAAAATCCGTTTACAATGCCGTTTACTACCGTTCAATCAATAAAACCACAAGGCAAGTCACGTGATTTGGGAAATAAAATGCGCATTTCATATTAATAAAAACAATGTTTCGCTTACTCTTTTTACACCCACGGAAAACACGGTCACTTGAAAGCATTGATTTACTTACTAAAAATATATGCTTTTATGTTGTTGTTACTTCAACATCCCTTTGTGTGACACCGTCACAGAAATACAATAGGACTTCCCTAAGCCGCCGGAAGCGACTGGATATATTTATCTTCCCACTAAGGTCACATCTAGGTTAACATTATCGAGTAATACCAAGTCAACATACCGTGTAAAATATTTATCATCATATTTGACTACAGCTATGGGCGGTATGTCCGTCACGAAGGTTTCCATGTTGACCAGGAGGTCCAACGTGTGTCCGATCTTCACTCCATCGTAGAAAGTGCAGGCGATCGTGTCCTGCGAGAAAAGTATATCCAGTGGTCTCAGGTACGTGCAATCCGAAGGCATCACCATTCTGATAGATCCTGTGTAAATATATTTAAACTGTTAACCAAATAAGATATAGTAAGAGTCGATTGCTTTCAAAACATCGGGGTAAAAAGAACATGTTATTGAGTTGAGTTGATTTTAGAATTGAATCTTGTATAAAGAGATGAAAGCATTGCACTAAATTATTCGTTTTGTGCAACTTATAAACTTCGTCTGTTACAGTAGCCTGACGGACGTCAAAAGTCAAGTGTTCAGTAAAATGACGTACTTGGAAGAAATGCCAATACTAAATTATGTTTTTGAATTTTGACAAGAAAAAAAGGATATGGTAAAACAAATTCGTTAATAAAAAGTAGTAGTGGATATTTCGTAGAAATGAAACACTTTTTTGTTCAAAAATAATTTTCAAAAGCTGCACGCCGTTGCCACAATAAAGTCAGTTTTAACCGAGAAAGGAAATGTTAATTTACTACGATCGAAATGATTTAAGATATACCCTTCACTTGATATCATATCTTAAGCATTAACATAGAATTAACCCTTTCCCTCATACGAAAATTCTGCAGCAGACGTCGTTGAACATATGTTGTGACAAAATAGAAAATCTCTATAATTGAATGGATAACTTTAGACTAAAAGTTTTGAGCAATTTCTTCTTTTGTCAATATGTTTTCAAAAAGCCACCTGCTGCAGAGGCGTCAGAAAGCGTATTTATGAGGGAAAGGGTTAAGATCTAACCTTTACTTGATATGATATCTTAAGCATTGTCTGCTGCATTACCTTAACATTAACCCTTTCCCACATACATACGCTTTCTGACGACTTTGTAGCTGACGACTTTTGAAAAGAATGCGATTAATAATTGTGCTCATATTGAGCAATGTCTCCTTTTGCCACAATGATTTCACCTCTATTCAATAATGAACAGATCAGTTATAGATATTCCCTAATTTTGCTGAGATTATTTCAAAGTAGTCTGCTGCAGATGTGTTCTATGTAGGTGAGGGTTAAAGTAGCATCAGGACACGCGGAATTATATTTGTGGGATACGTATATTTGGAGATGTTATGGTAAATGGAGCAGTCGCTCATATTCCCGAAATGTTTTCCAACGTTATCTGCTGCGTAAGACATTCGTCTGTATCAGAGTGATAGTTTATAAAGGTGCGATGTTTAAATTTCACATGTTTTCCTTATTTGATGGATCATATTACTAACTATCAAAACACCATACATTTGGACACATTGTGTTTTTCTTATTCGATGGATCATATTACTAAATATCAAAAACACCATACATTTGGACACATTGTGTTTTCCTTATTCGTGTGACTATTTGTCATATTACCACACATTATACTAACCCACACTGGTACTTACAACATCCACCCCTGAAATACATAAGATATGTAGTCGGCCCACATCTCGTTCGTACAAGTTAACCCTGTTTTATGACAAAGGGAAATAAATCTTGATGGTTTGTGTATTCACAGGGAATCGAAATTATACGTAGGTATACTATACAGTAATTTACGCATAAAAGGAGCACCTTTTCAGATAACTAGATATCGAACTTTCTGTGTAAGTTCGATCCCCTGTGATTTATTCAAACGCATCTGCAGCAGACGACTCTTGAAAACATTATGGAAAAGGAAGAACTTGTTCACAATAAGCATGTTTATAATAAGCAATGTTCTCTTTTTGTCACAATGGTTCTCAACTTTTTTAATAATTCCACTTCAAGTATTTGATATTCGCCAAGGTTATTGCATTGGCTATTTATTGTAATGTCGTTCGCCCTTCGTCCATATACCGATTCCATTTCAATTCGTGGTAGCCGTCAATCAACCTGTCTCTTTTAACCTTAGCTAAAGGACAAGCAACCCAAACCATAGATTAACCTGTCCACGGGAAAAAGTTTAACCCGGCAATTGAGAACAGTAAAGATCCAGATAAGGATGTACATCAATACAATCGGATCAAAGTCTTCACTGTTCGCCAATTTCTTTCAATATTTTTGAGAACTATTTTTCAAGTTGTGTAGCTTTTGGTAACACTAGGCAGGCTGTTCAACTGCTGAAAGTACCCTGTTCACATAAGCTAACTTTACTTTTTAGATGGAAGGGTATTGGCGTTGACTTGACCAATAACCTTTATCCGCAATACAATTTGATTAACGACATTTTAACAGACTTGTTGTAAAGTGAATTTTTTGGAGCTAACCAAGTTTTAATCATTTGCCATTATTCAGGGCGAGCATTAGATAAAGCAAGTGTTCGAAGGATTGTTGTTTTGATTGAATGGGGTTTTACGCTATTTCAGTTATATCACAGCGTGTCCTGTGTATTTTAACAGTACTACCGGTAGTGTTTATATCACAGCGTGTCCTGTGTGTATTTTAACAGTACTACCGGTAGTGTTTATATCACAGCGTGTCCTGTGTATTTTAACAGTACTACCGGTAGTGTTTATATCACAGCGTGTCCTGTGTATTTTTAACAGTACTACCGGTAGTGTTTATATCACAGCGTGTCCTGTGTATTTTAACAGTACTACCGGTAGTGTGTATATCACAGCGTGTCCTGTGTATTTTAACAGTACTACCGGTAGTGTTATATCACAGCGTGTCCTGTGTATTTTAACAGTACTACCGGTAGTGTTTATATCACAGCGAGGTCCTGTGTATTTTAACAGTACTACCGGTAGTGTTTATATCACAGCGTGTCCTGTGTATTTTAACAGTACTACCGGTAGTGTTTATATCACAGCGAGTCCTGTGTATTTTAACAGTACTACCGGTAGTGTTTATATCACAGCGAGTCCTGTGTATTTTAACAGTACTACCGGTAGTGTTTATATCACAGCGTGTCCTGTGTATTTTAACAGTACTACCGGTAGTGTTTATATCACAGCGAGTCCTGTGTATTTTTAACAGTACTACCGGTAGTGTTTATATCACAGCGTGTCCTGTGTATTTTAACAGTACTACCGGTAGTGTTTATCCTGACACCGATGCATCCGTCGTCATGCTTTCTCGCAACTCTGGTCGCAAAGGAGAACATCCATTCCATTACTACCATTTTTAAAGTATTTGGTATGACCCGACCGGGATCGAAACCTGGTCTCCCGCTCCTTATGCGGGCGCTTTAACCACTACAACACGCATAATGCAAGTCTTCGAAGGGGCACGTGTTCACCTGCCAAGTCAAAGTGTGTTGGACATCCGTACACACACACACGGTCGGACATAAAGACGTAGATGTGTTCGCTATGTCTCACCCCTACCCATGCACAAACTGTCTAGTAAAAGTCAGAAGAAATTACGCGAGTTCCCTAACGCGGGATGAAACGGCACCAACGAGACAGGCGGCACTGTCTGTATCTGTTTTACTATGCCATCTAGGTTGTCAACTACAAGGCAAAGTTAGGAATTCCTTTGACATGCTCATTACTATATACAACCTGAACTGTCACCGATAAGGAAATTACGTTGTATTGGCCAGTCCTGGCCTTACCGGTCAACATATTCTAGAAGTCAAACTTAATTATTGTCAGACAAAAATAGATATTTTCTTCATAACAATGTAAACAGTGGCACTAATTATTTCATTTCTTCTTGTTAAAGTCCTGTCAACAGCTGAGGCTAGCTTTGTGTTAATATAACGATTTTTCGAGGCCCTGTACATAAAGCGTTCCGTTGGTATGTATTTCAAACCTCTCACATTGTCGGTACTCAAAATATGTCTTAAGTACTGAGTTTGATTGGGTTATAAAGAGATATTACGGGACAAAATCATGTTTAGTTCCTCATATATAAGCCATTGCGCGAGACATTGTTAAAATCCTCCATCTAAGGTCGGTTTTATTTATGACGAAAACCAGTGTTTGATTGGCTTAAAACATTATGACTGAGATAAACCAAACGTTTCCCCGCCACTGGCCTCATGAGATTTATCTGTCAATATTGCAATGTATAAAAGTAAACATGTCCAAATGCACGTGCAACACGGACCATCATTTCCAAATTTCCAAAAAAAAAACGTGTATTTATTTCATAGCTCATTTCGTGCCCTAATGACGTATACATAGGATTATCCAGTTGAAAAAAAGTGATTTTCATGTCAAAAAGGATTTGATATTGCATTAGTCAGGTGAATAATTTGTCTTTACCCCCGCACCTTTCTGACTCTCCTACTTGTATATCCATGAGACCTAAGTAGGCTATGCGACTTGAAGGACTTCTGATGAAACTCTAGATTGTAGCCCCGCTAATTTCACCCACATGTGAATCCATTACGCGACAGCGTTATGGGACTGCTATTTTCACCTCAAGCTGAACTGAAAGTTCACTTCTCGTGGCACTCTAACATATGGCATACATGTAGGTTATTTCTAGCCCGTCTGTGACACGGTAGCTATTGTGAACATTGTAGATCAAGATCAGCAACGAGTCTGATCAAGATCTACACTGTTCATATGTTAGGCGTACTTACACAATCATGTAAAAAGATTCTGACAACTTGTGTAAATTCTAAAAATATTGTGTAGATGACTTTTGTCAACCGGTACCTTTTTGCACGAAAGTGCTATTTTTAGATCATCCGAAATTTGAATCTGACAGTAGAAAACGGTTAATTCGGGAACATGTAAAGTTATCAAAATAGAATGTGAGAAGATGTGAATCTGCTAACCATAAACATGTGTTTGACTTACCTTTTTTTGCTGCTCGAGGTGAAAGCTGAGTTTACATTTATTTTACGTAGCAGTTTCATCGATTTCTTAAATTCTAAAGATAAATCTGAATGAGATTTGACACAAACAATGCTTGTTGACAGAGCAAAGCGCTTGCAAATCGGCATACCAAGCGTCTTTTGGATAATGCGAAACTAAAAAACAATTTATTTCTTTATAAATTTTATTGGTGTGACCACTTCGAAAGAGGACAAAGACTTCGTTCAAATTATCCATCGCTTAGTTGATCGGCTAGACTAATCCGTTATGATAATCCATTCAAATCATGAACGGGTATGTCATTGTGAGAACAATTTGAACACGTTTTATGTGTAACGATATATACTCACAAACACAAATTGTAGACTAGTATAGGCCTATGTGTATTAAATCGTGTTTTAGATCAGACATGTATTTTACTATATGACATGGGTATTGTCTTTGTAAATTGAACTATTACATATCTACGCAATATGCGCAAATAAAACTTCGCATGTGGACTGTCCTCTAAATTAATAATTGATTAATTGTTAGGTGTTTTACACCGCCTTCAACAATCTTTCAGTTATATTACGCAATTCCAAGGCGTTTTCTGGGTAATTTATCAGCTCTACACCAACCATTCAATCGTAATGCTTACCCCGCAACCCTGAGCGCAGCCACTACTACCATTTTTTCAAGACTTTGGTACGACTCGACCATGATCGAACACCGATGCAGAGGCTCTACACTACAGTCTACACCCGAGGCGGTCGTTATATATATATGAGCCTGTCCATGCGAAAAGGTACAATTTGAAATATGGGAATAGTGTATATTCAGATCAACCTGTGTATCTGCTAATTCATATCAAAATATACACACGTTGCCAGAATATCGTACCAAGCTTATGTAAGTGATATATGAACAGTTTATATCTTCATCAGATTATGGATGTACAGAATGGATCTGGTTCTACAGTGTTCACATGCGCACCTTTTCCATTGTAAGGGCTCATATTTCTAAGGAAACTTGTCTCATGCCACATAACAGTCCAATTTATAGTATTACAGACTGTGCGACCGTGTTTCAATTAGGCAAGATACACACAGTTGACATAATCCTGCTAACGTTGTCCGCGGAAATTCATCCGTCAGTTTGATAGAATGTTCAACAGCATCCAGTCATAATTACAGAATAGCAAATGGTCTTATGTACTACAGTTCACCGGGTATCAGACTGTGTGACCGTGTTTCAATTAGGCAATATACTCACAGTTGACATAATCGGGCTTACGTTGTCCGCGGAAATTCATCCGTCAGTTTGATAGAATGTTCAACAGCATCCAGTCATAATTACAGGATAGCAAATGGTCTAACGAAAAGCTCATGGTCTTTTCGTTATTAACTTAGAATCGGGTAGGTTTATCTTTGATAGCTGGCTTCAAAGCCATTAAAAGTTGAAAACGTTCTCTGAACTCAGAAATTGGCTCCAATTAAGCATTCTGATTGGTCAATTTCGAAAATGAATTTGCTCCTAGCCAATCAGATACTTGACCACATAGTCTGATCGCAGAGTATACTTTATAGTTTTTGAGCCAGATATCTGAACTCTTCGATCCCTGAAGTATGAAGTCCTCACCGGTCTATCATCATAACAGAGAAATATAAACATCTATCAGATGTAGTTTAGATCAATGTTTGAAATTTTTTCATTTTAAGAAATTACTAAAACCTGAAACTTTAATGTACATTAAAGTTCATGATAATCATGACAAAGCCCAATAACCATCTAAAATAAAAACTATATACATGTCAAAGTGATAACTGCTAAATTAAGCTAATATTTTGTTAATTAACATTACAGAAAACAACTACAAGAAATCAGAGGCTGCTCAGAATGCACAGAAACAACCAACATATCAGGTAAAAAGCAATATATTAGACGAAGCGTTCCCTGATGCCTACACCCAGAGTTCATACAACCTTGAAAATGATCCCCTGTACAACGTTCTATGTGACCCAAACGCAAGAATTGTGAAGTACTGTCAAACAGACAAAGTGAAACTATATTTCAACAGTGTTATGGACAGGTGCTCCAGTTCCCAAAGATATGGCACAACATGTCGAGGGCTTGGCGTGAAACGGTTGTAACTCAAACCCTATTTTGAAAACCCTGGTTTAGGGGCAAATTTGACCCCTTTGTAAACAATTCAAATTTAGGTGCCATTGCTTAGAACGAGCAATGGCACCTAAATTTCCATTGTTTACGAAGAAAAATGATTTTATACTTATAAAGACTTTATGGCGAGGTGATTAACATTGGAAAAAAACACCTAATTTTAGTTACAACCGTTTCACACCAAGCCCTCGAGATGAACGTGAAGTGCTAATGAAGAGAGTGCATAGTGTAAGAACTGATTCAAGTGTTATTGAGCTGGGTGTTCGGGTGTTAAAAGAAAGCGTTACAGACACTGACACATACGATTTGGACATTGAAAGTTTAATTCAAGATATGATAATGAACCTCATTGGTGAGATATTCAAACAACGCATCAGCCTTGAAAAGAAGATATCAGCAGCAAATGTGCCATTGTCGATAATAAAGTACTGCATTACATATCAGGTTACATCATCCAAGTACTTCAGAAAAGGTATTTTAAAAAACTAGACGGATAAAGAAGCCAAGCTTGATGCAGTAAATGGACTTAAGCAATGCCAGTGAACCAACAACACTTACCAAAATATTTTCAAGTTGGTATGAGAAGAAAGATCCTGGTTGGCTTAAAAAAAAACAAGTGACAATATGTTCTTTCTAGTGCGAGAATTTGAAATAAAGCCAGAAGTTCAAGGATAATGCCTTTATCAGAGCTAAAGGAAACCATCTTAGACTCAGTTATGATTGGTCATTATCAGCGTGAAATCTTCCTTACCATTGCATATGACAAGGAGGCCTCTGATTCATACATTGAAGTCATGGTGGTATTATTCGCAAACATTCGTGGTTTTGCTCATGCAAGACATTTACAGAGAATAGTAATTAAAGAAAAGTCCAAGGGCAAACAAGGAAAAGCCTCATCCAGCTTACGGTCAACTTTGAAAAACATATCTAATTGTAGCATCAAGTTTGCAAAGATTACACCAATATACTTTTTAGAACGATTGATAACCATAACTGCTATACACATAGGCTACAAGTCACGTATCAATAAATGTAAATTCTGGTGAAAAAACTATGCAAATAGTATAGACATGTAGACGTGTATGTGTGGTAATAATGCCAATTCATCCGGCGTTATCCTGTTAAACCTTTCCCACATATAGACGCTTTCTGACGTCTTTTGAAAACAATTTGACAAAAAAGAAATTGCTCAAACGAGCAGTTTCTCCTTTTGCCACAATGTTTTCAACTCTTTTCATTAATTATACCTACATTTACAGACCTTTTCTGTGTGTTTGCCTACATACTTTCAAATGTGTGCTGCAGATGTGTTGTATGGCGGAATGGGTTAAGACACTTGCGCGCATATATATGTTTTCTGATGCCTCTGAAGCTAATGACCTTTTGAAAACAAATAAGTGTGAAAAACCGAGATTCTTTAGGGGTTTGCCCATATGATTTTAAAACCCTTCTGCTGCAGATTTGTTATATGTGGGAGAGGGAAGACAATACTTATGTAGCAGATTAGTTTTATCAAGTCCAAAATATAGAAAATCTCTATCAATGATAGCATGATTATTGAATTGATTTGACATATTTATGACAAATGGTTAAATTACTCCTTTTGCCACAATGATTTCAAAAATCGTCTGCTGCATAGGCATCAGAAAGTGTCTATATGTGGGAAAGGATTAACATGTACATTGATAAGGGGACACTTATATTGCCTTTTTATAGAGCTAGCTTTTGTAGCGACATGATAGAGCTTTCGCCTTCGGATCAAAAGGTCCAAGGTTCGAGCCCTGATCAGGTCGGATCTTTTAGGCCTGTTAGAATGGCGCCCAATAAGGGACTACATCGAGAGCTTGGCGTGAAACAGTTGTAACTAAAAACCTATTTTGAAAACCCTGGTTTAGGGGCAATTTCGACCCCTTTGTGAACAATGCAAATTTAGGTGCCATTGATCAGAACGAGCAATGGCACCTAAATTTCCATTGTTTACCAAACAAATTTATTCAACGCTTATAAAGATTTTATGGCGAGTTGATTAACCTTGGTAAAAAAGTACAAATTTTAGTTACAACCGTTTCACGCCAAGCCCTCGACATAGTATACAGTATAAGTAATCCTTATACATATGCCTAGGCTACATGGAACTCAATTCCTTTTTTGTTGCTACTCAAAATAATCGCTGAGACTATTGTTTTGAGTACCAACAACAAATGAGGATTTGGGAATGTGAAATACTCTTTTTATCTAGAGCTCTGCTACAGAGTGCGGGAAATGTTCTCCCCAAGTTAAGCTTTTAATTAAGTGTAACAATTGAAAGAACCATTAAAGATTCACAAATAAGTTATGTGCTGATCTTCTCTTTACAATTCATAATAATGGTAGTTTTGTTTTATTTGTTTTTGGCATTGTAATATGCGTAAAACCAGATGATATTAGACCACTTTCAACAATATCTCAGTTATATCACTGTTTATTAACACTTTTTCACATTTATACGCTTTTTGAAAACACTGTCAAAAGGAGAAATTTCTCAAAACAAGCAATTTCTTCTTTTGCCACCGTGTTTTCAACTGTTTTCAATTATGCAACTATTATTCATACATATTTTTCACATTTTTACAAATATTTTTGTCGCATTTTGAACGCATTTGGACTAAAGAATAAATTGCCCATATAACTGCATAATGAGCAATTTCTCCTTTTGCTCAATGTTTTCAACTCAATACAAATATTGTATTTTCATTCAGAGAGATTTTCCATATTTCTGAAAAGATTTTCTCCTTTTCAAACTCGTTTGCTGACAATGAGCTGTATGTGGGAAATGGGTTTATATGGCAACATAACTGATCAGATTCTTCAGATTGCATACCACAAAGTACATATCTCTTACTTATATCATAAGTTTTTAAATCAAGCCTTATCTAAGTTTTTTTCTCCGTGGCACAGGGGAGTTATCGATGAAATGAATAATATTATGCATACCACCTGTATAATTACCAAAATGTGAAGGCAGTGCATGGGCTTGCAGTGTCCTCAAAGCGGTAATGGAGTTATGGATATCATAAACTGATAGCACTACCCTTATCCAAAGTGTTGTTCTAACGGATCCTGGTTAACGGAATGTGTCAGGACATACTCGGCACCTTGAGAAAGCATGTACCTCACACAAGAACAGACAGATTGCATTGAAATGTTGATTCCAGTCTGCTGATTTGCATGGTATATATCTGCGATTTGGTGAAGTTTACATTCCTATTTTGAACGCTTTCCAGTTGTGTGAACAGCTGTTAAAATGTGGGACATGCAAGCATCCATGCCAAGTGTTATCAACTTGCAGCCAGTGGGTTTTGAGGGGATCTACGGACAGTGAGTGAGTCCAATATATCATCTAGAGCCTTTGGCTCAGGTGATATAAAACACTTATAGGACCACTCAAACACTAGTATATTGAAAACATCACTTCTTGTTTAAGGATGACCACAGTCACAGTCGAAACTGATTTTGTAATTTAGCGTAGTATTGGGTAACCAAGAAAATATGTATGCAATTTGATGCAGCAATTAACATAATGAACACATTAACAGACATACACTATTACTTACAAATAATTACAGAACAAGGCGAATGAAAGAAGAAAAAAAGCTTCAGAAAGAATAATATGCTGCACTCCTTGGACCTAAACATTGAAAGCATTAATTCACCATGTATCAGTTATGGATTGATTGGTTCCACTTTTACGGACAAAGTGGAAAACAGTGGAGTAAGAGTTCAGAAAGATAAGAGCATTCTGAACCCTTAGTAGACCATTTTTAATAGCGTGCTGGTAAAGGATTGGGAACATGTGTATTTATGGAGCACAGGATTATGTAGCATTTGCTTGAAAATGCACCATGGTCAACTAGTACCCATGAACCATTATAATGCTTTGACAAATGACCTAGTTTGAACATATTGGAGAGTTTTGAACAAGGCACAAAGTACATGAAAAACAAATAGTATGACAAAGTTTCATGCTGATTAAATAGAACTTCTGCACCAATGTAATGAACTGAACTGGTAAAGATGTTGGAAACAAACGGTTTGAAAGAAAATAATTCTTTAAACCATGGACTAGATTGGGAGAAAGTGTTTGATCATGGCTATACTGAACATAAAAAAGTATAAAATTATTGATAACAATTTACAGCATATAGTGAACGAATTAATACAAGTTAGGCACATGAGAGCACATAAGCATACACATGCAAATAAATCATTTAAATAAGACAAAAGGAATCATGCTTGGACCCACTTAACTGCTGGAACATACCCGACTGAGAGTCAAACCAAGGAACGTTTGTGCCAAATTATATTGAAAGCAGTTTTACTGTTTTCAGACAACGAGAGTTTTCTATAGCACTGGAAGAAAACCAGTCACAACTCCACAGTTCTGTTTTTTGAGGATTTGTACCAGTTTTGGCAAACTTGATAAATGAACAAAAGGGGAACATTTCGACGAAATTTACAATGCACCAGTTGTTTCCGAAAAGACACTCTACATTTATTTTTTGCGATATTTGCCATAGCAACAAAGTTCTGCATTGAATACAATTCAACTATTGGCATACATTTGAAAGGGGACCATCCAAGGAACAATAGCGATACATGAAAACAGCCCTGACAGCCTTGTTTTAATGAATTTAATAAATAGATTAAGCAAACTGTGAAAATGTTTCAAAACCGGGCCAGTAGTTTCTGACAAGAACAGTTTCAAATGTGTTCCCTGTTTGTTGCCATGGCAGATCTGTAGTGAATGGACATATTTTGGAAAACCTACATGGGGAACATGCAAATATCATTGTTGTTTGAAGCCAAAAGTTAACATTGGACAATGGCATATTGTGTCCCCAACATATCACATTGAGCCGTCATGTTCAGGTGATCTGAAAAGGTGCATACATCAAAATATACAAGCAATGCACTATGGGTACCCTATACTAGATTCATGTAAATATCATGCAACTGTGACCACACAAAAAAAGAAAAAACATTGTTTTAAATTCCTATTTGTTTTTTTTATTAATTTATCTTAACATAAAGCAATACCTCTGCGTAATTATTAACGAGATCAACAATCAATATATCACGGAACAAATGATCTCATTTGGATTTATTTGCTAATAGAATATAACAAACACTTTTATTTACAGAACAAGGTGAACGGATGAATATTAAAAAGTGATATTAACCCTTTGCTCCACAGTACGGCATTTCCCTGCTGCCAATGTAGAGCAGGCATTTACAAATAGTGTAGGAAGAGTTTAAATTGCTCGTAATGAGAAATCTTAAATCTTCCGTAAATGTTAGCGTAATTCACATATAACTTATAAGTGGGGAATGAATACTTTCAATTTGGAAGAGTCCAAGAAAATGCTTATGCTCCACATGCATTTTCCTACCAATATGCCCCTACACATTCAAAGAATTAAATGATATTAATTCACCATCAAACCTTCCAAATTTGACCAATATGCGCATTTATTTCTATGAATTTGTATTTATTATATTGGTGTAGTCACGCCTTAAGTTTTTCGCTGATGTTCCAGCAACATTATAAGGATATTCTTTGGGTGATTTTAACCTTTTTAATGCAGTTTTGTTGAATCCTTGCTGACCAGTTCTTCCGCGCAGTCTCATCCTAAAATGCGTTGTATGTTTACAGCATTTGGCAGGCTAAAGCCTCAGACGCAAAAGCAGCAGAAAACAATTATTTGACACAATAAGTTGAAATTGATATACGGCTCATAAAAGTATCTTTATATTACTTTCAAACACCATGGGGATACTTTCCACTCAATGGGTAGGGGTTACATTACTGAAAACATGTTATATAAGTTGGAATTTGACAACATTTTCTATTATTGGTCTATGATCAGTAATTGTATCATCTTAACCCTTTCCCACATACAGCAAATTTTCAGCAGACGACTTTGAAAACATAGAAATGATATTATAATTACTGCAAAGAGTTGAAAACATTGTGGCAAAATGAGATTTTTTTTTGAGTAACTTCTTCTTTTGTCACAATGTTTCCAAGAGTCGTCTTCTGCAGAAAGCGTCTATGTGTGAAAGGGTTAATTTGACACAATAAAATTCAATCACATAGGTAATACTAAAATACTTCAAAAAGAGAATTTTGCACCAAAACAGTTTCCATGGCTCTTTATTAATATATAACTATAAAACACCAATGGGGGTATTTCCACTTTTCAATAATTAACAGTTTGACCCTTTCCTTCATACGACAATTCTGAAGCAGACGACTTTGAACGTAGTTTGTCAAATAATGGAATATCTCTATAATTGATTGGATAACCTATGACTAAAAGTGGAAAACTTTGTGGCAAAAGGAGAAATTGCACGTTTTGTGCAATTTCTTCTTTTGTCACTATGTTTTCAAAAAAGCCGTCTGCTGCAGAGGCGTCAGAAAGCGTCTATATGAGGGAAAGGGTTAATGCAAAACGTTTGATTGGTACAGTATTAAGGGTTTTTTAAAAAAAAGTTTTTAGGTTAACATCAAAAGCAATACACTTGAACTCCTCTGAACTTAAATTTTGTTGAAAGTTACTTCTTCAACTCTTTTAAAGTATTGAGCTTTCACTTACAGAGACTTTAGCTACTTTGGAGCAAAATAAACAACGCTTTCACCGTAAAAATAGAATGCGTGCATTTCATATATTTTAAATTGAATAAATTAATTGAATAGACATTACAAAAAAAAAAAAATATTAAGTGCTTTCCTTAAAAATTTAAATATAGTTGCAAATAAAAAATGTCGCTGATTTAGGTCAGCCAGAAAAAAAACAAGCTAATAAATATATTCTTTAAATCTTTAGAATAAACTCTGTTTGGGTGAGCATGAAACCAAAAACATACAGAGTTTGCAAGTCTATGAACTATGCTCATGCATTTCAAAGAATGTTTTCAGTTCGGCAGCTGCAGATTCATTGTGACTATGATGGCTACGAAAATCGCATTAAATAGACAGTCACCACCACCGGAAACAGCAACTGGGGTAGGGCCTCAGTAGCTGTTTTGCAGTCAAGTCTTGTGCCAAATTGTGATACAAGACTAGCTTAGTATAAGCAACATGTAACGTCTCGCCTCGAAGGAATATTCGTTCGAGACGGGCAGCTTCGTCCAGTAACGTCTGGCTGGCAGCGACTGACAGTCGCTGCAAAGCCTTGTCAAAATGATACACAGATTCCTCGTAAAGACAGCGGCCACATATGTATGGCAACGCTGTCTTCCTCATAAATGAAAACTCTTGGTGAGTACACTTTTCACAGGGATAATGTAACCACTGATTACAGTGGTCACATGCAACATACATGGTATCTTTGTATTCTGTTGCACACACACCACATGGATAAGAATCCATACCGTATGGGTATACATAGAAAAAACTCTATTTGAAAATAAAAAGCATCCTTAGTAGACGGGCGTTAACAGTCCCACTTTCTTTCTTGATATAATTGATTTCATATTGAAATTAATATATATATATATTATGCATAGACACTTGATTTTGAACTTATTTAAGTACTATTTCTCAACTATTTCATTGTCTTAACCATTTCTGTATGTATATGTGTGAATATCAACCATGAGCTGTTTATGATTAAGTTGAAAATAAAAGTTCTGTTCTATATAAACAATATAATCAAATCAATAACACAGTTATATATTTGATAAATAAAACACAGTATCTACTTACTCAGATATTTTGTTCTGAAGTAATCCTATTTTAAAATGCTATAAATGACACTGACGTACTCAACTCAAAATAGTTTATGATGTCAAACTCAATGAACATTTGATCATGATTTGTAACAAACAGAGCAATCCAATTAATTCGAAAAATAGGTAATTATCCAATATTTTGGCCTTCAAATAAATAACAAAAAGACATTTGCTGAAATAATAATACATTTTGGTCACATATATACCAATACATATTAAATTAACTTTTTATAACTTAAAAATCGAATAAAACGTTGTATTTATGACCAGTGTCCGTGTGCATGCATATAATATTTCCAGGGACGTAGATATTTCTATATTTACTCGAAAATGACCTTAAATAGGTAAATACATAATTTCTTATTTATGTGATACAATAACACTTTTTTTTATTCATTTCAATACAAAAACACAACAAAACAGTGATATAATGGGATATTTGACCACCAGACTCTACCAGATTCTGATTAGTGACACCCCAGTTTTAAGGATATAAGTCTTCCCTACAAGACGCAATGTTTTAAATTGACAAGTACAATTGAAAGCTCTCTTTTTGACTAATTTTAAAAAAATGGCGCTCATAAAAAACACGCCATTTGATAAGTAAAATCAGAGAAATCTTAGTAATAAAATCTATGTTTCGCATTATCATAAATTTATGATTTTTTTCGCCGTGAACATAACATAACAATTGGCTGTCACAATACGGAGCACTTGGCTTCACAATATTTGCAAACAAGATAATCTTTAAAATATTATATGAATTAATAAATATAAAAAACATCAATTATTATCAAACAATTAACCTGATTTAGTTCCCTATAAATCCTAGATGTGAACAAATATTTTTCATAGCGGTCATTTCAGTCTTTCCACTAAAATTATCACGTGGTTTGTAAATCTCGCATAGTAACGCTGTTTTGGCGTGACATTAAAAGGAATTTTGTTCTTCGTAAGGCCTTTGAAATCCCGATATCTTATCTCTTTGTTTATATGTCTCTGATCATAACAAGTACATTTTAAAACAATACATTACATACAGCAAATATTGAGCACAAAGCTTATTTAAAAAGAAAATACTTTGCTTTGTAAGTGTATAAATGTTTTTCCAGGAACATATATAATTCCGTTTTTATTGATAATTGGGATTTTCTCTTAAAAGGAATGATTGGACTAGATCTTATACCAGTTGGCGAATGTTCGTGCTTGAACTGGATCTACACCAGTTTCAAATGAACTTTGGTCGTTTTTCATAGAAAATTGCTCTTTTGCTTCGTTGCATATACATATATTGGTTTAGTCACCATTACAACAAGAAGGCAAAGATGGCCCTAAATCGATCACCTGCATTATAGTTAATTAGAAGCAAATATTTAACTGCAAATATCTGTGAAAAAATTTGATCAGGAGTCAAATGAAACTGCAAGGAGTGGACACTCAGTTAAAAAATTGTTTATCAGTAAAAGCTATTTGTATCTTGAAATCTAACAAGAACTTTAATAAGAAAGGAATTATACAATTTTGTCATTTTGCACCTTTCCTGATGCCGCTTTGCTGCCCTGTTTGTCCACGAAATCAATATGGCTTGAACAGTTTTTTGTAGAGAGTCACCCAAGGAACATTTCTGCCAAATTATCTTGGAATCTGACAAATTGATTATGGAGACGGAGATTTTTAAAATTTGGGTATTTTTCTCAATTTCTGATGCCGCAGCAACAAAAGTTCTACACAGAATGTAAGTCTTTGAATAATTTTGAAAGAGGACCATCAAAGGAACATTCCTGTGAAGTAATGTTGAAATTGGTCGAGTGGTATGGTAGGAGTTGTCATTTGTAGCTAAAAGTTCAATTTACCCCTTTTGTGATGACGCGAGGTTGCTATGATTTTGTAACCAATCAATACGGCTTAAACAAATTAAGTAGAGAAAGTAAGAATCCTATTCAATTTTCTGAATATCAGACAAGTACTTAAAAAAATGGAATTTCCAAATTTGTTCATTTTGCCCCTTTTCTGATACCTCCTGAATGCCATGTTTTTCTACCGAACAGTATGCATTGAACAATCTTAGCAGAGGGTCACACAAGGACAATTTCTACCAAACTATATTGGAATCTGACATGCAGTTTAAATCTTTGAACAATTTTAAGATAGGGCCACCAAAAGAACATTTCTGTGAAGTTTGGATGAAATTGGTTTTGTGGTTTAGGAGGAGATGATGTTTAAAGCTAAAAGTTAACGACGGACAAAAAGTGATCAGACTAGCTCACCTTGAGCCTTTGGCTCTAGGTGATCAAAAAACTGACTGTCAGCGTCTTTAACCCTTTCCCACATACACCAATATGCAGAAGTTAATTTTGAAAATATCTATGCAGTGCAAGCCTACGGAAATGTTTTATAAAGTTAAATTGATGAATAAAGTTGAACAAATTGTGACGAAGGGGGAAACTGTTCATCATGAAACTTTCCTGTACAGCGCTTTAAACTGCCACCACTTTAAAAAAGGATAAAATTGTTCATGATACAAAGCTATTATCGTGAACATTGAGCTAGTAATTATGCCACCGTAGATTTATAACGTCAAATAACGTAATTTTAAATTAACTGAACCCATTGTTGGAGTCTTTGAGTGCACCATGTAGTTGAAAACCAAGCGATTGCATAATAATCAACCGGACAGTAGTTCTATGCATGTACCACGTCAAGGTACACTGTGGTGTTTTAACAGATTGTGGAATTTCTGCACTGACATCAAATAACTTGTTTTTCTATCATTCTTTCTGTATGTAGAAAAGACTTAATTAGTCCAATTTGTCGATTTATTTGAGTTTTTCAGGAAAACAAATATCCTTTAACAGGAGTCTAAAATAGTACTTCTACCAAAGTACACGCAAAGCTTACGCATTTCCTTAATTATGGCTTCTAACCTGTCGTCGACTGAACAGATTAAAGTTATGTTCGTCATTAATTTACAAGCCGCGTCAGGCTAAAGGGTTCTTGTTCCATATGCGACAGTGAAAGCGAGTGTGATTGTCAGAATTGTGAACTGTGTCCGCTTACATGTAAAAAAGCTCCAGATAGTATTTTCGATGACACAATATTATCATGAAATGAATTTAGACCAACTTGTTAACCCCTTTCCACTTACAGACACATTTGACGCGTTTACGACGGATGGCTTCTAAAACGTTGTGACAAAAGGAGAAATTGCTCAATATGAGCAATACCTTCTATTGCCTCTATGTCTTAACTATGCTTATATAAACTTGTATGCTTGTATTAATAGAAACACATCTACCGACACACCTCTTCAGATTGATGGAGTTCCTATTGCCCCATTAATGTCTGATACCAATCTCTCACAGGAGAAACATACCTACCGACACACCTCTTCGGATATACTTTACAGCAAGTATTCATAATATATACTTTATAGCAAAGAAAATTGACACAGTAGTATGGTTGCATCATTAAATGCACTTTGCATTCAGCCGGTATAGATCTTTCTACATATTTGTATCATCTCATATGATTTTGTTCAATTTCAACAATGTCTCATTTTTAAAACGGAGACTGGCGAATGGGAGCTTGCGAAAAATAATTGAATTAATATTTCTAAAAGGTCAATGGAAATTTAAATTAAAAATGTTTTATTGTTGTTCATATAGCGTTTATTATTAAATATTTAATTTCCACTTCATTTTACTGTTCATTTTGGAAATCTAAAAGTCGACAAACGCACAGCATACTAACACAATGCCAGTATCCACGAGTTCCAATAGTCCTCAACAGATGTACTACTTCATGACGTATACATAAACCTTCCCAACATACCAAAGTATTGTCTCATGTTTGATGAAACTACTGATATTTCTGATAAACAAACCATTGATACATATATTAGGTTTCATGAAACTGATCGTTCTGGTGTAGATTGGTGTAGCACGTATTTCTGATCCATTTGTGACGAATGAGAGAGCTAATGCTGATACACTTTATACTGTACGATTTTAGTCTAATTAATCTTGAAGGTGATTTTCAAATCTTTGTGGTGGTTCTTGTTAACCCACATTCATGTCCTTTTCTTGTTCTTGGAAATATTATATGTTTCAAGCTGTAGCTGAGGATGCTGATCGTTCTTTGATTGTTGATGCCTATTATTGATTGTGAGAGGGACTATTCCAAGCAGAATTCAAGGCTTACCTTAACAATTGTTTAGCCACCTCTTGCTTGGAATGTTTTCGAACTTATTCATTGATGATCCTCTCTAGTCGCAGATTTCGCACACTCTTAAACGTTCAAAGTGTCGTCTGGTAAAATATCTAGGAGACTGTAGAAATAAATTATTTCAGAAAAATACCGATAGAATGTTATATATGTCACTGGCCAAAACGTAATATTCTGGAAAGCCAGAACCAGAGAAGAGATTTTTTATTATGTATTGCAAATATATAATGTATTACTAAATATTTTCAGAAAAAAACCTGTTTCGCCAGAAGAATGTCAACATTTGAAAGCATTTGTCCTGCAAAACCAGACACGTGCACATTTATAATAAAACAAAAATATGTGCTATTGTTTTAATGTGTTATGTATTTATACTACACAACTTATAAAACGGGATGATAGCTGACCAATAAAATGTGTCCCAAGATTTTTTTTGGAGAGTGTTATCCCTGGAACAAGGAAACACATGGTAATGTGAACTGGTCGCAGAAAGCCACTGTCGCGTAGGCCTATGTTACCGCTATCTCAAACACGATCGATTTCATAAAACTCCCCCACAAAAACATTGAACCATTACCCCTGTGTTAATGTGGTCACCAGAAACTGTTTTACGTTAATTGTGTTCATTATTCCAACATTTGCGCCAGCGTTTCTGCAACGACCATCCTGTCACTCTTCACAGCCAACTTTATGGTGATGAACATATTTTATTAACATAATGATTTCGTATTTCAACGTGTTGAGAAATCTATTGCAGCCAGAATCTTGGGAGGGGACGGCAGCGTCCTAGTCCCTTTCGGTTCAATCGAATCTAGCAAGTGTTAAATCAATATGCCTCCTCGAAACAATATCAAAGAAGCGACTGATTTAGACGAAGATCAGGCAGCACGTTTTTGAACGGTAATCTTGATCTGTGTTGTAGGTACATATTGTAACAGGCGCGTTTATGATACTTTTTTACTAAAACCTTAAAGTAATTTGTCATGCAAAAATCGAACTTCTGAGAATTTGACAATATGATAATTATTATCGAATTGAATACTTGTATAAAGATAAATATTCTATAAATGCATTCTCCAAAGGATTCAAGAATAAATGTACAACAAGATGGCGACAGGAAAGCTTCTGATCAGACTCCTTTTTCCAATATGTTTGCCAACATCTTTTCATTCTTATTCAATATTTATAATAACTTCCATAGATAATTTAAATATTTTTTATCTAGATCTTTAATAATTCGTCTGCTGCAGATGTGTTATATGAGGGAATAGATTGACAATATTTTTCAGATAAGGATTTTTAAATAAGAAATCTTGTATCAATCTTTGGCCAAATATCAAATGTCCGCATCAAGAAAAAGATAACATCTGAACATTTCCACGATAACAGACACGAGAAGGCCTTTGTGAACAGTAGAGATCCAAACCAGCCTGGGCATATTTGCACGCCGATTAAGATATACATGTTTTTTCCAAGTGATATTAGAAATGTTATTTCGAAACGGCTGTTGAGTTGTAAGCGTTTGAAAAACACTTGGCATATACACATGCTGATCTGAACCTACGCTATTCACAAATACCAATTAGCATCTTTTCTAATGAACTGTGTTCATTTGTCCATATGATAGTAATTACAGGTACACATTTTAACGAAGGGAAACGGATGAAACGACGTCGAATTTCTATCTAAATCTGTCCAATTAGCGTTATCTGATCTATAGACTGACGTCCATTGCATGTGACTTACCCATGGCTGTTGACTAATTTACTTAATTAAAGAGTTTTGTCTATTTCTGTAGATGTTTATTTTCACATTTTACCTGATATGCCCTTAAGACCTTTCCAAATTAATAACATATGGAGATGAGATAAAAATAATATTATCATGCAAAGAGAGAACGTTCTTAAACATGATCTGTATACCGATTTAAGTATATACATACATTTGTTAAGATATATTTAACATATATAGGGCTAAATTACCTGAGTTGGCCTTAAGGAACTGTCTACATTAAAAACATCGAAGAAAAAAGTGTAACAGCTGAACAACTGAATGGATAATTTCTTGACGGAATCGAAAAAAAAGGAAAGAATAATGATGCTTATAAAGAGCGCCTTTTCCGACGAAGTTTTCACAAGTCGTCTGAATCAGAAAAAGGGTCAATGAATGTCTAATGTGTACCATTGCTGTCGTCATCCATCCTATTCGTTATGTGTAATGTATCATCCCAAACATTAATGTATTCGTCGTTTACAGGTAGTCGGCACGAAACCCACAGGAATTGACCGGGCATTTCACAAAGTCTCGATCTATCGGATGCTTTTTTGCACGTTTTCTTCTTTGCAGTAAAAATGCGATAAGAATGTTTAGCGTAATGTGTGATGTCTATGCCCCAACGTACCGTTCAGCCCTCTTCACGATCATGGTAAGTCGACACCACGTCATTAGTAGGTTCTAGCACTAGTAGCTGAGGTAAACCATACATACTGAAATTGAGATTAGGCAATTAACGACATATATAAAAGACAGGAAATGTCTGTTCTACAGTTAGCAGCGGTCATGGTGGAGTGCCCCAACTCACATTCCTTACAATACAAAGGGATCATGAATACGTGTTCTGTCGATATAACTGATATACTGTTGAAAACGACTTATACCCCAGTAAAACAAATGTTAACCCTTTCCCTCATGCAGACGCATTTTGATGCAATAGCAGAAGACGACTTTTGAAAACATTGTTGCCAAAGGTGAAATTGCTCATGATGTTTTCAACTTTTTTTAACAATTAAGCTATCTTTTATGGAGAATGTTCAGGTTTTTGTCACTATGTTTCCAAAGTCATCTGCTTCAGATTTGTTGCATGTGGGAAAGGGTTAAAGTGTAATAGAGGTCGCGTGTTCAGTTATTGAGCCCTCGGCGTCTTATCTTGGACCGTTTACCTGATGTGATATTTGTAGAGATGTCTGCTTTGAAGTTATATCTTCTTAACTCTTTCAGCGCCTAAGTCAATATTGAAGATTTTGCAAACAATACAGATTCGGATGAGTCAGCTCATAACGAGCTGTCTCACCTGATATCAGCATTGCTTGCCATTTGATTATAAAAATATTTCAAAATTATTTTTATATGAAAATAGAATCGACCGAATTTGATAATGGAAGAGTTTTCTTTAAATAATTCGGCGCTGAAAGAGTTAAACGTTATTAGTGTTTAGAAATGGAAGTATTGGTTTTATACAGAGTTAAAAACTAAATTGTTTTTTTTATTGTTTTTTAAAGTAGTGGCAACAACTCAAATTACCTAATACTTTCTTTGGAAATGAGGTGTAACTTTATATTAAAACCCATTTAATTTTTCTCAGAATAAAGACATTGGTAATGAAGACCATCCTAAATGAAATATCCAAGAAAAACACGAGAACGTAATTTGTATTGAGATCCCAAAGAATCTGTTATATATCAAGGAGCTATCTAATATATCTAATCAAGACCGAGTTTGTCAAACGTGATGATCGTTGGAATGTGCCTTTCTCACACTATTTCTAGTAGCTGATATGAATATTAAATGTTGATATTAAAATTAGGCAATAAACGCACATTTAAAAAGTGTAAACATGTTATTTCTACAGATCCCGCCGAATAATGGATATCAATTTGGACGAAAGATACAAGTTTATTTAGAAATACAGTGGACAGTATATATGAGTATGCAGTATTTAACAATGTACATAGGTAATTCAAACATGACAAATATTAACTTACATATTTATTTATTCTTAAACATAGCCAGGCTCTGAACCAACTGTAATTTACACAAAACATATATTTGCTATTATGAAAAATACAAGTATTTTACAAAATACATTATAAACATTGTATACATTTTCAATTTGTATTGTCAAAGCTTTTCATTCATCAGACGTTATTATATCGATTCTGTTGCTACCAAATAGCCAAAGGTAAATATCATTATCGTGTTGCCTTCAACACTTTGATGTTATGTTAAAATGATAGAAATACATCATACGGCAGGGAAACCTAATATTTTATTCATGCCAAGATATAATGAACCTCGATAAACACTCCTTATGGAATATAAACATGCCGAGATAAAATGAACCTCGATAAACACTCCTTATGGAATATAAAGTCAAAAGTCAGATCAGCACAACCGCCCGGTAACCTCAGACTATTGTATTGACTTTCCTGTTTGACAACGTTTAAAGTTACACATTGGCGTAATGTACCATCAAAGGTTATATAGTACATGTAGATGGACAATCGGATTGTACTTCATTGTTCTCAAAAGTAACAATAACCCAAATTGCTTAACGTGGATCACATTTAAATTTAAAAAAAAAAACCAGTGTTCACGTGATTCAAAAATGAGTTGGTTCCCAGTGTATACTATTGTCATTCCTTACTATGGCCTGTACTCATGAACTAGATAAATTCACAAGGGCGAACCAGCTATATTCGTAGTGAAACCCATTGCGATGTCGTATCAAACCATTGCACTCATCGGAGACCTTGCCGATGGTTTCAGTCATTAAACTGATTTGCACCCTGACTGGTGTCATTTCAGCGTTTAGTAATGGTTTTGAATATCAGAAGTGTTTATCCATGCGGCACCTTATTAGAATCAATTTCTTCTTTCAAGTAGTGACAACTACTGGAATATCCTCAAATTTTATGATCTTTTAAAATAAGATGTCTTCGATCAACGACATAAGACGATAAGTAATATAAGGTCATCTTAACGGAGATATCCAAGAAACACTGGAGGATGTAATTTGTATTAAGACCCAAAATAATCTGTTTTTTATTAAGGAGCTATCCAGAATAATGAATTAAGACCGGGTCTGTCAAACGTGATGATACAGGAACGTGTCTTTCTCGCGTCACACAAAATAACACTTCGCAGGAATAGGGGCCTAGCACGCTACTAAAAAAATAAAAATCTGTTATATACGGAGTATATCTTTCTAATTTGTTAAATAACGTGCCAGACTCCTATGATCGCTGGCATAAAACTCAAATATTTGAATAAGAACTAGGCAATTAACGACACATTTAAAGAGGAAAATGTACGTTCTACAAATAAGGAGGTAAAACAAGTTAAAGAGAGATAACAGGATCGAGTCAAATGATATTGAACAGGCTACCAAAGAGGGAATTAACGACCCATTTCAAAAGAGAAACACGTATGTTTTATAAATGAAGTAGGAAACAAAAAGAGAAAAGAACAAAGGATCGAGACTAATTGTATTAAACAGGCTTCCACCAGTTATCTATTCACAAGCGCTATCCCACTACTGCTCAACACGGGAACTTTGGCGTGCTGTGTTTCCAAACTGTCCACAGACCCCGGCCTCAAAGTAGCTAGATGAAAGGAGTTAAACACAATTCCCAGCCGAGAGTATTCACATCAATACTGATTATTTGAAGGCTCACCTTTGTTTATATGTTCCTTGTTTTATTTGTAAAGGAAAGATATTATCTATTAAAGTAACATATTTTATCTTGTAAAAGTATGAAATGAGATTTTAATGGCAAAGATAAATTAATAAAGGATTATAAAAATCGATGTATATTAATGAAATACATGTGCATAAATGTGTAGGTAAGATAAACGATACTAGATTCTGGCTGCCAGTATCGTTTATGATAAACGATACTAGATACTAGACACTAGGCACCAACTTCACCTTACCAAATGGGTAAGGCTTGACACATTATATAGTGTTTAACAGCCGGCGTCTTATCTTTCCCACATACAACAAATCTACAGCAGACGACGTTGAAAACGTCTAGGAAGAATCGCAGAAAATCCTTTTAAATGAAAGGACAATAATTGAATCGAGTTGAAAAAATGGTGATAAAAGGAGAAATTGCTCGTTTTGAGCAATTTCTTCTTTTGTCGCAATGTTTTCAAAAAGCTGGCTACTGCAGAGGCGTCGAAAAGCGTCTATATGAGGGAAAGCGTTAAACTGTCTATCTGATACGATTTAAACAGTCTGGTTTGAAAATGTCTCCAAAAGTAAAGGCCATCTTATAGAAGATATCCATAAAAACACAAGAGAAAATAATTCGTAATAAGACCAAAAACAATCTGTTTTATATCAAGGAGCGATCCAATATATTGAATCAAAACGAGGGCTGTCAAACGTGATGATCTTTATTCTTAGGAACGTGCCTTTCCTGCTTCACACAATTGATTGGTGTGTTCCCCATTTCCCTCTTGACTGGCTTCCCTCATTTTCTATTTGATTTTGACTACTTTTAACCCCCGTAAGGAATCTGCCTGGGGATTTGAGACGTGAATAGCGCTGGGGATTTTAGACGCGATAAGCGCAGGGGATTTGAGACGTGATAAAGCGCTGGGGATTTGAGACGTGATAAGCGCTGGGGATTTGAGACTGAACTCTCTAGGTTCGATCCGTGCTCGTTGCTTTCATGGTAAAGTGACCTCTGGCAATACCCTTTTCCTAGCCAGTGATCAGGGATAGTGAACCATCGCTGTGATATAACTTAAATACTGTTGTCCCCAGATGTTTTGCTCATGGATTTGATTGGTCGGTAGCATCTTCATTCTTTAAATTGACCAATCAGGAAATTTGTTTGTACCACCGAGTTCTTCCGTTTCGGGAACCGATATTTTCAGAAGGGAAGAGCACAACAAGTGCTATTCTCATAATTCGACCACCCCACACGAAATGTAACATTCGCCTACTACTAGACTGATTAGGTACTTCTACGTAAGTCATCTAGCCGTTAAACTATCATGGAATCTTCCGGAATACAGTTGTGACAAGAATCTAATGCTAAAAGTATAAAACTACAGTGACCGTAATGATCAATAATAGTAAAAAGAAAACGAATGACGGTTTTCTTGTGATGCGACTAAACTGGTTTAAAATGTCGCGACACTTTATAGCCAAAAACCATATAGTCGCTACTAAATATTAACTTAATACACCTGCGCCAAATTGTAGTATGCGACAATGTTATATTTCCGTTTTTTATTGTTTTATTAAGTCTACAAACACGTGGAGTATATTTTGCAATAGATTAAATATGTATATTCATTTGTGATCTTGAAGAACTTGTACACCGGATTAGCACAGGTCATATGTCCTACGCCAAACCTGGGACGTACTCAGATTGTCCTAACAGACCGAGCATCCGAGCATATGCAAGTCGAATCTACCAACAGCTTTTGCTTATCCATAGCTGAGTACTCTGTGTGTCATGATAATCTGAACATATGTGTAAATAGGAGAAAATAACTATTAGTCCGTCTGCATGTATATTTTTTGAAGTGAAACTGACAGTAGATTTATGAGAAATGAATGAAATAATAATTTTCATTTTCGTGAAGCTTATTAATCGGTTTGTGACTAAAATAAATCTGCAGATGTTTATAAAATGCCAAGGAAACTTTTCAAAATTATGGGAGATCATTTCTCTGAAAACAATCATCTTTAAAAAGATAATATGATCCCGTAGATACAGTTTTGTAGTTTAAGGTTCAGATCAGTTTGTACTCCGTCCTTTCAGAATCTACACAAGTCGACAGAAGCTTCTAACAAGCTAATGTAAGTAACACGTTTGAACAGTAGAGTGGATACACAGGCTGATCCGGATAAACGCTATTCATGAAAGCTCATGGACGACATTTCTACTTTTGTTGTTTTTATATTTCTTTGCACCTTGGTGAGTCACTGTTTTATTGTTGCACTTATGACTAGGGCACACCCAAGAAGAATGGCAGGCACAGTCTGACTCTTGCTTGACCCGTTAGCGCCGGTTTAATTCTGACAACACCGGATTGTTTAAAGTAGACTCTTTCATGTTCAAAATCGGGCGTCTCCATTTCTGAGGAAGTAAATGTTTTGGACTCAGAAGCAAACAATGCTGATTTCAGGTGAGACAGCTCGTTACGAGCTGAATTACCTAAATCAGTATTGTTTGCAAAAACCTCAATATTGCCTTTGGTGCTGAAAGAGTTACTGGGTCTGAACAATTGAAGTCAATGCAACTATTGAGTTCCAGCAGGTGGGATGGTATTGGGTTCACACTTTATATACAGAAGCAATATGACCCCTTTTCTCTTTTTTCGCCGCCAATCCATTCGGCGTAGAAACAAGTGACTGTCTATCTATATAGCGTCCACGACACGTACTAACTTACTGCTGTTAAAGTAGCACAGTAAATAATTAATGAAATTAAAGTTGTATTGCATACGATTTAGTAGAGTTTTGAATTGTATGAGCCGTGTCATCAAAGTTGGGTGCTTCTTATATATTTAGAAAATGCACAGAACATTGTCTATTCCATAACATGTGAGCTTGACAGTACAAACGGGTTAAACGCGCAGTCTGATCTAGATCATCACTTTTCCCAAATGCTTTTTAAATGCTTCTGCTGAGATGTAAATCTGTTGAGGTATAACCTCTACCAAAAGCACACTTGAAAACCTCTTCAGAACAGCTGTTTAACATGTTCTCATGAGGCTCCATGTAATACAAGTGAAACCTTTCAGATCAACACCCCTCTATAGCGACAAACGTTGTCTACTTACACCCGATGATGCCCTGGAGAGGTTACGGCGTACCGGGTATCATCTTTTCTCGAAACGCCAGTATGTTTTGTTTCCTTTCTTGTTTTACAGTATTATTGTCAGAATATGAAGTTAATTTTCTGTGAAAATCACCTGCGCCGCCGTCAACCTCGTCTGTGTTTTCAGCTTGCATCTTATTTCAACCAATATAGACCCCGCCTGGTAAACACGTAACACGTTCCCTTTAGGGTACCGTTATTTAAAAAAGGCTTGGTTTGGGGACAGGTAAGCTTGTCCTGTTCTGTGTTGACCTAATTGCATACATTATATATATATATATGTGCGAACAGTGAAGACTGGGGTGAAGCTGTGCATTAGCAAAGTCTCACCACAGCCTTGATTGTTCATATATGCGATGATACCCCCCTTTTGTCGTGTTGTTTGGTGAGCTTTCTCATATGAAATTCAGTATTTCGCGAAGCCATTTAGTATGCAGTAAATATCTAGACTGTATCTTTTATTTTCAGAAAATTGCTATAAGATATATAAATCTCTTTTGCGGCTTTTTATGACTTCAATTTGATTATTATTTTTTAATATTTCTCTTTTCAATCTGTTTAATGTTGTCTTTAGCCATATCAGCACATTTTAGACGACCATAAATGGCTTCAACCAGTTTATATATAATTGACAGTGTCAATGCAATGAAAATAAATAAAAACAAAATTTATCGAAAATTAATGAAATATGAAGGAAAAATATTTGTAATCTGAAAGACACTTGGTCATAACGTTTTCGCTGCCAAAGACAATTACAGACTTTTGCAAACAATGTATATTTCAGATGAGACAGTTCGTAACGAGCTGCTTCTCCTTTAATCTGCATTGTTTGCAACTAAGACATTTAATTTTACCAAATTTCCTGTTTTGTTGAAAAATGAAATGGTTCAATTCTCAACATGGAAGAGTCGACTTTGTGAACTTCGATAGTGAAAGAGTTAGAGATATAAAAAACAATATAACCATGCGATCATGTTTAATTGAACGGTCAGAATAAAGGCAATTGTATCTTAAGGGCACGTAAATACATGAAAAACAAACAAAAAGACAGGGAAATAATAATAAAAATAAAATTAATAAAAATGATCATTGACAGTCTTGTGTCCTAATACTTTCCCTGATATCGATGACTTTTGACATATCTAAAGCAAACTACGTGTGGAAGTTTTGTTACAAAAGGAGGAACTGCTAATAAATGAGAAAGAATAAACTCTACAATGATTGTAATGACGCTGACATACGCTAGTGGTACGTTAGGCATAGGTTTTATACGTTTCAAGCACGGTCGCATACGCTGGCATACGGCGAGGCAGATTTTGTTTAAAGCATACCTAAACAATTTGTGCATATTCGGACGTATGGTTTATACTTAAAGCAGACGCAAGGCATACGCTCGAGTTACGCTAGAGGTACGTTACTAATAGGTCGAGTACGCTGGTCATACGCTGACATACGCTGGCATGAAGGTGTACCGTACAGCTAGCGTATTGCGCATGAGTAACGTACTTCTAACGTATGTCTGATGTATCTGTCACGTATATAGACATCTTGGCGTATGCCTGACGATTGAGTAACGTATACATAACGTACAACTAGCATATGATTGGCGTATGGCAAGCGTATCCCCTGCTTATTACCAGCGTTATGATAAAGTGTATAAAGAGAATCGCATTGCTAGATCTTCTACAGTTTTTCGTGGACTTATAGGGGCACTTTGTCATATAATAGCGGTACGCTGTACATGCGCAGTTCATACGCTCCTCATTCGCTAGCCATACGCAGACTACGCTAGTAATACGCTGGACATACGCTGGCGATACGCTACTCATAGGTTCAATACGGTAAGTATACAAACAATTATGTATTTTCAAGGGAGTTTTGTGCGTATGAAAATTAATTTATGAATTTGCATACGCAACCAGTACGTTTCTCTCATACGCAATAGTGTGACACATATAACATAAAGTCGTACTTTGTCACTCCTTAGTCAAAACTATTCTATTTTGTCAAGTCCGGGCAGAAGAAAGACCTGTAAGATACAACAACAGCTGAGCATATTGTGATTTATTGCTAAAATGCTCAAATGTAAAACAAGCCAAAAAAACTCCTTTTCGATCAATATTTTATTTACAGGAGTTGCGCACGATCCTTCATATTTGGTTTGACGTATCTGGCGTTGCTGTCGTTTTATCTAAAAGACTATATATGAGTTCATGGAGTCGAACAGTTTTGTTTAAGAGGGATGATTCTGAATCGATCTTTAACGCTTTAATGTGTATTTAACGCTTTGAGCGCCAAATTGTTTAAAGTAGACTCTTCCATGTTTAAAATCGGATGTGCCCATTTCTCAATTTATGAAAGTTTTGGACTATTTTGGTAACTAAAAGGCAAACAATACTGATTTCAGGTGAAACAACTCGTTACGAGCTGACTCACCTGAATCTGCATTGTTTGCAAAAAACCTCAATATTGCCTGTGGCGCTGAAAGAGTTAAACATACATGCTTTACTTTCTTCTGTATAGTACTACTGGCTTATTAAGGTGTGGCCTATGCTATTTATGTATGAGTATGTTGCCTTAGGACGGCGGTTATTTTTTTTATAAAGATCTGGTCTACATTACACTCCCATAGGACATTTTTCTCAAAGGTTCCAAATTGTTCACTGTCAAAAATGAGATAAAATTTCCAACCCATTTTCCCGCCAGTTTGGATAAAGTAAAATTGCACCGTTTCCAAAGCAATGTTTCCGTGAGACGTATTGACAAACTACAGTTATCACATGGGACCATTTTCTCTCTCATTTAGGTGGTCGTAATGTATTTGAAATGTAGCGAAGAGTGAAGAGGGTGAAGAGAATCATCATTACTCAAGCTAGGTTTCATGGCTTCTTGAACATATCAGCCGAATTACGATAAAACCAACACTGTGGACAAAGTATCAACCCTGATAAGCCTAAGCATGCCGCGCAGGCTAACTGACCCGGACAGACACTTTTCGCCGCCTGTGGATTTTCTGTTTCAGGAATCGTTACTCTCTATACCTCTATCTCCCAGAGACGGAATGTGTCGGCTCAGATTAGCCTGATCTGGATCGATAAATTATGCAGAGGCCATAATATTAGTTTTCTCACGGAACGGTTCATATACAGAACAATGCATGATTTGTTCTTGCTACTCAATCCAGTTTTACTCTTCCTTTCAAGAAACCGAGCAAATAAAACGTGCTATAAGATAAAAGCAGAGATTATTCCATTACTCTCGAATGATATGAATTATGCTGCGACACGGTTGTAGTGAGTCGGACAACTGTTGCAGGCATGCTTGAATCAGAGTGCATTTCGGAGGTAGCTCCTCATCTTTGAAATAAGGGAAGCTGTACTAATGTAATTCTTTTCCACATGCAGACAAAGTATGACGCATAAACAGCAAGAGACATTCGAAAATACTTTTACATAGGAGACATTGCTCATAATGCGCACTTCAAAAGTTCTCCCTTTGTCATAATGTTAACCCTCTTTTTCCACTTTAGGAGAATTTCCACATTTTTACTTAGGAAAACTAGGAATAGAATGAAGGAATCCGCTGTGGTCGAGTGGTTAGCGTCGGGCATTTCGAAACCGGGTGTCCCGGGTTCTATCCCCAGTCGCGATACTACGGTCATGGTGGAGTGCCATTGGGCAAGGCACATTTTCTAGCCTAGTACTGGTTTGTTTACCCAGGGATCATGAATAAGTGAACTGTCGCCGTGATATAACTGAAATAATGTTGAAAGCGGCGTAAAACCCCAATAAATATACATTTATTCAAAAATTCAAAATTCAACATTTAGAAGTGTTTTAAGATTGAGCGTTTGAATGCAGTAGATATATTTTTGAGCACCAACCCACATAAGGCTATAGAGTCAACTAAGTATTTTAGAACATGCAAAACCACCTTAATCCTTTCCCTCATATAGACGCTTTCTGACGCCGCTGCAGCAGACTGCTTTTTGAAAACATAGTGACAAAAGAAGAAATTGCACAAAACGTCAATTCATTCAATTATGGAGATTTTCTATTTTTTGACAAAATACGTTCAAGGTCGTCTGCTGCAGACTTGCCGTATGAGGGAAAGGGTTAATTTAGAGCACTGGCTATATATACAAATATCTGTGTGCTCACACACATCACACATGGAGGTCACATAGTATGGTTCAATCTGTATTGTTTCTACTTCATTCGGATGCTTTCTGTACTTCACACCATTTTGAGACCGCACCGGTGGTGTAGTGGTAGAGAGTCTGCCTCGGGTGCGGGAGGTCGCGTGTTCGATTTCCGGTCGGGTCATATTAAATATTTTAAAAATGGTGGTAACGGGAAGCTGTGTACCAATAGATTGTCAATTAATCCGTCAAACTGTTACAATGAAACTCCTTTAGTCTTCATCATCTGTGGAGCGAAATCGTCTACAAAACGACAGTTTAATATTGTCACCATTTTAATGAATAGTAAATTAGCAAATGGGAAGTATGGACACACATATGTTCTTATTAAGGGATCGAATGGAAAACGTCATGAGCAATTTCTCCGTTTCTTACAATGTTTTTCTTCAAGGTCTCCTTTTCAGACGTGTCAAATGTAAAAGATTAACCCTTATAGAGTGGCACATTTCTAATTCATTTGTATTTCTTTGCATCCACTAGATGTTCCCCCGGAGAGGTTATACTGTATAATATTTGCCGCTGTGACTGGAGGTCACTCAAGAAGAACGGCAGCCACAGTCTTACCCTTGCTTGAACCGTAATAGCCTGCTAAATAGGTCTGAACGATTGGGGAGTCAATGCAACTATTGAGCTCCAGCGTTATACATATCTCGATTTAAATGTAGGATATGGTACCAATATCATCTTTCCTGTCAGCCTCGATATGACATTAGCTGTTGAAAGCAGAGTAAACCCCTAAAAAGATATAATTCATGCCAAGATGTATCAACCCTGTTTACCGCCCCCAGTAGTAGTTGTATGCGATTTCGCCTTCATATGATACTGAAGAAGCAATGTGAACCCTTTTCACTTTGACGCCGCCAATCCATTCGACATAGAAGCACATGACTGTCTATATATATATATAGAGTCCATGACACGTAATAACTTACTGCTTTTAAAGCAACTCAGTAAATAATTGATGACATTAGAGTTGTATCGCATACGATTTAGTAGAGTTTTGATTTGTATGAGTCGTGTCATCAAAGGTGAGTGCTTCTTGTATATTTGAAAAATGCACAGAACATTCTCTCTTCCATAAGGTGTGCTTGAAAGTACAACAGGGTTCAAGGGTCTGATCTAGATTATCACGTTTCCCTAATACTTTTTAAATGCTTTGTAAATGCTTCTGATGAGATGTTAATATTGTTATAAAACTAAAAGATTGATGGACGGATCGGAACCTACATTATTCACAAAAGCCAACGCATAATATTAGTAAATCGACTATTTCTCGTGTTTTTGAGTGCACTGCGGTAGCTTATTTCTTTCTTGGTAACGCGTTAAACTGGAATCAGGAAACATGGTGTGGCCACCATATATTCACGCTGTAATGCAAACTGAGGCCGTAGTTACACTTAAAAGTTGACTATTGGAACCAATTTTGTGAATCCAGCGTCATCTGTCGTCTGACCAGGCTTACAAAGCTGGACAGCTCCATTTTCACAATAACCATTGAAAGGATCATATCTCAGATTTGAAAAGTCAGTGTCAAAAACTATAAAACTATGAAAACGTTCTTTTTAGCTCAGAAATGAACTGTATGCTCAAACTAAGAGTTTTGAGAATAAATTTGCTTCTGACCAATTTGATACTTAAGCACACATTATGAGCACAGTTTAAACAGTTTAACTTAGTTTTGGAGCTAGGTGCATGATCTCAAAACCGGTAGTATAACAATGTTAAAACATTATGGAAACAGGAAGATATGCCTCGATTTTATAATGTTTAGTTTTGCCACACTATCCTTAAAGTGATAGGTTACGGACTCAAAAGTGGACTCTATCGAGGTAGTTTACAGACTCTAGATGTTGACAAATTTGTTAAAATCCTCCGTTTTGTACAGATTTACTTACCTCGTTATTAGATAATTATGCCATCAACCCTTTCCCTCATATAGACGCTTTCTGGCGGCTTTTTGAAAACATAGTGACAAAAGAAGAAATTGCTCAAAACGAGCAATTTCTCCTTTTGTCACAATGTTTTCCACTTTTAGTCGTAGGTTATCCATTCAATTATAGAGATTTTCTATTTTTTGACGACAAAATATGTTGAGAGTCGTCTGCTGCAAAATTGTCGTATGAGGGAAAGGGTTAACAATATATACGGTATAACCTCTACCAAAAGCACACCTGAGGAACCAAAACCTCTTCAGAACAGCGGTTTAACATTTTCTCATGAGGCTTCTTGCAAATCAAGTTAAACCTTTCAGATCAACACCCCTCTATAGCGACAAAAGTTGGTCTACTAACGTCCAATGTTGCCCTGGAGAGGTTGTGGAGTAATGACTTTTTCCGGGTACCATAATTTCTAGAAACGCCCTGAACTGCCAATATGTTGGCTTTTTTTCCCTGTCTTTGTTTACAGTATTATTGTAAGAATATGAAGTTAATTTGCTAAGAAAATCACCTGCGCCGCTATCAACCTCGTCTGTGTTTGCAGCTTGTATCTTATTTCACCCAATATATACTTAGCAAAAAAAGAAACGTTACATACTTTAGGGCCTGCTTTAGAGGGTTAACGTTGACTTCATGTGAACGTTATCGATATTTACCTAAAGGCCCGAGTATAGAGAGTACATCGACACAAAATGTGTGCACTTGTACCGTGCACGGGCTAGCACGCTTTTCACTTCCTGTTTTGACCACTTGCCTCGTGTTGACCTATCCCGGGTTTATTTCAATTGCTTTTTCTTAGGCAGCCACACACACTTTTTATCATTGACACGAAAACACAATATTGTTTGCAGTTTTGACTGAAAACGTAAATGCCACGGCTATCCGAAAATGACAGAAATCAGGCTGTCGGTATGCTTAGAACCGGCATGTCTGTAAATAACGTTGCTCTTCATTTTGGGTGCTCTAGGCAAACAATTCACAACCTGACAACTCGGTATGCAACTACTGGGTCAGTTACGGATAGGCCGAGATCAGGTAGGCCCAGAGCGACATCACGTATAGACGACCGGTACATTACGTTAACGCACTTACGTAATCGCTTTACCCCAGCAACGGTAAGTGCACGGCGGTTTAGGGTCTCGGCTCAGACGATAGGTAATCGTCTTAGACAAGACAGAGCACCAATACGTGCGCGTCGACCTTATAAGGGACAAATTCTAACCGCGCGCCATAGAGCCGCCCGCTTAGCCTGGGCTCGACGTCACAGGCACTGGATACATGCACGATGGCGAAACGTGATTTTTACCGATGAGTCACGCTTCAGGGTCAGCTCTGCTGACGGTAGGGTCAGAGTTTACAGGCGACGGAACGAGAGATTTGCCCAATTCTGCGTGCAGGAACGAGACAGGTTTGGGGGTGGTAGCGTCATGGTTTGGGCGGGCATAATGGACAATCAGAAAACACATCTGGTTATCGTTCCGGGCAACCTTAATGCAGTAGGGTATGTGAACATCTTGAGGAACAATCTCCTCCCATTCATGCAAAATCGGGGTCCTGGAGTGATTCTGCAACATGACAATGCGAGGCCCCACACAGCTCGCATTACGACACAATGCTTGGCTCAGAACGGCGTCAACGTCTTGCCTTGGCCGGCGGTTTCGCCCGACCAAAAACCCATAGAACACATGTGGGACGAACTTGGGCGTCGGGCACGCATAAATCATCAAATAAACAATGCGAATGACCTGAGACATGCCCTCCTTGTTGAATGGCAGAACATACCCAATGACGTCATTCGCCGTCTCACAAATTCCATCAGGAGGAGAATAGCAACCTGCATTAGGGCCAATGGCGGTCACACACGCTATTAACACAACTTGATTCACATTGGCACTCAGATTGATACTCAAAAAGTCAATAAAACATTTCTTCACATTTTTGTGATTTTTGAAATCGACCACTACGTCTTTTGACCTCAAATTTGACCTTCATTTTGAAGAAACCCATACTCGACGCTGTTACAAACTCACAGATATTGCTTCCAAGTTTCATATAACATCTACATACGTACACTATATTGTTTCATAGTGACGTTATAACCATCAGCATCCCACGTAAAGTTTCTTTTTTGCAAAGTATAGAACCCGCCTGGTAACGTGTTCCTTTGAGAGTACTGTTCATTTAGAAAAGGCTTCATTGGGGGACAGGTTCACTTTCCCCGTGTCGTGTTGACCTAATTGCTTACATTATATCTATATGTGCGTTTAGTGCATGCTCGGTTAAGCTGTGCATTCGCAATGTCTCCCCACGGCCTTGATTGTTCATATATGCGATGATACCCCCTTTCTGTCGTGTTGTTCAGGGAGCTCTTCTTATATGAAATTCAGTATTTTCCCAAGCCATTTAGTATGCAGTAAATATCTAGACAATATCTTTTATTTTCAGAAAATTGCCATAACATATATAAATCACTTTTGCGGCTTTTTATTGCTTCAATTTGATTGATATTCTTCAATAATTAAGTTTAAAAAATATTTCTCCTTTCAATCTATTTAAATGTTTCTTTAGTCTGGCTCTTAATATGTATAGCCAACATTATTTCCGACGTTTGACAAAAGTCACTGTGACAAGCACTATTCGTCTTTAACCAATGGGCTAACAGTCTATGAGGAAAAGCAGCCTGTTTCTTGGAAAGTATGTAGTGTAGAATACTGGTGTGAGAAAGCTACGAAACACATGAGTAGGTCAATCAATAATATTAACCGCGTCATCGAGCGATTTTGGTGTCGTTGGCGTCTGGTTGACTCGACGATTTGGCATCGTTTATAGAACACACTGTCTTACAACTAGTAGGACTACACATCTATTTTAGTCAAATAAATTGGATGTTCTTTCAAATTCTCATCCAATTAGCTTATTAAATATTGACTAAAATAGCATAAATTCTAGAAAATCCACCAAATTACATTCTAGACGATATAAACAAAACCATTTTTGAATATTTATTGAATAACAAACCAGACACAATTAAAAGAAAACATGTAATACTGTCAATCGAAAATGGTGGCATAGCTATTTCAATTATATATTTCCTAATAAATTCTTTAAACGCTGAGACAGAAATATTTAAGAGTTACCTTGACATCTGAACTTCTTTAAACAAAAGGAAATGTGCATGTACTGGCACCCACAAGTATTCCAGACCACTCTTTGTTGTCATGGAATGTTGTTGGTGACAGTTTGCATCAAGTAGATAACACAGAGTTCAGTTGATTCAGTGAACCCTTTGATAAGTTTGATCTTAGTAATATTAAAAAAACGTTTTATGAACAGTTCTTCAATTTTATTGCAAATATATAGCATTATTGATAAGTTAGAACAAGGTCATCGGTCGCAAAAAGACATTGATTCTATTTATAATGATTGGTGTGGTATGGTGAAAGAAAACATGTATAATGATATTCCTTACAAAACTTACAAACGTGGTAAACCGTGGTGGAATAACGATTTATTAGATCTGTGGTCTAGCATGTGTCTAGCTGAACGTAACTGGTTGAACAGTCGGAACAGAAACGAAAGGATACACCTAAAGTCAGAATATGTCCAGGTTAGAAAATACTTTGATCGTGAGGTACAGAAAGCGAAACAAAAGTATTGGTATTCATTGCAGAACGATGTGTTGAACAATTGTACTTCTAACCAATCAGACGTTTGGAAATCTTTTGGCAAAGTGGGTATTCGTCAATATAAAAGTAATATAATTCCAATGGAAATTCTTCTAGATGATGGTTCTGTATCGTCTCAATTATCAGATATTTTGAATAAATGGAAAACTGATTTTAGTTCATTGTTTGATAATAAAACAAATAGTGTACCAGTCGACGATGATGCCTCGGATACCCATGTTAGGTATTTACCATTTAATGGGCATATCTTCTTGATGGAAGCGAAGAAAGCCGTCGATAAGATCAAGTGTGGCAAGGCATGTGGTCTGGACCAGATTCCTTCCGAAGTTTTAAAAACTGACTCGACTATAATGTTTTTACAGGCACTGTATAATATATGCTTTGATAGCGGTGTTGTACCTTCGGTATGGAATAAATGTATAATCAATCCCATACCTAATTGTAAAACACTTGACCCAAGAAACCCATTGTCTTATATAGGTATCTCGTTGACTTGTACAATGTATGAAACATATTGCAATATTTTAAATGATAGATTAAGTTCTTGGACGGAGTCTCATAACATATTAGCAGATGAGCAAAATGGTTTTCGAATAAAGAGGAGTACATCTGATCACATTTCTGCATTAGTTAATTTAACTGAAACACGCAAAAGTATGAAAAAAATCAACTTTTACTGCATTTATTGATTTTCGGAAGGCGTATGACATGATCAATCGTTCTAGATTGTGGAAGAGTTTAAATGGGACAGGTATATCGGGCAAAATGTTTAGAGTTTTGAAATTGTTGTAGTCATCTGTGGCCTTATGTGTTAGAATTAACTCGTTTTCTACAAACTGGTTTGATGTTCATTGTCGGTTAAGACAAGGTGCGTGTTATCGCTCCTTTTGTTTAATTTATACATAAATGATCTAGCACTATATCTTAAGTCACTGGATGTCGGAATTAAATTTGATAGGGAGAAATTGTGTATACTTCTATATGCGGACGATGTAGTCCTACTAGCGGAAAAGTAAGACGATTTGTAAACACTTTTACATGCATTGAATAATTGGTGTCTGAGTAATGATATGTCTCTTAACACTGAAAAGAGTAACATTATTCATTTCCGTCCAAATTATCATGATAGGTCCGATTTTAGTTTTAAATGTTGTCCTTTCAAGTTGAACATTGTCGATAGGTTTAAATACCTTGGTATTTTATTTCATGAACATTTAGATTTTAGCCTGTCTGCAAAACTGGTTGCACAAAGTGCTAGTCGGTCACTAGGAGTACTTATTGCAAAAAGTAAGTCTATTGGAGGAGTCCCTCATAGTGTTTTTACCGAATTATATGACTCCATAGTGTGACCTGTTGTATCGTATGCAGCTTTTCTTTGGGGTAATAAATCATTTTCGTGTATAAATGCTGTTCACAATCGAGCAATGAGATGTTATTTGGGAGTAAGCAAATATACCCCTAACGCAGCAGTCTCTGGTGAAATGGGTTGGGTACCGCCTGTGGTACGCCAATGGAAAGATATTGCTAACTTCTGGGTTCGTCTCTCTAAAACAAATAAAACAAGGTTGAATAAACGCATTGCAGTGTGGGACCATGGTAAGTCCTCACTTTTCAAGCATTGGTCATTAGCAAACAATTTACGCCGATTAAAATAATTTGGATAGACCTTTACATAAACATTCCTTTAATACGGGGTTGAAAAGGCTACCATGAATGTATATTTAGCTGATTGGCTTGCTACTCTTAATAAGGCCACTGGCTCTTCTGGTCTTGTTAGAAATAAGCTTCGAGCCTACCTCACGTTTAAGCACGTATATGAAACAGAAGGATACTGCAACCTTATTCTACCTCCTAGCCACAGGTCAGCCTTGTGTAAATTTAGGTGCGGTGTAGCCCCGATACTCATCGAAACCGGCATATATGGAAATCTTCAATTAGAGGATCGTAAATGTCCCTTTAGTAATGTTCTCTAGGATGAACTGCACGTTCTCCTTGATTGTGTTATTTACACTGATTTGAGATCAGAGCTTTTGGTCAACGAAGCCTGATTTTGCAGAATTAATTAAAAGCGACTAACTTTTGTATTTATTAACAAGTCCGTCATTAGTTCGATATTGTGCCAAAACCTGCTTTAACATTCTTAAACGACGTAGATCTTATCTTAGTAAATAATGTCTTAATTTCTAACATGTATTCTATTTCAGCAATTCTAGTCCAAGCAAGAATTAGCTGGTAATCAGTCACATCTCAATTAATCTTATCACGGTAGATATTTTCCCCTTTGTTTTAAATTATTCTTTATTTTTACTCTAGTGGCTTTACTTTTCATTGGGTACAATAAAGCACATGGTGTTCGATTTTCTTTTTTAAAAACAAAAACAAATTAGAAGCTGATTCTTGGCTCATGTTTTAAATAGTAAACGCTATGATTGTGCGACATGCTTATATCGCAGGTCTCCTATAATTCTATAAGGTTGTTTCATAAGATTCAACAGTAAGATACACCTACAAAGAATGTTGTGATTTATTGCTAAAATGCTCAAAATAATCATTACCTAAACTCATTTTTTGAGCTCAACGTTTTTAATTTAAGGCGTTGCGCACGTTTCTTCATATTTTGTTTGACGTTCTTGGCGTTGCTTCCGTTTTATGTAAAAGAAAGTAATTCAAATGTTTGTTCAAAGTGACTGAGCCGGTCAGTGACTAGATTGTGTGTTCAAAATGATTGAACTGGTCAGAAAGCATATTACTTCCGAATGTAAAAGAATAACAATCAAGTTCTATCAAAATGGGGTAAGTAAGAGTTCTTATTTAACGAAAATTGTTACATGATTTTTCATCGACGCAAAGACTATTTCAATAAAAATATATTAACTATAATATATGAGTTCATGGAGTCCATCAGCTTTGTGAAAGAGTGTTGATTCTGAATCGATCTTTAACGCGTTATTGTGTCTTTAAATATATGTGTTACTGTTCGTCTGTAAAAAATAATACGGACACACTGATGTGTGGTTTATCATATAAATGTTTGAGTACATTATTTTGAATTAGGACGGCGGCTATTAAGATATAGTCTACATTGCATCCACATAGGACACTTTTTTTAAAGGTTCCAAATTGTTCACTTAGAAATGAGATCAAATGTTCTAACCTAATCTTCCGCCAGTTTGGATTAAGTAAAATCGCACCGTTTGCAATGCAACGTTTCCGTGAGACGTAATGACACATATCTGTACACAAACTACAGATATCACATGGGACCATTTTCTTTCTCATTCAGTTGGTCCCAATTTGTCTGAAATATCGTCTGTATCTGGGAAAGGGTGCCGAGAATCATCAATACTCAAGCTAGGTTTTATGGCTTCTTGAATATATAAGCCGAATTACGAGAACACCAACACTGCGGACTAACCCGGACAGACACTTTTCGCCGCCTGTGGATTTTCTGTTTCAGGAATTATTACTCTATACCTATATCTGCCAGAGAAGAAATGTGTCGGCCTGGATTAGCCTGCGCAATTGATATGGGTCGATGAATTACACCGAGGCCACACTGTTGGTTTTCTCACGGAACGGCTGATATACAGAACAATGCATGATTTGCACTTGCTACTCAATCCTGTTATTCTCTTCCTTTCACGGAACGGCTTATATACAGAACAATGCATGATTTGCACTTGCTACTCAATCCAGTTATTCTCTTCCTTTCAAGTGATACCAAGAAACCGAACAAATAAAACGTGCCATTTGAAGAAAGCAGAGATTATTGCATTAATCTCTGGTGATATGAATTATGCTGCGACACGGTTTTAACGAGTCTGACAACTTCAGAGTGCAGTTCGTAGGTAGCTCCTCATCTTTTGAAATAAGGGAAGCTGTACTAATAAAACCATTTTCCACATGCAGACAAAGTTCGACGTATGAACAGAATGCAATTTTCGAAAACATATTTACAACATATTTACAAATGAGAAATATCACAAGAGATTTTCCATATTTTTACTTAGGAACACTTGGAATAGATTCAAATACATGTAACAATATCTTCAAAAATAAGAATTGTTTTTAGATTAAGCGTTTGAATACAGTAGATTTAGCCCTTCTTTGTGAACATGAACCCGTTTTCGGTTAGACGCTTGATTATACTTAAGTTCAAATGAAAAGTAATTAGTGCCTAAGGAGGACACAATCTGAATGAAAGAATAGTGAGACCGCATTCCAATTGCTTAAAACTATCAACGATATGATAAAAAATGACTTCTAACTGGAATGGCACTTCAAAGTGAAAGGTATACAGTTATATAAAGTGAACCGGGTCTGAAATCTAAAGGCCCAATACATTGATTGTTATATGACAGGATAGTATATAGCACCTTTACTACAGATGTCCAGATAAGGATGGGTATACAGCTAGTTTCCCCATACTATATCTCTTATTATCCAACCAAACACTATGAGGTGTGTACTCAAAAGAATCGTCTCATTGTTACGAATATTTTGAGTGCACACCACATAGGGTTAGAGAGTCAATTAAGGATTTTAGAACATGCAAAACCACCCTTATCTAGAACTATGGCTAAAAATACAAATAACTTTGCGCTCCAACATCAAACATGAAAGTCATACATAATGGTTCAATCTGTTTGTTTCTGCTTAATTCGGAATCTATCTGTACTTTACATTATTATATGATGCATGCTTACCCTGAAAGAAATGAAATGAGATGTCTGTCGGTAGGCTTCTCCTGGAAAAAGGGGAATTAAATATAAATGACGTTATAACGTAGAAAATATTTTTGATCTGAATTTATGAACAACGTTTGAGGTCAACAAGCACCTTCGTCATTTGTCTTTGTTACTTAGCGATTTGTATATTTCAATACTGATTTTGCATTTTTGAAATCCGGAGTTTCCATTTAGAAGCACGTGGGTTTGTACAAGGAAAGTTGTACAGTATGCCTGGATAGCATTAGCAAAGCGATCAAATGACGAATTGCTTTGCAAAGATTAATATATTCATCCAAACAAAAAGAGGTCATTTAACAGGAACGATAAATGACCATTATATAGAAAATAAGGTGGCACTATCAACAAATAGCTTAGAAATGGTAATTTGATATATCATGGTATTCTTTTTCAAAAAGTTAATGTATGAAATGGATACCAGATCCCCTATATTAGCATTATTATTATTATTCTTTATTTCCTCTCAAATGGAAGATTATTTCAAAATTACAAAGACTTTAGTTAACATAAATCAATTGACATAAATCAATTTTCAGGATTTCTGTTAAGATAACAACTTAAATCAATTTGGACAGTGTTCTGCAATAACCAATATTTAGGCTTTTACGAGCAGTTTAGATTCAGAGCAGCCATGATCTTCCTCGCATTCTAATCTGGCTATGCACTGTTGCCAATAAGTCAAAGAAGGTTTCAAGAAATTTCTGAAAACTTTTATACATGCGTAATAATTATGCTACGGTTGATTTCTCAGAGCACCGTTCATATCGTAAACACTCTCCTATTGTAGTAGATATCTGTATTATTATTATTATTATCTATGCATACATATAACTTTGACCTTTTGTTGAAAGTGTTACCACTGTGAAACAATATCATCATCTGATGCCGTAGAAGATACCGTTTGTAATGTTCTCATAATTAAATTTGACTTGCAAAACCGGGGATACGAGATCCTCTTAATACTCTCTGTATTTTTACGACTTCATTTAACGCCAAATAGCAGTAAAACAATGACGTCTTGTGTAGGACATATCGATGTCATAATGGCTTGAACTTAAATATTTATGGCAAAATATTTCACCTGTGCATAAGGATTTAACGCTTCTTTTCTAAATATTGCATAGAAATAGCAATAATAACAACAAGAGCAACGCGGAACGAACGCCATGGTTCGTCTTTTTTTTTTCTAAGCGAAAAAGGGGCATTTCTCGGTAAAGACTAATGCCAGAGTTATGTGAATTAATCTATACAGGCGTATTGTCTCGAGTAACACGTGTAACAAGTTTCATTTGAAAATGTTGAACGGTTTTTGAGTTATGGGCAAGGTTAAAGTTTCTGCATGAATTTCTAAGTAAAAAACGGGGCATAACTGAATAATTATTGGAGCCAGAGTTATGTGACTCTAGGAAGACGGGTACCAATTTTCATTTGAATATGTTGAACAGTTTTTGAGTTTTGAGGTAAGGTTAAAGTTTTGAGACTGTGTTTGAATGAATTTCCAAGTCCAAAAGAAAAGGTGGTATAACTGAACAATTATCAAAGCCAGAGTTGTCTGACTTGGTATATACATACATATCGCCTCTAGGAAGAATTTTACCAAATATCAGTTGTATATGTGGAACATTATTTGAGTTATGAGGTAAGGTTAAATGTGTGGGACTTTTTTTGCATGAATTTCTAAGTCCAGAAAGGAGCATAACTAAATAATTATTTAAACCAGAGTTTTCTGACGCAGACGACGACGGCGCCAAGGGTTTCACAATATATGGCATAGTTAATATGGACAAACATTGTTGAAACAATAAATCATCGACCTTTAAGCAAACCAAATCAAATATATTTGAAACAACACAGATTGCCTGCCCTTAACCAATACCTCATTTATCAAAGTTTGACCCTTTAAACAAAATAAATCACGAAGGACAACAGATTGACACAAAACTGAGCAGCGACCCTTAATTAAAATATTTCCAGTTCAGAAAACACTAAAGATCCATAATGTAAAGACAGTCGAAAGCATGCTAGAGTTATGTATCTTGTGCACTGCACATCTGTAGCTTATTAGTTTCTTATACACGGAGTGTTATATTGATTAATTTAACATCTATTTAGACAATGAAAGAAATATATGAACAAAATGAGTTAATACCTAAAATAACAGATCAGATTTGCGTTCGAAATATTGCATCGGTCTCCTCATCCAAATGTATAAGTGTGACGACATTTAAATGGATCTGCCAAACAGAATCAAAGTTTTGACACATTAATGCAAACGCGTAACGGACAGATGGATGAACAGACAGTCAGTCGCTCCGGACAAAGTACACATCTTGGGGAAGCACTCATTAACGAACAAGAGCATTTCACGGAACACATGTGTTGCACACGAAAGTCATATAATAAGTCAGAACATGGAAAGAAAAAATATACACACTCCAAACACAGCATGCTAAAGTTTTGGTAATGGTGCACTGCACATCTGTTGGTTATAAGTTACCTACAAACCAAGTTTGAAAAGGATACAATATAAATTAATTGAGAAAATGGCTAAACTAAATAAAGAAACATGAAGATTGCTAAAATAAGCAGACCAGAGTTATGTACCTAGTATTTTGCCGTTCTCCTGATTACACGGTATAAGTGTGACCACTTCAAATGAATCTGCCAAGTAGAAACAACGTTTTGACCAATAAATGCAAACCATGACGGACGGACGAATTCACATTCAGGCAGACAGCCGGCCGGACGCCGGATAATGTCTCCAAGCTTTACAGACGGAGACAACACATACAGTATTGATAACATACGACTGGTCGATGCGTCAAATCACGTCCGTGATTAGGAAAGGGTTAACATGTTATGGAATTTGTAATGTATTTGCAGTTTAATTGAATCTCCGAAAAGGGCCCGTACAAGGTTAATTGACAAAAACCTGTTTAGACTACATTTCTAGTTTATCTGACATCTAGGATTAGATTACATGTTGACGTGTGTATGATGAAATTAACTATCAACACTGACATTGAGGTCAATCATAGGTCAGAGTGTGTTTCACTCGTTGGAACTATTTTGTCTCATTAATTAATGCAAGCAGATTGTTGTTCGTGATTCGGTCGAACCAATGAAATCAGTGTAAAAGCTGGTTATAACCAATAAATCGATTTTTGCGGAGGAATTCAATTGTGAAGCTTTGTTGCAGCCGTAAGTCGACTTTTCGAAAGCAGGCTAGGAATGGGGATAGGGGCGAAAAGCCCCTATCCCAAAAACTGTACATCCAATATTCCTAAAGTTACATTTATTCAAAGCAGAAGACCTTTTTAAAAACATATCGATTTAGGTAAGTCGTCCATATGTTATAGTATTTCCTTGTTGAGTACTTGTGCATTGGCACATTGTTTCGTGTTGTCATTAGTGTTTAATATATTGATTGATTGGTTGGGGTTTAACGCCGTTTTCAACAATTTTTACAGTCATATCACGTCGGCCAGTTCACCTACTCATGTGTTTCCTGGCTTCCCCACACCAGTAATACACGCAACAAACTTCCCAAGCAAATGGCTACTTCTCCACATAGAATGTTTGCACATTGGTGGAAATGATGCTTGTCACATTGACTTTTATCAAATATCAGAAAGAATGTTGGCCAAGCTAGGATTCGAACTGAGTCGTTCCACGAGAACACCAACATTGTAGACTCTGCGTAAAGGATCGACCCGGATCAGCCTTAGCATGCCGTGCAGGCTAACCCGGACAGACATGTTTCGCCTCCTGTGGATTTTCAGTTTCAGTAATCATTACTCTATACCTCTATCCCCCTGAGACGGAATGTTTCGGTCCGGATTAGCCTGCGCGGAGTGCGAAGGCTGATCTTAGTCGATACACGCAGAGTCCATAATGTTGGTTTTCTTGTGGAACAGCTCATATTATATTAGTTCGAGTTCACACCAACCACTGATCGTATGCAACATTACGGATCAGTCACGATCTCGTTTTCTCTGATGACATGAACCGCTTACTTCATACGTCAAGTTCGTAGTCGTCTGCTTTCTAAACATCTGAGGTAAAATCGTAACAATTAGAAAACTTTTATTAAGATACGTAATACATAAGGGTATTGTTGGAAGGCAGAAATTGATATTTATGAGCATTTCGCACCTTTTCAACAGTGTTTTGAAAATGTAGACACATCAGCTGACGTTCGTATATATCGGGAAAAAAGTTTTGTTTATTTTTTAGAATATGTCGCCTTTGATATGAATTGTGCACGTTCCCAAAGGGCCCGGATTATAATTAATCTTCTGTAAATTATACCCCTTGAACACTTTATGGTATCTAGTCATTTTCATTATGTTGGACTTTGTTTCAAATCCCTTGAGATTAAAGAGGAATTATAGATAAAAATATCCGTTAAGATTGCGTCGATTGGATGAAAAGTAACGAAAATGTTTTTATATGTGGAAAACAATATTCTAAAAAGAATTGAAACATTTCGCGTTAAACCTGATAAGAACGATTATACTTACGCATGCAACATTTCGCGTTTAACCTGATAAGAACGAATGAAGTTACGCATACAACATTTCGCGTTTAACCTGATAAAAACGACTATAGTTACGCATACAACATTATGCGTTTAACCTGATAAGGACGAATATAGTTACGCATACAATAGTTCGCGTTTAACCTTATAAGGACGACTATAGTTACGCATACAACATTTCACGTTTAACCTGATAAGAACGACTATAGTTACGCATACAACAATTAGTGTTTAACCTGATGTTACTTAGTACAACAGTGAACCCTATGTTACTTAGTACAACAGTGAACCCTAGGTTACTTAGTACAACAGTGAACCCTATGTCACTTAGTACAACAGTGAACCCTATGTTACTTAGTACAACAGTGAACCCTATGTTGCTTAGTACAACAGTGAACCCTATGTTACTTAGTTCACCAGTGAACCCTATGTTACTTAGTACAACTGTGAACCCTATGTCACTTAGTACAACTGTGAACCCTATGTTACTTAGTACAACTGTGAACCCTATGTCACTTAGTACAACAGTGAACCCTATGTTACTTAGTACAACAGTGAACCCTATATTACTTAGTACAACAGTGAACCCTATGTTGCTTAGTACAACTGTGAACCCTATGTTACTTAGTACAACAGTGAACCCTATGTTACTTAGTACAACAGTGAACCCTATGTTACTTAGTACAACAGTGAACCCTATGTAACTTAGTACAACTGTTAACCTGATGTTACTTAGTACAACAGTGAACCCTATGTTACTTAGTACAACTGTGAACCCTATGTTACTTAGTACAACAGTGAACCCTATGTTACTTAGTACAACAGTGAACCCTATGTTACTTAGTACAACTGTTAACCCTATGTTACTTAGTACAACAGTGAACTCTATGTTACTTAGTACAACTGTGAACCCTATGTTACTTAGTACAACTGTGAACCCTATGTCACTTAGTAGAACAGTGAACCCTATGTTACTTAGTACAACAGTGAACCCTATGTTACTTAGTACAACTATGAACCCTATGTTACTTAGTACAACAGTGAACCATATGTTACTTAGTACAACAGTGAACCCTATGTTACTTAGTACAACTGTTAACCCTATGTTACTTAGTACAACAGTGAACCCTATGTTACTTAGTACAACTGTGAACCCTATGTTACTTAGTACAACTGTGAACCCTATGTCACTTAGTACAACAGTGAATCCTATGTCACTTAGTACAACAGTGAACCCTATGTTACTTAGTACAACAGTGAACCCTATGTTACTTAGTACAACAGTGAACCCTATGTTACTTAGTACAACAGTGAACCCTATGTTACTTAGTACAACAGTGAACCCTATGTTACTTAGTACAACTGTGAACCCTATGTTACTTAGTACAACTGTGAACCCTATGTCACTTAGTAGAACAGTGAACCCTATGTTACTTAGTACAACAGTGAACCCTATGTTACTTAGTACAACTGTGAACCCTATGTCACTTAGTACAACAGTGAACCCTATGTTACTTAGTACAACAGTGAACCCTATGTTACTTAGTACAACTGTGAACCCTATGTCACTTAGTACAACAGTGAACCCTATGTTACTTAGTACAACAGTGAACCCTATGTTACTTAGTACAACAGTGAACCCTATGTTACTTAGTACAACAGTGAACCCTATGTTACTTAGTACAACAGTGAACCCTATGTTACTTAGTACAACTCTGAACCCTATGTTACTTAGTACAACAGTGAACCCTATGTTACTTAGTACAACAGTGAACCCTATGTTACTTAGTACAACTGTTAACCTGATGTTACTTAGTACAACAGTGAACCCTATGTTGCGATTACTCAAAAACATCCTCTCAGTGATATGATTATTTGAGTACCCACAACAGAGGGGGAATGGATACTCCTTTACTGAATATTTTCTAGGTATCTGTGCATGAAACATTAAACGTCATCAAGCAACTTTATAAGTCTCAATATCTTTTATAAGTTCTTACAAATTAATAGCTAGTTTTATATCACATTGACCCAATAGTGGCGAATATATACTGACCGAATGTACTAAGTAAATACGCAAATGTTGTTTAAAGTCGCGTTCAGCAGGATAAGTTAACTGATATAACCATGTCGAGCTGGTGACACAATGCTATATGCAAGTTACTCCTGTGGAAATGTGTTTCAGATCAAAAACAGGTAGAAGTTAATAGACAAGATACATAATGTTATTTGCACAATACACCGCTTCGGTGGTGTAGTCGTAGAGCGTCCGCCACGGGACCGCGAGTTCGATCCCCGGCCGAATCTTATTGTAGACTTAAAAAATGGTAGACGTGGCTGCCCTCTTAGGCGCTCAGGCTTGCGGTCAGGATAAATGGACATCAATCAACATTTGCACGATACTCCCCTTGAACAATTATTTAGATAACATACCGGGAGACGTTTACAAGTTAGCATTTAGATAACATACCGGGAGACGTTTACTAGTTAGCATTTAGATAAGATAGCGGGAGACGTTTACCAGTTAACATTTAGATAACATACCGGGAGACGTTTACTAGTTAACATTTAGATAACATACCGGGATACGTTTACTAGATAGCATTTAGATAACATACCGGGAGACGTATACTAGTTAACAAATAGGTAACATACCGGGATACGTTTACTAGTTAACATTTAAATAACAAACCGGGAGACGTTTACTATTTAACATTTAGATAACATACCGGGAGACGTTTACTAGTTAACATTTAGATAACATACCGGGATACGTTTACTAGTTAACATTTAGATAACATTCCGGGATACGTTTACTAGTTAACATTTAGATAACATACCGGGATACGTTTACTACTTAACATTTAGATAACATACCGGGAGACGTTTACTAGTTAACATTTAGATAACATACCGGGATACGTTTACTAGTTAACATTTAGATAACAAACCGGGAGACGTTTACTAGTTAACATTTAGATAACATACCGGGAGACGTTTACTAGTTAACATTTAGATAACATACCGGGATACGTTTACTAGTTAGCATTTAGATAACATACCGGGAGACGTTTACTAGTTAACATTTAGATAACATACCGGGATACGTTTACTAGTTAGCAATTAGATAACATACCGGGAGACGCTTACTAGTTAATATTTAGATAACATACCGGGAGACGTTTACTAGTTAACATTTAGATAACATACCGGGAGACGTTTACTAGTTAACATTTAGATAACATACCGGGAGACGTTTACTAGTTAACATTTAGATAACATACCGGGAGACGTTTACTAGTTAGCATTTAGATAACATACCGGGAGACGTTTACTAGTTAGCATCAATACCCCTGATATTAATATACAGTCGTTGGTTCCTCGTCGTTACATTCGTGGGGCTTAGGATCAATAAAATATGAATGTATTAACACAATCAACAATTTTATAGTGGATCCGAGGATTAATTATTTAAAGTAATGAGGTTTGTCAACAGATAATCAGTAAAACACAATATTGCATATAACAGGTAAAACGTGGGCCTAGGCAAGGAGAAGTAGGTGGTGGGTCTACGGCACCTATAGCTAGTATTTCATTTCCCACATACGACGTCTCTGCAGCAGACGACTTTGAAACGTTAAAGGCAAAACTGTAGAAAATCTCTATAAATGAAAGTATTATTATTGAATAGAATTGAATGCATTGTAACAAAAGGAGGAATTGCTCCAGCCTGAAAATCCAACCTTAGCGTAATAATTACATGTGTGGATGAAGACCAGTCTAAGTGAATATCGCTGTGCAAAAGTTTGTTGAACTCTTCTTTGACTAATAAGTGAATAATGCAGATTCAGATCAGACTGCATGGATAAGCAGGCTGGACGAGATCTACACTGATGGTAAATACCGTACGGTTTGTTTACGTTGATCGGCTCTCGAACATCTTATTCCTCAGTGTAACCCTTTCCCACATACAATACACCTGCAGCAGACGACATTGAAAACATTGTGGCAAAACTATGGAAAACCCCTAATAATGAAAGTGTACTTACTGACAGAGTTGAAAACATTGTGGTAAAACTATGGAAAACCCCTAATAATGTAAGTGTACTTAATGACAGAGTTGAAAACATTGTGGAAAAACTATGGAAAACCCCTAATAATGAAAGTGTACTTAATGACAGAGTTGAAAACACTGTGGTAAAACTATGGAAAACCCCTAATAATGAAAGTGTACTTACTGACATAGTTGAAAACATTGTGGTAAAACTATGGAAAACCCCTAATAATGAAAGTGTACTTACTGACATAGTTGAAAACATTGTGGTAAAACTATGGAAAACCCCTAATAATGAAAGTGTACTTAATGACAGAGTTGAAAACACTGTGGCAAAACTATGGAAAACCCCTTATAATGAGAGTGTACTTAATGACAGAGTTGAAAACACTGTGGTAAAACTATGGAAAACACCTAATAATGAAAGTGTACTTACTGACATAGTTGAAAACATTGTGGCAAAACTATGGAAAACCCCTAATAATGAAAGTGTACTTAATGACATAGTTGAAAACACTGTGGCAAAACTATGGAAAACCCCTAATAATGAAAGTGTACTTAATGACATAGTTGAAAACACTGTGGAAAAACTATGGAAAACACCTAATAATGAAAGTGTACTTACTGACAGAGTTGAAAACACTGTGGCAAAACTATGGAAAACCCCTAATAATGAAAGTGTACTTAATGACAGAGTTGAAAACACTGTGGTAAAACTATGGAAAACACCTAATAATGAAAGTGTACTTAATGACAGAGTCGAAAACACTGTGGTAAAACTATGGAAAACCCCTAATAATGAAAGTGTACTTAATGACAGAGTTGAAAACATTGTGGTAAAACTATGGAAAACCCCTAATAATGAAAGTGTACTTACTGACATAGTTGAAAACATTGTGGTAAAACTATGGAAAACCCCTAATAATGAAAGTGTACTTAATGACAGAGTTGAAAACACTGTGGTAAAACTATGGAAAACCCCTAATAATGAAAGTGTACTTAATGACATAGTTGAAAACACTGTGGTAAAACTATGGAAAACCCCTAATAATGAAAGTGTACTTAATGACAGAGTTGAAAACATTGTGGTAAAACTATGGAAAACCCCTAATAATGAAAGTGTACTTACTGACATAGTTGAAAACATTGTGGTAAAACTATGGAAAACCCCTAATAATGAAAGTGTACTTAATGACAGAGTTGAAAACACTGTGGCAAAACTATGGAAAACCCCTAATAATGAAAGTGTACTTAATGACAGAGTTGAAAACACTGTGGTAAAACTATGGAAAACCCCTAATAATGAAAGTGTACTTACTGACATAGTTGAAAACATTGTGGTAAAACTATGGAAAACCCCTAATAATGAAAGTGTACTTAATGACAGAGTTGAAAACACTGTGGCAAAACTATGGAAAACCCCTAATAATGAAAGTGTACTTAATGACAGAGTTGAAAACACTGTGGTAAAACTATGGAAAACACCTAATAATGAAAGTGTACTTACTGACAGAGTTGAAAACACTGTGGCAAAACTATGGAAAACCCCTAATAATGAAAGTGTACTTAATGACAGAGTTGAAAACACTGTGGTAAAACTATGGAAAACACCTAATAATGAAAGTGTACTTAATGACAGAGTCGAAAACACTGTGGTAAAACTATGGAAAACCCCTAATAATGAAAGTGTACTTAATGACAGAGTTGAAAACATTGTGGTAAAACTATGGAAAACCCCTAATAATGAAAGTGTACTTACTGACATAGTTGAAAACATTGTGGTAAAACTATGGAAAACCCCTAATAATGAAAGTGTACTTAATGACAGAGTTGAAAACACTGTGGTAAAACTATGGAAAACCCCTAATAATGAAAGTGTACTTAATGACATAGTTGAAAACACTGTGGTAAAACTATGGAAAACCCCTAATAATGAAAGTGTACTTAATGACAGAGTTGAAAACATTGTGGTAAAACTATGGAAAACCCCTAATAATGAAAGTGTACTTACTGACATAGTTGAAAACATTGTGGTAAAACTATGGAAAACCCCTAATAATGAAAGTGTACTTAATGACAGAGTTGAAAACACTGTGGCAAAACTATGGAAAACCCCTAATAATGAAAGTGTACTTAATGACAGAGTTGAAAACACTGTGGTAAAACTATGGAAAACACCTAATAATGAAAGTGTACTTACTGACATAGTTGAAAACATTGTGGCAAATCTATGGAAAACCCCTAATAATGAAAGTGTACTTAATGACATAGTTGAAAACACTGTGGCAAAACTATGGAAAACCCCTAATAATGAAAGTGTACTTAATGACAGAGTTGAAAACACTGTGGTAAAACTATGGAAAACACCTAATAATGAAAGTGTACTTAATGACAGAGTTGAAAACACTGTGGTAAAACTATGGAAAACCCCTAATAATGAAAGTGTACTTAATGACATAGTTGAAAACACTGTGGTAAAACTATGGAAAACACCTAATAATGAAAGTGTACTTACTGACAGAGTTGAAAACACTGTGGTAAAACTATGGAAAACACCTAATAATGAAAGTGTACTTACTGACAGAGTTGAAAACATTGTGGTAAAACTATGAAAAACCCCTAATAATGAAAGTGTACTTAATGACATAGTTGAAAACACTGTGGTAAAACTATGGAAAACACCTAATAATGAAAGTGTACTTAATGACAGAGTTGAAAACATTGTGGTAAAACTATGGAAAACCCCTTATAATGAAAGTGTACTTAATGACAGAGTTGAAAACACTGTGGTAAAACTATGGAAAACCCCTAATAATGAAAGTGTTCTTAATGACAGAGTTGAAAACATTGTGGTAAAACTATGGAAAACACCTAATAATGAAAGTGTACTTAATGACAGAGTTGAAAACATTGTGGAAAAACTATGGAAAACACCTAATAATGAAAGTGTACTTACTGACAGAGTTGAAAACACTGTGGTAAAACTATGGAAAACCCCTAATAATGAAAGTGTACTTACTGACATAGTTGAAAACATTGTGGAAAAACTATGGAAAACACCTAATAATGAAAGTGTACTTACTGACAGAGTTGAAAACATTGTGGTAAAACTATGGAAAACACCTAATAATGAAAGTGTACGTAATGACAGAGTTGAAAACACTGTGGTAAAACTATGGAAAACCCCTAATAATGAAAGTGTACTTAATGACAGAGTTGAAAACACTGTGGTAAAACTATGGAAAACCCCTTATAATGAAAGTGTACTTAATGACAGAGTTGAAAACACTGTGGTAAAACTATGAAAAACCCCTAATAATGAAAGTGTACTTAATGACAGAGTTGAAAACACTGTGGTAAAACTATGGAAAACCCCTTATAATGAAAGTGTACTTAATGACAGAGTTGAAAACACTGTGGCAAAACTATGGAAAACCCCTAATAATGAAAGTGTACTTACTGACAGAGTTGAAAACACTGTGGTAAAACTATGGAAAACACCTAATAATGAAAGTGTACTTACTGACAGAGTTGAAAACATTGTGGAAAAACTATGGAAAACACCTAATAATGAAAGTGTACTTACTGACAGAGTTGAAAACACTGTGGTAAAACTATGGAAAACCCCTAATAATGAAAGTGTACTTACTGACATAGTTGAAAACATTGTGGTAAAACTATGGAAAACCCCTAATAATGAAAGTGTACTTACTGACATAGTTGAAAACACTGTGGTAAAACTATGGAAAACCCCTAATAATGAAAGTGTACTTAATGACAGAGTTGAAAACATTGTGGAAAAACTATGGAAAACCCCTAATAATGAAAGTGTACTTAATGACAGAGTTGAAAACACTGTGGTAAAACTATGGAAAACCCCTAATAATGAAAGTGTACTTAATGACAGAGTTGAAATTACTGTGGTAAAACTATGGAAAACCCCTAATAATGAAAGTGTACTTACTGACATAGTTGAAAACATTGTGGTAAAACTATGAAAACCCCTAATAATGAAAGTGTACTTACTGACATAGTTAAAAACATTGTGGTAAAACTATGGAAAAACCCTAATAATGAAAGTGTACTTAATGACAGAGTTGAAAACATTGTGGAAAAACTATGGAAAACCCCTAATAATGAAAGTGTACTTACTGACAGAGTTGAAAACACTGTGGAAAAACTATGGAAAACCCCTAATAATGAAAGTGTACTTAATGACAGAGTTGAAAACACTGTGGTAAAACTATGGAAAACCCCTAATAATGAAAGTGTACTTAATGACAGAGTTGAAAACATTGTGGTAAAACTATGGAAAACCCCTAATAATGAAAGTGTACTTACTGACAGAGTTGAAAACACTGTGGTAAAACTATGGAAAACACCTAATAATGAAAGTGTACTTACTGACAGAGTTGAAAACATTGTGGTAAAACTATGGAAAACACCTAATAATGAAAGTGTACTTACTGACAGAGTTGAAAACACTGTGGTAAAACTATGGAAAACCCCTAATAATGAAAGTGTTCTTACTGACATAGTTGAAAACATTGTGGAAAAACTATGGAAAACACCTAATAATGAAAGTGTACTTACTGACAGAGTTGAAAACATTGTGGTAAAACTATGGAAAACACCTAATAATGAAAGTGTACGTAATGACAGAGTTGAAAACATTGTGGTAAAACTATGGAAAACCCCTAATAATGAAAGTGTACTTAATGACAGAGTTGAAAACATTGTGGAAAAACTATGGAAAACCCCTAATAATGAAAGTGTACTTAATGACAGAGTTGAAAACACTGTGGTAAAACTATGGAAAACCCCTAATAATGAAAGTGTACTTACTGACAGAGTTGAAAACATTGTGGAAAAACTATGGAAAAACCCTAATAATGAAAGTGTACTTAATGACAGAGTTGAAAACATTGTGGAAAAAACTATGGAAAACCCCTAATAATGAAAGTGTACTTAATGACATAGTTGAAAACATTGTGGAAAAACTATGGAAAACCCCTAATAATGAAAGTGTACTTAATGACAGAGTTGAAAACATTGTGGAAAAACTATGGAAAACCCCTAATAATGAAAGTGTACTTAATGACATAGTTGAAAACACTGTGGTAAAACTATGGAAAACCCCTAATAATGAAAGTGTACTTAATGACAGAGTTGAAAACATTGTGGAAAAACTATGGAAAACCCCTAATAATGAAAGTGTACTTAATGACATAGTTGAAAACACTGTGGTAAAACTATGGAAAACCCCTTATAATGAAAGTGTACTTAATGACAGAGTTGAAAACACTGTGGCAAAACTATGGAAAACCCCTAATAATGAAAGTGTACTTACTGACAGAGTTGAAAACATTGTGGTAAAACTATGGAAAACCCCTAATAATGAAAGTGTACTTACTGACAGAGTTGAAAACACTGTGGTAAAACTATGGAAAACTCCTAATAATGAAAGTGTACTTACTGACAGAGTTGAAAACACTGTGGTAAAACTATGGAAAACCCCTAATAATGAAAGTGTACTTACTGACAGAGTTGAAAACACTGTGGTAAAACTATGGAAAAAACCCTAATAATGAAAGTGTACTTACTGACAGAGTTGAAAACACTGTGGTAAAACTATGGAAAACCCCTAATAATGAAAGTGTACTTAATGACAGAGTTGAAAACATTGTGGAAAAACTATGGAAAACACCTAATAATGAAAGTGTACTTACTGACAGAGTTGAAAACACTGTGGTAAAACTATGGAAAAACCCTAATAATGAAAGTGTACTTAATGACAGAGTTGAAAACACTGTGGTAAAACTATGGAAAACCCCTAATAATGAAAGTGTACTTAATGACAGAGTTGAAAACACTGTGGTAAAACTATGGAAAACACCTAATAATGAAAGTGTACGTACTGACAGAGTTGAAAACATTGTGGTAAAACTATGGAAAACACCTAATATTGAAAGTGTACGTAATGACAGAGTTGAAAACATTGTGGTAAAACTATGGAAAACCCCTAATAATGAAAGTGTACTTAATGACAGAGTTGAAAACATTGTGGTAAAACTATGGAAAACCCCTTATAATGAAAGTGTACTTAATGACATAGTTGAAAACACTGTGGTAAAACTATGGAAAACCCCTAATAATGAAAGTGTACTTAATGACAGAGTTGAAAACATTGTGGTAAAACTATGGAAAACACCTAATAATGAAAGTGTACTTACTGACAGAGTTGAAAACATTGTGGAAAAACTATGGAAAACCCCTAATAATGAAAGTGTACTTACTGACAGAGTTGAAAACATTGTGGTAAAACTATGGAAAACACCTAATAATGAAAGTGTACTTAATGACAGAGTTGAAAACATTGTGGAAAAACTATGGAAAACCCCTAATAATGAAAGTGTACTTAATGACATAGTTGAAAACACTGTGGTAAAACTATGGAAAACCCCTTATAATGAAAGTGTACTTAATGACAGAGTTGAAAACACTGTGGTAAAACTATGGAAAACCCCTAATAATGAAAGTGTACTTAATGACATAGTTGAAAACACTGTGGTAAAACTATGGAAAACCCCTTATAATGAAAGTGTACTTACTGACAGAGTTGAAAACACTGTGGCAAAACTATGGAAAACCCCTAATAATGAAAGTGTACTTACTGACAGAGTTGAAAACACTGTGGTAAAACTATGGAAAACTCCTAATAATGAAAGTGTACTTACTGACAGAGTTGAAAACATTGTGGAAAAACTATGGAAAACCCCTAATAATGAAAGTGTACTTACTGACAGAGTTGAAAACACTGTGGTAAAACTATGGAAAAACCCTAATAATGAAAGTGTACTTACTGACAGAGTTGAAAACACTGTGGTAAAACTATGGAAAACCCCTAATAATGAAAGTGTACTTAATGACAGAGTTGAAAACATTGTGGTAAAACTATGGAAAACCCCTAATAATGAAAGTGAACTTAATGACAGAGTTGAAAACATTGTGGCAAAACTATGGAAAACCCCTAATAATGAAAGTGTACTTAATGACAGAGTTGAAAACATTGTGGAAAAACTATGGAAAACCCCTAATAATGAAAGTGTACTTAATGACAGAGTTGAAAACACTGTGGTAAAACTATGGAAAACCCCTAATAATGAAAGTGTACTTACTGACAGAGTTGAAAACACTGTGGTAAAACTATGGAAAACCCCTAATAATGAAAGTGTACTTACTGACAGAGTTGAAAACATTGTGGTAAAACTATGGAAAACCCCTTATAATGAAAGTGTACTTAATGACAGAGTTGAAAACATTGTGGTAAAACTATGGAAAACCCCTAATAATGAAAGTGTACTTACTGACATAGTTGAAAACACTGTGGTAAAACTATGGAAAACACCTAATAATGAAAGTGTACTTAATGACATAGTTGAAAACATTGTGGTAAAACTATGGAAAACCCCTAATAATGAAAGTGTACTTAATGACATAGTTGAAAACACTGTGGTAAAACTATGGAAAACCCCTTATAATGAAAGTGTACTTACTGACAGAGTTGAAAACACTGTGGCAAAACTATGGAAAACCCTTAATAATGAAAGTGTACTTACTGACAGAGTTGAAAACACTGTGGTAAAACTATGGAAAACTCCTAATAATGAAAGTGTACTTACTGACAGAGTTGAAAACATTGTGGAAAAACTATGGAAAACCCCTAATAATGAAAGTGTACTTACTGACAGAGTTGAAAACACTGTGGTAAAACTATGGAAAAACCCTAATAATGAAAGTGTACTTACTGACAGAGTTGAAAACACTGTGGTAAAACTATGGAAAACCCCTAATAATGAAAGTGTACTTAATGACAGAGTTGAAAACATTGTGGTAAAACTATGGAAAACCCCTAATAATGAAAGTGTACTTAATGACAGAGTTGAAAACATTGTGGAAAAACTATGGAAAACACCTAATAATGAAAGTGTACTTACTGACAGAGTTGAAAACACTGTGGTAAAACTATGGAAAAACCCTAATAATGAAAGTGTACTTAATGACAGAGTTGAAAACACTGTGGTAAAACTATGGAAAACCCCTAATAAGTTAAGTGTACTTAATGACAGAGTTGAAAACACTGTGGTAAAACTATGGAAAACCCCTAATAATGAAAGTGTACTTACTGACAGAGTTGAAAACACTGTGGTAAAACTATGGAAAACACCTAATAATGAAAGTGTACTTAATGACAGAGTTGAAAACATTGTGGCAAAACTATGGAAAACCCCTAATAATGAAAGTGTACTTAATGACAGAGTTGAAAACATTGTGGTAAAACTATGGAAAACCCCTAATAATGAAAGTGTACTTACTGACAGAGTTGAAAACACTGTGGTAAAACTATGGAAAACCCCTTATAATGAAAGTGTACTTAATGACAGAGTTGAAAACATTGTGGTAAAACTATGGAAAACCCCTAATAATGAAAGTGTACTTAATGACAGAGTTGAAAACACTGTGGTAAAACTATGGAAAACACCTAATAATGAAAGTGTACTTACTGACAGAGTTGAAAACACTGTGGTAAAACTATGGAAAACACCTAATAATGAAAGTGTACTTAATGACAGAGTTGAAAACATTGTGGCAAAACTATGGAAAACCCCTAATAATGAAAGTGTACTTAATGACAGAGTTGAAAACATTGTGGTAAAACTATGGAAAACCCCTAATAATGAAAGTGTACTTACTGACAGAGTTGAAAACACTGTGGTAAAACTATGGAAAACCCCTTATAATGAAAGTGTACTTAATGACAGAGTTGAAAACATTGTGGTAAAACTATGGAAAACCCCTAATAATGAAAGTGTACTTACAGACAGAGTTGAAAACATTGTGGTAAAACTATGGAAAACCCCTAATAATGAAAGTGTACTTACTGACATAGTTGAAAACATTGTGGTAAAACTATGGAAAACCCCTTATAATGAAAGTGTACTTAATGACATAGTTGAAAACATTGTGGTAAAACTATGGAAAACCCCTAATAATGAAAGTGTACTTACTGACATAGTTGAAAACATTGTGGTAAAACTATGGAAAACACCTAATAATGAAAGTGTACTTACTGACATAGTTGAAAACATTGTGGCAAAACTATGGAAAACTCCTAATAATGAAAGTGTACTTAATGACAGAGTTGAAAACATTGTGGTAAAACTATGGAAAACTCCTAATAATGAAAGTGTACTTACTGACATAGTTGAAAACATTGTGGAAAAACTATGGAAAACCCCTAATAATGAAAGTGTACTTACTGACATAGTTGAAAACATTGTGGAAAAACTATGGAAAACCCCTAATAATGAAAGTGTACTTACTAACAGAGTTGAAAACACTGTGGTAAAACTATGGAAAACTCCTAATAATGAAAGTGTACTTACTGACATAGTTGAAAACATTGTGGAAAAACTATGGAAAACACCTAATAATGAAAGTGTACTTACTGACATAGTTAAAAACATTGTGGAAAAACTATGGAAAACCCCTAATAATGAAAGTGTACTTACTAACAGAGTTGAAAACACTGTGGCAAAACTATGGAAAACCCCTAATAATGAAAGTGTACTTACTAACAGAGTTGAAAACACTGTGGTAAAACTATGGAAAACTCCTAATAATGAAAGTGTACTTAATGACAGAGTTGAAAACATTGTGGTAAAACTATGGAAAACCCCTAATAATGAAAGTGTACTTAATGACAGAGTTGAAAACACTGTGGTAAAACTATGGAAAACACCTAATAATGAAAGTGTACTTAATGACAGAGTTGAAAACACTGTGGCAAAACTATGGAAAACCCCTAATAATGAAAGTGTACTTACTGACATAGTTGAAAACACTGTGGCAAAACTATGGAAAACACCTAATAATGAAAGTGTACTTACTGACAGAGTTGAAAACACTGTGGTAAAACTATGGAAAACCCCTAATAATGAAAGTGTACTTACTGACAGAGTTGAAAACATTGTGGTAAAACTATGGAAAACCCCTAATAATGAAAGTGTACTTACTGACAGAGTTGAAAACACTGTGGCAAAACTATGGAAAACCCCTAATAAAGAAAGTGTACTTACTGACAGAGTTGAAAACATTGTGGTAAAACTATGGAAAACCCCTAATAATGAAAGTGTACTTACTGACAGAGTTGAAAACACTGTGGCAAAACTATGGAAAACACCTAATAATGAAAGTGTACTTACTGACAGAGTTGAAAACACTGTGGTAAAACTATGGAAAACCCCTAATAATGAAAGTGTACTTACTGACAGAGTTGAAAACACTGTGGTAAAACTATGGAAAACCCCTAATAATGAAAGTGTACTTAATGACAGAGTTGAAAACACTGTGGTAAAACTATGGAAAACTCCTAATAATGAAAGTGTACTTAATGACAGAGTTGAAAACATTGTGGTAAAACTATGGAAAACCCCTAATAATGAAAGTGTTCTTACTGACATAGTTGAAAACATTGTGGTAAAACTATGGAAAACCCCTAATAATGAAAGTGTACTTACTGACAGAGTTGAAAACACTGTGGCAAAACTATGGAAAACACCTAATAATGAAAGTGTACTTACTGACAGAGTTGAAAACACTGTGGTAAAACTATGGAAAACCCCTAATAATGAAAGTGTACTTACTGACAGAGTTGAAAACACTGTGGTAAAACTATGGAAAACCCCTAATAATGAAAGTGTACTTACTGACAGAGTTGAAAACACTGTGGTAAAACTATGGAAAACCCCTAATAATGAAAGTGTACTTACTGACAGAGTTGAAAACATTGTGGTAAAACTATGGAAAACCCCTAATAATGAAAGTGTACTTACTGACAGAGTTGAAAACACTGTGGCAAAACTATGGAAAACACCTAATAATGAAAGTGTACTTACTGACAGAGTTGAAAACACTGTGGTAAAACTATGGAAAACCCCTAATAATGAAAGTGTACTTACTGACAGAGTTGAAAACACTGTGGTAAAACTATGGAAAACCCCTAATAATGAAAGTGTACTTACTGACATAGTTGAAAACATTGTGGAAAAACTATGGAAAACCCCTAATAATGAAAGTGTACTTAATGATATAGTTGAAAACCCTGTGGAAAAACTATGGAAAACTCCTAATAATGAAAGTGTACTTACTGACATAGTTGAAAACATTGTGGAAAAACTATGGAAAACCCCTAATAATGAAAGTGTACTTACTGACATAGTTGAAAACATTGTGGAAAAACTATGGAAAACCCCTAATAATGAAAGTGTACTTACTAACAGAGTTGAAAACACTGTGGCAAAACTATGGAAAACCCCTAATAATGAAAGCGTACTTACTGACATAGTTGAAAACATTGTGGTAAAACTATGGAAAACTCCTAATAATGAAAGTGTACTTACTGACATAGTTGAAAACATTGTGGAAAAACTATGGAAAACCCCTAATAATGAAAGTGTACTTACTGACATAGTTGAAAACATTGTGGAAAAACTATGGAAAACCCCTAATAATGAAAGTGTACTTACTAACAGAGTTGAAAACACTGTGGTAAAACTATGGAAAACTCCTAATAATGAAAGTGTACTTAATGACAGAGTTGAAAACATTGTGGTAAAACTATGGAAAACCCCTAATAATGAAAGTGTACTTAATGACAGAGTTGAAAACACTGTGGTAAAACTATGGAAAACACCTAATAATGAAAGTGTACTTACTGACAGAGTTGAAAACATTGTGGAAAAACTATGGAAAACCCCTAATAATGAAAGTGTACTTAATGACAGAGTTGAAAACATTGTGGTAAAACTATGGAAAACTCCTAATAATGAAAGTGTACTTAATGACAGAGTTGAAAACATTGTGGTAAAACTATGGAAAACCCCTAATAATGAAAGTGTACTTAATGACAGAGTTGAAAACACTGTGGTAAAACTATGGAAAACACCTAATAATGAAAGTGTACTTAATGACAGAGTTGAAAACACTGTGGCAAAACTATGGAAAACCCCTAATAATGAAAGTGTACTTACTGACATAGTTGAAAACATTGTGGAAAAACTATGGAAAACCCCTAATAATGAAAGTGTACTTACTAACAGAGTTGAAAACACTGTGGTAAAACTATGGAAAACTCCTAATAATGAAAGTGTACTTAATGACAGAGTTGAAAACATTGTGGTAAAACTATGGAAAACCCCTAATAATGAAAGTGTACTTAATGACAGAGTTGAAAACACTGTGGTAAAACTATGGAAAACACCTAATAATGAAAGTGTACTTAATGACAGAGTTGAAAACACTGTGGCAAAACTATGGAAAACCCCTAATAATGAAAGTGTACTTACTGACATAGTTGAAAACACTGTGGCAAAACTATGGAAAACACCTAATAATGAAAGTGTACTTACTGACAGAGTTGAAAACACTGTGGTAAAACTATGGAAAACCCCTAATAATGAAAGTGTACTTACTGACAGAGTTGAAAACATTGTGGTAAAACTATGGAAAACCCCTAATAATGAAAGTGTACTTACTGACAGAGTTGAAAACACTGTGGCAAAACTATGGAAAACACCTAATAATGAAAGTGTACTTACTGACAGAGTTGAAAACACTGTGGTAAAACTATGGAAAACCCCTAATAATGAAAGTGTACTTACTGACAGAGTTGAAAACACTGTGGTAAAACTATGGAAAACCCCTAATAATGAAAGTGTACTTACTGACAGAGTTGAAAACATTGTGGTAAAACTATGGAAAACCCCTAATAATGAAAGTGTACTTACTGACAGAGTTGAAAACACTGTGGCAAAACTATGGAAAACACCTAATAATGAAAGTGTACTTACTGACAGAGTTGAAAACACTGTGGTAAAACTATGGAAAACCCCTAATAATGAAAGTGTACTTACTGACAGAGTTGAAAACACTGTGGTAAAACTATGGAAAACCCCTAATAATGAAAGTGTACTTAATGACAGAGTTGAAAACACTGTGGTAAAACTATGGAAAACTCCTAATAATGAAAGTGTACTTAATGACAGAGTTGAAAACATTGTGGTAAAACTATGGAAAACCCCTAATAATGAAAGTGTTCTTACTGACATAGTTGAAAACATTGTGGTAAAACTATGGAAAACCCCTAATAATGAAAGTGTACTTACTGACAGAGTTGAAAACACTGTGGCAAAACTATGGAAAACACCTAATAATGAAAGTGTACTTACTGACAGAGTTGAAAACACTGTGGTAAAACTATGGAAAACCCCTAATAATGAAAGTGTACTTACTGACAGAGTTGAAAACACTGTGGTAAAACTATGGAAAACCCCTAATAATGAAAGTGTACTTACTGACAGAGTTGAAAACATTGTGGTAAAACTATGGAAAACCCCTAATAATGAAAGTGTACTTACTGACAGAGTTGAAAACACTGTGGCAAAACTATGGAAAACACCTAATAATGAAAGTGTACTTACTGACAGAGTTGAAAACACTGTGGTAAAACTATGGAAAACCCCTAATAATGAAAGTGTACTTACTGACAGAGTTGAAAACACTGTGGTAAAACTATGGAAAACCCCTAATAATGAAAGTGTACTTAATGACAGAGTTGAAAACACTGTGGTAAAACTATGGAAAACTCCTAATAATGAAAGTGTACTTAATGACAGAGTTGAAAACATTGTGGTAAAACTATGGAAAACCCCTAATAATGAAAGTGTACTTACTGACATAGTTGAAAACATTGTGGAAAAACTATGGAAAACCCCTAATAATGAAAGTGTACTTAATGACAGAGTTGAAAACACTGTGGTAAAACTATGGAAAACCCCTAATAATGAAAGTGTACTTAATGACAGAGTTGAAAACACTGTGGTAAAACTATGGAAAACACCTAATAATGAAAGTGTACTTAATGACAGAGTTGAAAACATTGTGGTAAAACTATGGAAAACTCCTAATAATGAAAGTGTACTTAATGACAGAGTTGAAAACATTGTGGAAAAACTATGGAAAACCCCTAATAATGAAAGTGTACTTACTAACAGAGTTGAAAACACTGTGGTAAAACTATGGAAAACCCCTTATAATGAAAGTGTACTTAATGACAGAGTTGAAAACATTGTGGAAAAACTATGGAAAACACCTAATAATGAAAGTGTACTTAATGACAGAGTTGAAAACACTGTGGCAAAAGGAGAAATTGCTCGATTAGAGCAATTTCTCCTTTTGTCACAATGTTTTCAAATGTGGTCTGCTGCAGATGCGTTAAAATGAGTCTACACGTGGGAAAGGGTTAACTCTGCGAAGAGGGTAATCCTAAGGAGCGTCTCATGAATGGATGATTGTTTTGGGCACTCACAACATATTATTTAGAGGTCAAATAATAATTGAATTCTCTTTAAAAGACAGATATCAGGGTTTTGTGAACCCTTTCCAATATGCAGACCCATTTTGACGCGTTAAAAACATTAAATACTTTCATTTATAGATATTTCATATATTTTGCCTCGATACATTCAACAATATGTGCTGAATATTTGCGGTGTGTGGGAAACGTTTAATAATTATTTATAGAAACATATCCTATTCCTGAAATACATGCAGCCGTAACAGGAACTGGAAAACGTGATATTAAGGAAGATTCGAAACCCTTTACAAAACGGCCATTAAACGAATGTGTAGGCATATAATACATAATGATTTTAAATGTGATAGGATGACAGTAGTAGTACATTGGTAGAGCGTCGGCCTCTCGTACTAAAGGTACCGGGTTCGAATCCTGTGATTAGCGGGTTCTTGCCTTTGGGATTATTCCACACGAACGGCGCGAATGGTTAATGTCTCCAGGAAGCAGACATCGAGCGTGATTAATATAAGCTTAAAGCTTGTTTCGCAATCAATGTAAAGTAAATAAGTTTAGATTAAATGTCACAGGGGATGTCACGATGGGTTTGGAACACAATGACATTGTATAATCCTACAAATTGTTTAAATCTATTATTCTTATTAATGAGCAGCGCCGTGAAAATAGTGAAAAAAGTCGATGACACCCATTCGGCAAAATGAATAAACATGGCTGATGCCGCTATCACATGTCAATAGAAAACAATACTTGATAGTATCACATTTGCCATACCTTTATGGCCCGTAATGGTTGTGTATTGAATAAAGATGACCATTATATAGATGAATTGTATCGAAACTCATGTAACTATACATTGTAACAACATGTAGTTACATCAGTTTTGACTCAATTCTTTGGTTTGCAAATAGTTTTGCTATCAAATTGCAATCCTTTTCCTTTCGGATAAAGTACATGTTTTGTTGTGTATGATGTATACATGTATGGATTACAATTTTAACTTTATTCGAATAAAGAGGATGTTAGTACAGTGTTTCTAGGATTATTCAGTATTTCATTAAAACAACATTAAATATTACGCTTGATGTTCTTATAATCGTGATAATAAATCAGTGTGTGATATCACTGGATATAATATTGATTGGTTATTTCGGGTGGTGGGTGTTTCCAGGTTGTTTTTGCTGAATGTCAGTACCCAGATAGTGTACGATTGTGGGAGTAGCGATGACGCAAAGCGATGTCAATGTGTTATAAAAGGAAAAAACTACGCCGTGGAATTTGATGGTTTTCGTGGTTTACCCATTTCCCACATACAAACGCTTTCTGACGCTTCTGCAACCGACGACTCTTGAACATGTTGTGGCAACAAGAGCAATTGCTCATCATGAGCTTATTATAGTATATGAGCAATTTTGCCACGATTTATTTAATAATTTGATCTTTCTTACAGAGAGAGTTTCCATATTTTTGACTAAATATTTTCATAGTTGTTGGCTTTATATTTAATGTATAAGCAATTTCTCCTTTTAACAGAATGTTTTAAAAACGTCTGTCAGAAAGCGTTTTTATGTGGGGGAAAATTGAAACGAAGTCTCCATCTGCAGGATAATCACAAGCCTATTTTACAAGAAAACTGTTGTTCAAAATCTCAAATAAAATCTCCGTTATATGTGTACCGATATTTAAATTCGACATTTTGAATTGTAACATTTCTGTGAATATAAAGTATTATTTATTTGACCTTAATTTAAAAAACAAACGCCACAATTAATTAACATATACATTTGTACATGTAAATGCAGACTTGAATCGCCTTTGATACTGACGATACCATACAGTTCTAATTAGTTCTAATTATGATTGACCGCTGTTTGCCCGTGACGTAGACGAGGTACGAATGAAGTGTCACATTGGTTCGCTGAGCATCGGCCAATCAGCATCGAGGACAAAGGTTAAACACACTTCCTACGTGTTCACTAGTATGATATAAACACGATAGTGTCGCAGGAATGACTGATAGACTGTCAACACCAGTGCTTGCCATCTTAGCTGCAATAAGCAATACTACATTATATACAGATCATATTCAAGTTATTTTGTAACGGTAACAAAGCGAACAAAACTCTCACAGCCGACATGATTCCTTCCCAATATGTGATAGCTTTTATTCTTGCCGCCGCTTTGCCATTTTGTCTCGGTGCCACGCTGTCGCAGGACATTAAAGAAGTGCATGTTTTATTAAAGGACACCCTTAAAGCTCTGAGAGAATCGCTGACGTGGTTTAATAAAGAATATAGAAATGTGAATCTCGATGGAATTATCGGCACACGGATCGTCGAAGGTGAGTATCAGTAATCAGTATTGTCGTTGTTCTAATTGTATTGGCAAGTGATTTTTTTTTTTATAAACGCAGGACTACTTGCAGACACATTTCGTTACATCTGCCGCAGACGGTTTCTTTTAAACATTTAGCAGCAATAGGAGAAATTGCCCATAATGATTCTTCTTTTGCCACATTGTTTTGATGTATTTTCAAGATTTATTTGTATATGGATAAGTCTTAAGTCAAACAGTCTGTTTGAAATACACACTTGGAAATGTGAAAATATGATTTAGTTACCGAACTGATAACATTGTTGAAAATGAACACAAAACGAAACGCTCAATTAGTATATGTTCAAAATATTCTTAAAGAAACCAGTTAGGGACATGACTTTTCATTTATAAATACCAAGAAAATCCCCCATGAGATTTTATTTCTTTGAAGAGATTTTTCTTCATTGTTTTGCACATATTTTCTATTGTAAAACGACAGAGTGTTCGTTTGATAGACGAAGAAAACATGTTAGATTCGACCTAACCATTACCCATATAGACGCTTTCTGACGCCTCTGCAGCAGACGGCTTTTTGAAAACATAGTAACAAAAGAAAAAATTGCACAAAACGTGCAATTTCTCCTTTTGTCACAATGTTTTCCACTTTAAGTCATAGGTTATCCATTCAATTAAAGAGAGTTTCCATTATTTGACAAAATATGTTCAAAGTCGTCTGCTGCAGAATTGTCGTATAAGGGAAAGGGTTAACCATTACCCATATAGAGACGCTTTCTGTCGCCTCTGCGAATTTCTGACAAAAGGAGAAATTGCTCAAGTCTACTCAATACCAATACTTGTACGTTTAGTGAATGTCCATCATTTTAACTATATGCGCTAAAATTCGTCTGTTTCGTATTTGTTGTAAGTGGGAAAGGTTTATTTACTCAGTGAGGACACAACAGGTAGCTATTTTCAACAAATATAAATGGCAATAAACACAAAACGAGTATAACGGGTATAATATATACGGTCAAAACAGAAAGCAAATGCAATACTTAAATTTGAATTTGGCCCACAAATAATGTTTACAGGATAATAAAAACCTTTCCGTCATTATTTTCGCAATTGATATTTAAATTGTCTGCTGCAGATGTATCACATGGAAACGATTAATCTTAACAATTGTTTCTGAATTATACTTCAAATTGGTTAATGTCAACCATTGCCCACGTGCAGAAGAACTTCGATACATCTGCAGAATATGTCATTTGAAAATACTGTGATCAAAGGAGAAACAAGAGATTTTCCATATTTGACTTAGACGTTTTCAAAGTCCTCTGCTGCAGCTTTGTCGTATTAAGAAAAGGGCAAATGTCGTGGTGATTTCGTTATTACTTTTCTGTTCTCTAATTAATTGCTTTGCCAGATTTATAAATGGTCTATCTTATCACGTTTATAGTAAGATACATTTCTAGAGAGTAACACATTGAAATCGCTTTGCAAAATTGATTTAAAATGTCTAAAAAAATATGCGCTCATTATGAAATTAATCATTTTAATGGTTTTAGCGGTGCTCCAGGAAAACCAACCTATGCGTAATGATAACACGTTTTGAAAACCAACTACCTGTGAATTACCCGTGTTGAAAACTAACTACCTGTGAATTCATGTTAAGGATCAAAATGGATACGGCTTTGGAGTATTTTGTTAAAACCTCCTATGACGTGTTGGCGATCAGAGTAGAGCCAGAAGAGACTGATGGATGTGCTGGCTGATCTTTATCTACACTGATCGCATATGCTTATCAGTCGGTTTTCACAGAGCGTCTCTCATATATCCGTGTGCTCAAACAGGAATACACTTTATCGTGATTTAATAATAAGTTGATTGGACCGATAACTGTATAATTACAATACATCTAGAATATACACGGTATTCTAAATAACGAAGGAAATACGTTGAATATGGCGCTTAGGATTGTGGTTTAACCCTTTCCCTCATATAGACGCTTTCTGACGCCTCTGCAGTAGACAACTTTTTTGAAAAACATAGTGACAAAAGTAGAAATTGCTCAAAACGAGCAATTTCCCCGTTTGCCACAATGTTTTCCACTTTTAGTCATAGGTTATCCATTCAATTATAATTTTTTTCTATTTTTTGACAAAATACGTTCAAAGTCGTCTGCTGCAGAATTGCCGTATGAGGGAAAGGGTTAAGCATTGCGGCTGACTCACTGATGTCAGGATAAATGGACCAGTCGTCCTGCCGTAACCTACCCAGGAAACGCCGTCATTTGAACAGTACAAACATTGAAAAACGGTGTAAACAATTTGTCGCCGATGCAGAACTTATAAAACAAAGGTTAAAATTTCTTGTTATTTAAACCTTAAATTTCTTGAACGATAAAACGGATATGCATAATACATGTACGCTTCCCTGATGGCATCTATATTAACCCTTTCCCTCATATAGACGCTTTCTGACGCCTCTGCAGCAGACGGCTTTTTGAAACATAGTGACAAAAGAAGAAATTGCACAAAACGTGCAATTTCTCCTTTTGCCACAATGTTTTCCACTTTTTGTCAGTCATAGGTTATCCATTCAATTATGGAGATTTTCTATTTTTTGACAGAATACGTTCAAAGTCATTTGCTGCAAAATTGCCGTATGAGGGAAAGGGTTAATATACCATGTTAATTTCAGGTAGATGTAATTTTTCATGGCATTGATCACGACATATATCCTTAAAGTTAGAAATACATTATAAATATACATGTTCAACGACAAGCCGGTTTGATGTTCATCTTTGTTCGTTGTTTGTTAGCCTGACAAATATGTGCAGTTTGAACGGATTTACTATTGAATATGCGAACATCTAAATTGCACCTTCGTATATTCGTTTAACAGAGAATAGAAACGAGAACCAGTCACAGTAACTATGTTATTGTACGTGGGAGGTACCAGTAACAATATTTATAACTGTGATCCACCGATTGGTTGTTCAAAGTGAACAACGGCAATTTTCTCAGAAAATCTTGTTTTCAATTTATAACCAGTTGTTTTTATTTACACTTTCCAATGATTTTTGACGCAATTGCAGCAGACAACTTTTTAAAATGTTATGGCAAAAGATGAAAATTACGCATAAGGAGCAATTTCTCCATTTGTCACAATGTCTGCAATTCGACTTGATAATTATATACTATTATTCTTTCATAAAGATTTTCCATACGTTTGCCTCTACGATTTCAAAGTCGAGTTCTTTGTTGTAAAGGTTTAACAGAAGAATGTACAAACTCGTGTTAGATTAATTGGTTCAGCATCAAATGAAGGACAGTTGTATTCTCTGATAAAAAATAACCCGAATGTTGGGTCCAATTGGTGATGACAAGAACCACATGTTCACTGATCGAATTACAAACTTCTGTCGAGGTGTCCTGATTTTTGTTCTGAAAACATCAAACAAAATAGATTTAGGACCCGTCATACAAAAGAAGTTTTTATTTCGAAGAGTGAATATTTCGTCGGTGTGGAATACATTGAGAACAGTCAGTTGAAAGGTTTCAATTTAAGCTTTTTGTGCTTTTAGTTTGAGGCTAACACAATTAGTATGGCTATGTCTGGCGATAAAAAATAACTCTTAAATATCATCGAAAACAAAAAAAAATAACTTTATATTATTGGTCCCGTCCCGCGAAAAGCAACCTGGGGAACGAGAAGCGGTAGGTAATATCAGCCTTCCACTTCCCTGAAGTGCAGTGTGATCTGAATATTCCGTGTCTGCCATTTGAATGCGTTAAAGAGAAAGTTTACGGCTAAATACATGCAAATTAATCGCAATTCCCATCGAAAAAGAGTTTCTTATTTTTCTAGAGGTTTCTTACGATCTTCATATGAACAGCCGGCTATGAAAACCATTCGTAAGGCATTAGCGACCAGCGCACATCAAGATCAGACAGCGCATCTGCACAATCAGATCTAACTCTAAGTTCGTTTATTATTCCCAAAAGGTTTTAAGAAACATGTGTACAACATAATGTATTTGGATCCTTAGCACAAATACGCATGCAGGTCTCGATCCACAGGTGTAATAACAACGTTAAGGTCGGTTTTACTGGAGTACCGATCATTTACACCAGTCATTAACCCTTTCCATCATACGACAATTCTGCAGCAGACGACTTTGAACGTATATTGTCAAAAAATGGAAAATCTCTATAACTGAATGGATAACCTATGACAAAAATTGGAAAACATTGTGGCAAAAGGAGAAATTGCACGTTCTGTGCAATTTCTTCTTTTGTCACTATGTTTTCAATAAGCCGTCTGCTGCAGAGGCGTCAGAAAGCGTCTATAAGAGGGAAAGGGTTAATACGCCCAGACTCGGGTTCCTACGGCCAATGCTGAAATACACCTTCATACAAAGTGTAACTCTTTACAGGGAGCACCAGTAATTCAATACAGGGTTGATAAGACAGAACACAACAGAAACGATAACGCGACAACAGGCGGTTCTTAACTGTTTCTAGAGAATCAGATAACGCGAATAAATAAACCAATCTTCAGGAAAAAAGCTGTTCTTTGAAACATTCCTTTGAACTTCCTTTTATATCATTAATCTATTATAGATTCTCTTAGTGTTACAGCCGTGGACACCGTGTTTATGAAAGGATGGTTTAAACTCATCAGCGTTTAAAACTGTTGGACAATTGAGATCGGCCCGCATGGGTTCGACACCCTCTCATGATGGTCATTTGATGAGAAAGTCTTTTCTAACCCTGGGTTTTGTAAGTCATCCCGTGATCTCGGATAAGTGTTCTTTTACCGTGTCATATATAACTGGGTTACTGTTAAAAACGATGTAAACTCACCAACAAAGCAATACTGCACTAAAGGTACTATACACGAAGAACTGTCTTGAAACTTTAAAGGTTAATTTTGATACGGAGTTGAAAACAATGTCGAAAAAGGAAGATATGATCGTTTAACCTTTTCCCACATACAACACATCTGTAGCAGACGACTTTTACAATGTCAACTAAAACATATGGAAGATCTCTATAATTGTAGGTAAAATTACTAAAGAAAGTTGAAAACATTGTGGCAAAAGGAGAAATTGCTCGTTTTGAGCAATTTCTCCTTTTGTCACGATGTTTTCAAAAGTTGTCTGCTGCACATGCGTCAAAATGCGTATATAGGTGGGAAAGGGTTAAAACAATGTCTCCTTCACCCACTCTTAGTCATCAAATGTTATCAGTATCAACAACATGGTAGAACTTAATAACGTTTTGTGTATGAATAAAAGAACGACACTCCGCGAAAACCAACCATAAGGCTTTTCAGCCCAAGCAGTCATATCAGGCCCAAATTCCACCGACGATAAAAAGCGCTAATTAATACTTTTAAAAATACTTAATACGTATTTCATAATTTTTGTTTTCCTAATAAAATGCAAAAAAATAATTATTTCTTACCGGTATTGATTGTCAGAAAGGTAACTATTTTCGTCAACCTAGTTATTTACTTAAATACATTCCACCATTCATGTTTTGCAAAATATAAAGAAAACAAAAATGATGAAATATGCTTTTGAGTATTCAAGTATTACTTAGCACTAAGTAAGGTTGGTTGTTGGACCCTGGTCATTCAAGGTTTCAAGTATCTCTATTGAAGCTGTACTCATTTCGATCCTTTAGGTAGGTCGATTTCCACATGTGTAACAATTACTCGAAAGTTGGTTTTAATGGAGCAACGCTCGAATCGTAACCTGAAATTAAAAAACGGTTAAAATACCTCAATCACTTGAAGAGAAGATTCCAATTAAATATGCAATTAGGAAAGAAGACACAGGCTTAGCTAATGTTTCGCAATAAATCGAATCATTAAAGTTGCATGGAAAGGTTATTGCATTGTAAGACCCTTAGGTCGAACACATCTTTAACCCTTTTAGCGCCGAATTGTTTAAAGTAGACTCTTCCATGTTCAAACTCGGACGACTCTATATTCATGTTATAGGAATTTTGGAATAATTTTATAACTCACAGCCAAACAATGCAGATTTCAGGTGAGACAGCTCGTTACGAGCTGGCTCATCTGAATCTGTATTGTTTGCAAAAAGCTCAATATTGCCTTTGCGCTGAAAGAGTTAACCATTTGTCACACAACATGGCAGCAGAGGACTTTTTACAAATCTCTGAGTCTATGTAAAAGTATTTAAGGCGAAATTATAATTATTGAATAATGTTGAATATATTATGACAAAAGGAGCAACTCATTATGAGCAATTTCTATTTTTTGTCCCAATGCTTTCAAAAGTCGTCTGGTGCACAGACGTCAAAATGCGTTTTTTTTGTGTGTGCGACAGGGTTAAAGCACACATATCAATTTCCTCTTGCTTTGCTCTAGATGTTTTTTTTTATTACTGACCCTTTAGTAGTAGCCCCGGTAGCTTACTCGGTAACTAATCGGTTTGTTTATCAAAGGGCTGTGAGTTAGAACCCCAGTTCGGGAAACATTCTGTCCACCTTTTGACAAAAGTCCTTGTGACAAGCGTCATTTGACTTCCACCAATAGGCTAACAGTCTTTGTGGAACAGCAGCTAGTTGGTTAGAGACTGTTGTTTGGAGTACTGGTGTGAGATGCCAAGAACACATGACTAGATAATCTGGCCGCCGTTATATGACTGAACAATTGTTGAAAACGACATTAAATCATTAGTAGTAGTCTTTAAAAGGGGCTGTCTCACAAGTTCAAAATAAAATGCCGAAAGTATTCAGAAAAGGGATATTGTTGGAAAACGTATTGTTTCAACATGAACATATATTTCCTATGTTGTAAAATTATAAATTGGCCCTTAACCGCTTGCAACAAATTTGCGGCGGAGGACCTTTTTAAACATTAATGGAAATGTGGAAATTCACTAAACATGAAAGGATATTATTTTTTTTTAATTTGAAAACATTTTAGCAAAAGGAGATTTTGCTCATCACGATCAATTTCTTATTTTGTCAAAAGAGAAGCTGTAGAATTCAATTTTCAAAATGATACACGTGTAGGTAGTATGATTGTTTAAGTCGTCCGTGTCGGGGATAGCATGCTTACGAATGTATTTGAAACAGTGTAAACTGATACTTCATTCCCGATCTGTTTTGAAATCCATAAATATGTACAGGTCCTGACCATAAATTGTTTGATACCTTAACAGAGGCCGCTCTTAAAGACCTTTTGGAAAAAGGAATGTTTTCTCGAACCGAGCACGTTCTCCTTTTTCGTCAATGTTGCAGTTTTATATCAACTTGGTATTTTTTATATTGTCCATTGCGTCAAAGCAGATCACTCCTGTATAATCATTGCAGGTAAACGGTTTAAATAACTACTCCAAAACTTCATATAACTGTTTTACTTTATCTTAAATAAAAGAATAAAAATTCTTTATAAAACTACTTAGAAAAAACCCAAGAATACAAAACATTATAAAATTATGCTCTATTCATGCTTGAAATAATACGGAAATTGGATACGAGTGGGACTGAAACAAGAAAGGCTTCTTTGAATAGAAACAAGAAATAATCTTCAATAGATGGTCGTGCTCCGATACACGTGTTTCAGTTTATTTGTGAGAATACAGTTTCAAGGCTTTTTCAAACTTACTCAATTTTATAAACATACGAAATCAAGCAAAACCAGTGGAGCAATAATTCTTATTGCTAATATGAGTGTTTTTAAAAGACAGAAATGGTTCGAGAAAAACCCCGATATAATCGAGTTATTCCATTATTTCTCCTTTATATACAATAGTCTTATAGTAATTAATTCAACCAAAGACGTGTGTATGAATGTTATATCATTCTAAATAAAAAGCAAACATTTTAACAAATTCATAATGAATCATTTTATGATAGTACTCAAGTTGAAGTATCAATATTAATACTCGATACCATTGTTGGACCTTTCGGGTCAATTTCGATTACCAGAATTGTTTACAAAACAACCTAGAAATGTGAGTATTATCAAATATAAAGTATCATGTTTAATGTCATATTCCTCAGCCGTACGGGAACGTATCTACGACAGGAACAGACGAAAGGGTAGGGAAATATTGCAGCAGCAATGAATGGATCAGACCACAGTTTGAAAGAGAATGAAAAAAAAAAAAAAGCACTTCGTCGATGACCTCTTTGTTACACACTAAAATGAAATGTATGTTATCTTTTATTGTTATAAATTAACAAATCATTTCAGACGAGGTCATTTCAGTGCGGAACAAGAACAAAGGGTAACTTGAGCTGAGCCTCGCCTCTTAAAATACGACCTTTTAAGGTTTTAACATCCCTCATTCGACACACCTACAGTAGACGTATTTGAAAATATATTACAAACGGAGTTTGCAAATTCTCTCTTTGCAACAATGTATTCAAAAGTGGACTGTTGTAGAGGATGCGTCAGAATGCATCAGTCTTTTTGGGAAATAATGCTTGATGGCATTTGCGAACAGCTTGCCCCACTGTTTTATAACCGTTATCGACAGACTTCCGTAATGGTTGCACGACTAGATGGCGAAATGGGAAGATCCCGATCAGACTGCACAGCGACACATGTTTATTTAATTATTCCATGAACACAAAACCCAGAAGGTCGGTTTACGTGCGACTCATGTCTATACGGTTCTTCCCCGAACACGACATCCAATAAAAGGACGGTTTTCGTGGTGACGTAGTTCATTTTTACTTTTATGGAAATCATATTAGTAAGCGGGGGGGTTATGTTCGTCAAGGGAAATCGGCGATCGTAACCAGTGAATCTGCACTTGTTTAATATCTAATGACTTGGGATTGTAGTATTTATTTCCATATAAAACTTCTAACGTTTTATGTGTGAAGCCCGTCGTAAAATAATGAAACATTTATTGTTTACCTGATATGATATTTCTACAGTCCTCTTGTGACAATATATGAGAAAAATGCAATAATATCTAGACAATTGAAAGGATAATTTTGAAATCTGTGTTGATTTGTGGATTTGTTAAAAGCCAGTTTCTTCCTTTTCTTACAATGCTTTTCAGTATCAGTGAAAGGCTAAAAGATTTGCTTCGGGTTTTATATTTTCGTTGATTGATAAACTTCCTGTTAATGTTGTTGGATTCGATTTGGTTTGATAAATAATTGTAATTTAATGCCGTTTTCAACAGTTTATCAGTTATATCCCGGCGGTCAATTCAACCACGTGTTTCTTGACTTTCTCGCACAAATATTTCCCACAATATAGTTCCCAATCAACTGGCTAACCCCAACCTAGCCTTCTGACAGCTCATTTGATGAAGACGAATGATGCTGGTCACAACGGTATTTGTCTATGCCCATAAATAATTGAAATGGTCAGCCAGAATTAGAACTCATGACCACTATAGTGATAGCCCCTGGGGTTACATGAACTACTATATATAGCCAAATTGCGCGATAAAACCTTTAATAATGTAAAAGAGGTGTGTAATTAAGACCGCAAGTCGCCCGACGCGGTTCATATATAGTTACCTGTGTAGATGGCGAATTGTCATGACAGACACATACGAACATTATGACGTAACGTGAACAGAATGGAAATCTCAATAACTGACTATACGGCCATGGAAAAAAAATATCATCGTAAATCTGAATTAATTTGACTTTTTAGGCAATTAGTACGGTACTAAAATATAAACCATTCTTTTATATCCACGGTGACGCGTACACGAAGCAACTTAAAGTTTCTTAAGTCGAATATTTTCTATGTTTTGGCCTAATACAACGAACCTTTTGAGATAAAACGTTTTCTGTGTTTGACCACTCGTGCATTTTCTATAGAAAATCTAAAAAATGCAGCCAAATCACGAACAAAAACGCCGATAAAAACACAAAATGCATTACAAATAGTTAAGGGAAACATGCCTTCAGCGTCATTTAATTCAATTTATTCAATTCTTACGGAATGACAAAATTACATGTGAGCTGGTGGAGTAGAATGCCCTGTGGATCACTTAGCCTCCGCGATTGTATTTTTTTTTTGACAATCCATCTTTCTTACAGCATATTCATTACAAAAATTAAAGAAATTACAATTTCCAGAAATTTCAAATCAGTTTAAGGATTTTCAATGATTAATAAAAAAAAAAAAGAAATGATAGGAGATGCGTTTCGTGCTGTGAATAAATATGAAACAGTTTTCGTATTTGGGCTTGTTTCATCTAAAACGGGAAGCGGTCTAACGAACTTTAATAAACAATTGGCCCAGACGACTTTTGTATCATGCCTTTATCGGGGTATCAGTCCGTTGTCAAGAGTTACGGCGACAGAGCCTTTATCGGGGTATCAGTCCGTCGTCAAGAGTTACGGCGACAGAGCCTTTATCGGGGTATCAGTCCGTTGTCAGGAGTTACGGCGACAGAGCCTTTATCGGGGTATCAGTCCGTTGTCAAGAGTTACGGCGACAGATCCTTTATCGGGGTATCAGTCCGTTGTCAGGAGTTAGTTCATTTATTTATGAACCCGTATCAGAGTAGAATAGATTCCTTGTTTAATATCCCCATGATCTCCGCGATCGGGTCTCGAACACGAGCCACCAGCTCCCGGTTCGATACGTCGACATGTTTGCACATACATTATCCCTTCCCCACATATAGACAATTTCTTACGCCTCTGCAGCAGAAGACTTTTGAAAACTTTGGGTCAAAAGAAGAAATTGCTCTAATGAGCAATTTCTCCTCTTGTCACAATGCAATTCTATTCAACGTTTCAAGTTTGATTTATAGAGGTTTACCATATTTGTACCTAGATGATTTCTAAGTCGTCTGCTACAAATCTGTTGTATGTGGGTTAAACCTTTCCCGTATATAACAAATCTGCAGCAGCCGATGTTGAGATAAATCTAGGCCTTACTATGTCAACTCGCTATAACTGATTACAGTGTAATTATCGACTAGTATAAATACAGCTGAAATTTGTTTAGTAAAATGATCAAGTAATCATTAATTTTCCTTTTGCCGCAATGTTTTCAAATATCGTCTCCATAGTGTTGCAGGAGAGGTTTTACAGGCCGTTATTCCATACGGAAGTCAAAGTTGTTAGATGTATATAGATGTATATAGATGTATATGAGCAATTGATAAACAATATATTGAGCGAAAGCACTTTCTTTAACCTTTTAATGACTTTGAACATATTTTTTTCAAAAAGAAGAACATCTCTATAATTGAATGGATAATCTATGACAAAAAGTGGAAAACATTGTGTCACTATGTTTTCAAAAAGCTGTCTGCTGCAGAGGCGTCAGAAAGCATCTATATGAGGGAAAGGGTTAACAAATTACTGTAAAGTTCAAAAAATATATATTTCGGAAGGTTAGTCTATTCGAGACGACGCAATAAAGCTTGTTGCCGTGTATCTTTTCATTTGATATACTACATATTATTTATATTTGTTTACTCTTGTCTTAGCCACATTCTTTTACTTTGTATATGGCCATAGACACATGTTGTCGATGATTGCCAGTACAGGACTGAATCGAATTGCATTGAATTAACAAAGTGCATGGTGATTTGCTAGTTGAAATTCTGTTACTCTCGAACCTATATGCCTTAACCCTTTCAGCGCCGAAATGTTTAAAGTAGATTCTTCCATGTTCAAACTCGGACGACTCGATTTTCATGTTATAGGATTTTTGGAATAATTTTTATAACTCACAGCCAAACAATGCAGATTTCAGATGAGACAGCTCGTTACGAGCTGACTCACCTGAATCTGCATTGTTTTCAAAAAGCTCATTATTGCCTTTGGCGCTGAAAGAGTTAAAGAATAAAGGTATACGTTACTTATTAATCATAACTGTTTAATGTTTACTGTAAAATATGTATCAGATAAAGTTATTACTTGTAATGACTACACCGTAAAGATGTATCAGATAATGTTATTACTTGTAATGACTACACCGTAATGATGTATCAGATAACGTTATTACTTGTAATGACTACACCGTAATGATGTATCAGATAAAGTTATTACTTGTAATGACTACACCGTAAAGATGTATCAGATAAAGTTATTACTTGTAATGACTACACCGTAAAGATGTATCAGA
>JASEVX010000004.1:101288921-101356421 GCA_031761405.1 Serripes groenlandicus
TAACCGAAAACTGTTGAAAGTGGTGAATAGTAACACACAAACTTATTGACTTTGATATAAAGGTGCGTTGGTTTAACAAATAGCCTCGAGTTACAAGGAGTTTCGACGTATGAATGTTCGACTCGTATAATTGATAATTCTAAAATTTTATAAATGTTGACTGTTTACATATTAAATACATATTAAAGTAAATTGCCAATCAGCTGTCAGCACTTCCAGTACTTTTAATCAATGTTTGTCATTTCTATTTCGAATAGAGCTCAACTCGTTGATACAAGAAAACTTTTGGACACTCGACCTAGCTAGTAGGGATTTCACTCCCAAAGATCTGTACAGTGCCTGGTTACCGAGGGAAGGGGAGGCTATCCATGAAGAAGAATCGGACAATTGTATATCCGAAATCTTGGGCTCAGGGTACGTAAGCATTGTTACTGTATCTCATTTTAAATTTGCGGTACAAATTAGTGGCTATTTTCAAGCGTTTTGAAATGGCGATGTCTTAAATAAGCGGAAATTACTCTTATGAATTATGAATTGTAAAGTACATTTCATGATTTATCATGGCGGTGTTAATATTTGGCGGCAATGTCAATTATTGGCGTTTTAAAAAAGTTTTGAAGTGGCGAATTTTGTATTTGCGGAAACCACAATTATGAATGATAAGTAGTAAAATATACTGCGCGATGTACACGGTTATGAATAATGGCGCTGTTTGCTTTCGGCGGAATCGCCAAACATTAACGTTTAAAAGTGTTTGTAATTGGCGGAAATCGCAAAAATATGCTGTGTGATTTTTTAATGGTGTTATTTAATGGTGATGCTTATATTTAACTGCTTATATTTAACTGAATCGATAAGTATTACCGCCAAAAGAAATGAAAATCTATTATGCACCATTACGATTTTCATGCGTTAAGGAGAACTTGACTTATTGAACTGCGAACTAGGACGAAATCCGATTAGACTGTGTGGAGTCACAAACTGGTCTAGCTGTGAAGCCGTTCATTGGAAAAGATATACAAGTTGGCAAATATGACGTGTTTTACTAGATCTACACTTTTCACATATTTCTTATACAATCTTGTTAGAATAGTCTATCAACTAGATTTTGATTAGGCTATGCAGATGTACAGGGGAATCTGAAAGTACACTGTTCAGAAATTCCAGCTTGTATCTTTTATAATTGGCGGGCTCATATTGATTTGTAGCCAGTTCCCGAAGGTCGGGGTCCGTTTGACTTATCCTACTTATCGTGTATAATGATAGCCAGTCTAGTTTCCATCGTCTGTACGTTTGTCGTAAACTAGATATAAAAACACCTACGATTTACACGGACACCTACGCAAGTTATTGCCTGTTCTTGCTTGAACTCAAATTACGCTAGACAATATATGTGCCCGTTCATAGGAGAAGGTACAATTTAGCATTTGTCAGACCGTCTGTACATTAGAGTCTACACAGTGATTACATAACCTTCTAACCAGCTGTTGTGAGTAATATGTTAACTGTGTAGATTGTCTCAGCCTGAACGGACGCACCGGCTGATCTGGGTATAGACTGTTCGCAATCACTAACGTATACCTCGTATGTACAATGTATAGTGCAAATTGAACTGTAGTATAGAGTCATTACCCAGAAGAAATACGTGATGCGTCATTTGTGTTAGTTTAAACTTATTTATTTTACATCGATTGCGAAACAAGCTTTAAGCTTATATCAATACCGCTCGATGTCTGCTTCCTGGAAACTTAACCAGTACTCGCGCCGTTTGTGTTGAAAAATCCCAAAGGCAGAACCCGCTAATCACGGGATTCGAACATGGGACCTTTGGTACAAAAGGCCGATTTGTGTTGGAATAAAGGTTGCATCAAACCATGAATGCAAACGAAATCCTAGTATTTCACAAAATGCTTCAAAATACACAGGTAGGGCAGGGCCTATGTCTTAAAAGTACAACACATTAGTCTGAAAGAGTTCGATCTCACGCAAATAATACGATAATTGCCATGTGGGATATAATCCCTCAATTAGTCTTTGCAGATATAAAGGTATCTTCTTTCAAGTCATGTATAACTTGCACTCATTAAATGATAATTTTCAAATCGAAAAGATCCAGATTATTAGAGGCGTTGCCATGCAAGACATGTATATCCGGTTATAGCAGTATACATGTAGCACAAAATATGATATCAATATTTTATTAATTCAAATATTTCACGAATAAGAAATTATTCATAAACCACTTACACTGTGCACAATTTCATTCTATCAGCGCATCTGTTCTAAGATAATCACTCAATATTTACTAGCAAGTAAGGTATGCCAATTAGATGATATGAGCCGTCCAACGAGAAAACCAACATTTCGGCCGTACTGTATCGACCCACATCAGCCTGTGCAGTCCGCGGAGGCTAATATGGGCCGACACATTCGGTCTCAGGGGTATAGAGGTTATAGAGTAATGCTTCCCGAAACAGAAAATCCACAGGAGGTGAAAAGAGTCGGTCCGGGTTAGCATTCTTAGGTTTATCTGGGTAGATACTTTACGCAGAGTCCATACTAGTAGCTGGTTTTCTCGCGGGACGGCTCATATATGAATTAAACTGTACGAACACATGTTTCTTTTTATTGAATGAAAATGGTTTTAGCTCACCTGAGCACGATCCGTCTGTCGTCCGTTTCTACAAACGCCATCACCTCCTATATCGATTGGGCATTTTTAATGAAACTTGACAGAGATATTGCATGGTGGTGCACTTTTAAAATTATCCAAAGAAATTAATTCCATTCAGATCTCGGGAAGCCTTGGCAACCGAAAGGAACAACTGTAAAAACAATCTTGACACAAACAGTAAGGCCTAGAGCTTATATATTTGGTGGTTAGCATTTTCTCGTGGTTCTCTACCAGTTCTTCAGATTATTTCCATGGGGTCAACATTGGCCCGTCCTGGGAGTCACGTGTTTTACATGACGATATATCGGGAAAAACTTTGAAAAGCTTGTTGTCTGGAAATAGAAAGGCCTATAACTTAGAAATTTGGTGTGTAGCATTGTCTAGTGGTCCTATACCAAGATTTTTAAAATGTGACCCTGGGTTCAAAATTTGCTCCGCCCCGGGGTCACCTGTTTAACATAGAGATATACAGAGAAACACTTTGTTAATCATGTTGTCTGAGATAGAAAGGCTTAAATATTTGGTATACCCTGGCAGACAGACAGGCAGGCATGCATATAGTAAGACAGACACACACTCATTGGGGGAAATGGTTTCAACTTTATTTAATTATTTAACTTTCATTGACAGAGTTGGTCATATTTGTTCAAGATGTTTTCAAAGTCGTTTGCTGCAGATTCGTTGATTATGGTGAAGGGTTAACACACAACACATTCTAGTAACATAGCCTTTTGTTCAAATTCGTTAGGTGACTGCTCAGTATTACATATACGAAAGCACTTATACCTAATGTTATTTTTATGAAATCAAAGTGGTCTAATTTGTAAACATCGGAGGAAACGGGTATAAATATCGTTATAGATTTATCTCATATAACTCAACATTCAAGCTTTTCGTCTGACGAAGGATCCCTAGGATCTGAATTTTTAATTATCCATATTAGCATGAATCTTTCAAGTTTCAACAGTATAAATGAGAGGAAAGTCATTGCATTTGCAATATGTCAAACAGTTATACTTTTAGTATTGAAACTTGATGGATTAAACGATAAATTCAGATATATAATACAGTATATAATTTTAAAACCAAAAAATAATTCGGAACAAGAAAAGATATATAGTAAAAAAGAAAAACTATCTTGGTTTTAAACGTGCCAATCGGTTTCGTTTAAACTACTCACCAGGGCAACGATAGTATTAGCGTTGCCTTGATGAGTAGAATACCGGTTGGCACGTAATTGGTCTTGCCTTTTTTTAATATATTTAAAATTAAATATATATATGTATATATATATATGTATATAATTATAGACCACTTGTGTTCATAAAAGATAATAAAAGGAAAAATGTAACATCTGGAAGTTCTAAAATATATTCTAATTGAGATACATAGGTGAAACCATTACGGGAAAAAATGTGTTTTTTTTATGGATTAATTTTCTTTTTTTTCACATTAATTTGAAAACTATCAAAAGTCTTTTGTGCTTAGGAACAGATTAAGCACATTATCCATTATAACAAAGTGCAAAAACCTACTAACAGTAACTTCTCTCTATAATTAAGGAAATAATCAATATAGAGGCCGAGCCATGTATAAAGGGATGTTCTAACATTGCAAACATTGTGTTTTCAAACTCGCCGTTAGATCTTGATCTGTAACGTTTGCAATTCTTGTAAAAAAACACCTTTGTACACATTGACAGTATGTCACACCTACAGTGTGCTTGTTTAAATGACGCCTTAAGCTCACATTGATGTGAACCATTTCCCATGTGCAGACGCAATTCGATGTATCTGCAGCAGACGACTTTTGAAAATATTTTCGCAAATGGATAAATTCCGCTTCATGAGGAATTTATACTTTTGTCACAAACTTTTTAAATCTCTTAAATATGTATACTTACACTTAAAGGGCTTCTCTACATTTTTGTTTCCAAAGTCGTCTGTTGCAGATTTGTTGGGAAAGGGTTTAATGTTCGTTTTGCTCCTCTTTGTCGCGACCTAGCTTGTATAACTAGTTACTCAGTATCAAATCACTTGCTTCAAGATGCGAAAGAAAAAGAGTTAACAAACGAATGGAGGGACATCTGTTCAAAGAATACGCCAAACTGAGAACATCTGTTCAAAGAATACGCCAAACTGAGAACATCTGTTTAACGAGCGTCTACAGCAGACGGTCTGTGAGGGCAATGATGACCTCTTCCCAAACATATAAGTAAAACACTTTATAGCAGACGGTCTGTGAGGGAAATGATGACCTCTTCCCAAACATATAAGTAAAACCCGTTACAGCACACGGTATGTGAGGGAAATGATAACCTCTTCCAAAACATATAAGTAAAATACTTTACAGCAGACGACTTTGCAAACATCTAGCCAAAAAGGTTAAACATCTGTAGAATTGAAATTCTTTATAAAATTATCAGCAATTTATTAGTCTGTCACAATATCATTTTAAAACACCCTCCGCTGTTAATGCGTCACAATGCGTCTGCAAGCAGGAATTATTTGACAAGTATGGGATACAGACGTTTTTTAATGGCTACTTTGGAAAACTAGTTGGGAAATGAGATACTGTTCCTAATCAGCAATCCCTTCTTTTAACTCTGTAACAAAATCATGAGTCCATTTTTCAGATGTTGCTTTTGTTCTCAGATGTTTTCAAAGCAGATGACTCCAATCACATCAAGTATACGGCTAATTAGCGGCCTTTTCGTGTTTGACCGTAATAAAAACATTGATTAGAGACAGCTTCCTGTATACTGGATAATTAATCACTCAAAATTAGCGGACATTGAAAATAGCTCATAGGTTGTTTCTATAAAGAACGAATTTGTATATATATAACTAGGTATCGAAACTAGAAGGTTATCCCGGCATGCAACATGTTCTATTTTGTAGGCAAAAATATCGAGATTTTTAAATGAAGGATAGTTTACCCTTTACTAGTTTTAGACCCTGCTTGAAATAAAATAACTTTACATTGAATAAGTGAGTTGAAATATAATCTTGAGTGCAGAGGACCAGGGTACGACCCCCCAGTCTGGTAATACCAAAGACTATTTAACGGTAGAAGTGGTATCCTCCACTGTCGCATAGAGTTTGGGATGGGATCACGACTGATGCACTATTATCAGGATAATACAACTGGCCGCTTGTGCTGGTCATTTATCCAGGAAACGGCATGGTGTAACTGAAATACATAGAACCGGCTAAAACTCCCTATTTAACCCTTTCCCACTTATAACAAATCTGCAGCAGAAGACCTTAATAATGTCTACTAAAAAATATGTCAAATCTCTATTATTGTAGGTATAATTACTGAAAAGGTTGAAAGCTTTGTGGCAGAAGGAGAAATGTTTTCCCTTTGTCACAATGTTTTCAAAAGTCGTCTGCTGCAGATGTGTCAAAATGCGTCTACAGGTGGGAAAGGGTTAAACAAAGAATAAGATAACAATCGCAGTGTAAGCGTTCATTCAAGTCATAAATGTTGACGATTTCTTGACGTTGTGTATCATGATGAGCCTGGAATTATTCCCTGTAAATGCCTATTTATACAGTGATGTTTAAGTCAGGTGTTTATCGAAAATAATCACATAAGCCTTTCACCCTTGCGAAAGTCTAATATTTTAATAGAAGTAAAAAGATCATGAGAAAAGAGACATTTCTCATTATGAACAATTTACCATCGTTCCCCATTGTTTTCAAAAGTCGTCTGCTGCAGATGCATAACATTGCATGTACAAGTGGTGAAGGATTTAAGTTTCCATCGACCAGTATATCAGTTCACGGTCTTAGACATGGTGCCAATTAGTCGATGCCTTGATTTGCTATTTTAAACTAACAATTTAAAAGCATTTAACGACATGGGAATACAAATAAAAATAATCGAGGCGTGAATTTTGTGTTTTTGGTAATAACTACACCGAGCATAATCATCAGAGACGGATAGGCGGAAACTAGCTTAGTATAAATGGCCGACTGGCAATATGATTTAACCCTAATCTCGTTCGAATATTTGGAAAGTTTGTGACCAAGAAGATAGATAATTTCGTTCCTATTATTCTACAAGGTTGCTATCAAGGAGACACAGAATTTCGTTCCTATTATTCTACAAGGTTGCTATCAAGGAGACACAGAATTTCGTTCCTATTATTCTACAAGGTTGCTATCAAGGAGACACAGAATTTCGTTCCTATTATTCTACAAGGTTGCTATCAAGGAGACACAGAATTTCGTTCCTATTATTCTACAAGGTTGCTATCAAGGAGACACAGAATTTCGTTCTGCCATTCTGCTAGTTTTCTACTTACCAGCATACACATCGGTTCGGCGGCAATCTTTCAGTTTGTTATCCTAAGGGATCCAGGTTCTTTTATTCTACCCGTTTGCTAATCTGACTACGTTCTGAACAAATCCTGCAGAGGGCGTTAAAGTGAACCCAAACGTATACAATACGCTTTTCTAAAATTGACACCAGCCATTGACGTTAGAGAAAAGATGGAACAACCTGGAAATTAAGTAGAAGCACGAGCTATTACTGACTGCTCGTTTATTACCCCTATCAAACTATTTTCAAACGTCGTCTCATGTACACGAAGCTATATCAGTAAAGGATGTACAAAGTTTGCTTCACTTTTGGGATGCTTCACATCTAAATGACGTGTTTTATCAACATATGTTAACGTCAAGCGACTCGGTGTCTTGTTGCATCTGCGTAACAACACCACATATATGTTCTTACGCGTGATATGCGGACTGTGGATACTATGGTGATACTGCGCAGATGCATACGTCATCTCTGTTAGTATGTGTAGCAATAATCCGTTTTGCATGACTGGGCCTTCAGTGGACTTGCGAAACCTCGAAAATGCGAATATATCGCTTAACTCGAACAATTTCCTGGAACGGGTCTGTCGTTTGTAAACAGCATAGCAGCGCTTCACATTTGCCAGAAAAGCACACAGAACTGCTACTGTACTCTTCTCTTTATATAATTATATCATCGACTTTCCTTTCATAATAAACAATTAATTTTAAATTTTGCTGAAAATACATAAACGAAATCAGCATACAACGAGGAATCCATCGGACAGGTCGATAACTCGAAGTAATTTAAGTGTCGATTGCGACTTCGAGTTATCGCGAATACATTGTGTATTACTATGTAAGGGCATGATTCCGCACAATCTCTGATTTAATCATAACAAACTCAACACCAATAGTAAATGTCACAGTTTCTGTCGTTATAATTACAAATCCAACACCAATAGTAAATGTAATAGTTTCTGTTTATATAATTACAAACCCAACACCAATAGTAAATGTCACAGTTTCTGTTTATATAATTACAAACCCAACACCAATAGTAAATGTCACAGTTTCTGCTTTATAATTACAAACCCAACAACAATAGTAAATGTCACAGTTTCTGTTTTAATAATTACAAATCCAACACCAATAGTAAATGTAACAGTTTCTGTTTATATAATTACAAACCCAACACCAATAGTAAATGTAACAGTTTCTGTTTATATAATTACAAAACCAACACCGATATTAAATGTCACAGTTTCTGTTTTAATAATTACAAACCTAACACCAATAGTAAATGTCACAGTTTCTGTTTATATAATTACAAACCCAACACCAATAGTAAATGTCACAGTTTCCGGTTTTTATAATTACAGACCTAACACCAATAGTAGATGTCACAGTTTCTGTTTTTATAATTATAAACCCAATACCATAATTACAAACCCAACACCAATAGTAAATGTCACAGTTTCTGTTTTTATAATTACAAACCCAACACCAAAAGTAAGTGTCACAGTTTCGTTTTTATAATTACAAACCTAACACCTATAGTAATGTCACAGTTTCTGGTTTTGCAATTACAAACCCAATACCAATAGTAAATGTCACAGTTTCTGTTTTTATAATTACAAACCCAACACCAAAAGTAAATGTCAGAGTTTCTGCTTTTTATAATTATAAACCCAATACCAATAGTAAATGTCACAGTTTCTGTTTTTATAATTATAAACCCAATACCAATAGTAAATGTAACAGTTTCTTGTTTTACAATTATAAACCCAATACCAATAGTAAATGTTACAGTGTCTGTTTTTATAATTACAAACCCAACACCAATAGTAAATGTCACAGTTTCTATTTATATAATTACAAACCCAACCCCAATAGTAAATGTAACCGTTTCTGTTTTAAGATTACAAAACCCAACACCAATAGTAAATGTAACCGTTTCTGTTTTAAGACTACAAAACCCATCACCAATAGTAAATGTCACAGTTTCTGTTTTTATACTTCAAAACCCAACACCAATAGTAAATGTCACAGTTTCTGCTTTATAATTACAAACCCAACAACAATAGTAAATGTCACAGTTTCTGTTTTAATAATTACAAACCCAACACCAAAAGTAAATGTCACAGTTTCTGTTTTTATAATTATAAACCCAATACCAATAGTAAATGTCACAGTTTCTGTTTTTATAACTACAAACCTAACACCTATAGTAAAATGTCACAGTTTCTGTTTAAGATTACAAACCCAACACCAATAGTAAATGTCACAGTTTCTGCTTTTATAATTACAAACCCAACACCAATAGTAAATGTCACAGTTTCTGTTTTTATAATTACAAACCCAACACCAATAGTAAATGTCACAGTTTCTGTTTTTATAACTACAAACCTAACACCTATAGTAAATGTCACAGTTTCTGTTTAAGATTACAAACCCAACACCAATAGTAAATGTCACAGTTTCTGTTTTTATAATTACAAACCCAACACCAATAGTAAATGTCACAGTTTCTGTTTTTATAATTACAGACCGAACACCAATAGTAGATGTCACATATCAACGGGGTGTTGGAAGATGATGACAGATATCGGGTACAGTGGGTATTCATTGACGCATCAAATATTCTACCTCCAAATAGCATACAGGGTAAGTACAATCTCATTAACAGACCAATAGAGTTTACTGTGCGTATATTGGATTTGACGGCACAGCATAAACGGTCGTCTCGAATTGACCCTTTATAATTAAATATTAACCCTTTCCCTCATATAGACGCTTTCTGATGCCTCTGCAGCACACGGCTTTTTGAAAACATAGTGACAAAAGAAGAAATTGCACAAAACGTGCAATCTCTCCTTTTGCCACAATGTTTTCCACTTTTTGTCATAGGTTATCCATTCAATTATGGAGATTTTCTATGTTTCGACAAAATACGTTCAAAGTCGTCTGTTGCAGAATTGTTTTATGAGGGAAAGGGTTAATTTAATCGGTACAATCGGCAATCACCGCATACATCGGGCGTGATTAATCTAAGCCCAAGGCTTGTTTCGCAATCGATGTAAAATAAATAAATTTAAACCAATCACCGCATCTCTTTTTCGTTTATTTATACGGGTTGTTTTCCCTCACGGTTGATTCCGAACGATTTTAGAGGCAATAATTTGATCAGGTCAGAATATGGTCATTAATGTCGAGTTAAACGGTGTCCATAAACATACTTTTGGTAACTTTGGTATTATTTCCTACATGATCTTGATGCTTTTTAAAGGCATACGACAGGTGCTGCAGGGAAAATCAACCTCAAAAAGATTTAAGCAAACTGGAAACATTTTGCCGTTTTTTTTCAAATCAAATTGTAAAATTTATGGCAATTTCAATTCATAAAACATTGTCAATTTTCATCATTATTTCATCAACATTTCTTACAATGATTTATTTTCCAATCAAATATTTTTCTCGTATTTTACTTTTAGTGTGCAACCTCCAGTCTATATTGTAGTCTGTTTTTCTTAACAGCCATGGTAACAACCCGAACCAATCTGTTATGAATTAGCAACCAATGTAAAACAAGATCAGCCAGCGCACTGCACAGCTCTGCACTGTTCGTCAATTAGTCATACGATTAATCATAGAAGGTTTCAAGAAACTTCTGTGAAGTATTACCTACTTGGATCCTTAGCATCGATGCGTATGAAGATATTTACGTGTAATAATAACGTAAAGATTGGTCTTCGCAGAGCACCGCTTACATACTTTATGTGATCCTTTTAGGTTTAATTACAGTGCAAAGCAATTCCTTTACAATGTTATGTAATGCATATTGAATGTGTAAAGTTTAGTTCTTTTACTGTTCTTGATTTTAAAGAGGATGTTGTTTATCACTGTCAGAATTTATTTTGAAAACAGACCAGATAGTTCGTTGCGTTTATATTGAAGTGAATACGAGTTTTTGCTTCTACAGCGAAGTTTAAACTCTGAATTTAATGATATTGGTGCATTAGCAGAACTCTCTTTAGTTTACTTTTATGACTTTACTTCTTGTTTGCCCATATATAAAGATGTATTTAACTAGAAACTATTTCAGTGAGTGCTCTAACCCATATCCACATGCAGACGCTTTCTGACGCCTCTGCATTTTTGAAATAATTGTCACAAAAGGAGAAATAGCTGACAATGAGCAATTTCATCTTATACCACAATGTTTTCTACTTCATTCAATACATGTTGTTTTCATTTATAGAGAGTTTCCATACTTTGACTAAATGTTTTTAAGTTGGTCTGCTTCAGATTCGTTATATGTAGGTAAGGGTACACACGAGTGTAAGCCATTGAACATTATTACATATTTGTTATATGTGACTAAGGGTACACACGAGTGTAAGCCATTAAACATTATTACATATTCGTTATATGTGGGTGAGGGTACACACGAGTGTAAACCATTGAACATTATTACAGATTCGTTATATGTGGGTAAGGGTACACACGAGTGTAAGCCATTAAACATTATTACATATTCGTTATACGTGGGTAAGGGTACACACGAGTGTAAGCCATTAAACATTATTACATATTCGTTATATGTGGGTTAGGGCACACACGAGTGTAAGTCATTAAACATTATTACATATTCGTTATATGTGGGTAAGGGTACACACGAGTGTAAGCCATTAAACATTATTACATATTCGTTATATGTGGATTAGGGCACACACGAGTGTAAGCCATTGAACATTATTACATATTCGTTATATGTGTGTAAGGGTTCACACGAGTGTAAGCCATTAAACATTATTACAGATTAGTTACATGTGGGTAAGGGTACACACGAGTGTAAGCCATTAAACATTAATAGAGTTCATGAGATTCTTATGAATTTTAGGACCTGTGATCCAAAGTTTAGTATAACGTTCTTTTAATGAAGACCGGATTGATACACTTAGCTGTCCATCAGTTCACCGTTAGAGTTGTACGTGCTACAAGTACTCGTTTATTGATTAATCACGTGGTCTGTAAACTCAGACTGTGCAGCTGGAGACACTAATCTATAGTTACTGATAAATGTCGAAACCATCATTTAGCAAAAAATTGTCATTGTGCAAATGTTCGCCATTGAAGGTTCAGGTGAGGCTGTATATAAAGTCACATTCTCGCCAGATGTATCACTGTTCGCTTACATGTTAGACGAACTAGGGAGAAAGGTAAGACTGTACATATACTTACATTCTCGCCAGATCTGTCACTGTTCGCTCACATGTTAGACGAACTAGGGAGACAGGTAAGACTGTACATATAGTCACATTCTCGCCAGATATATCACGCTTCGCTTACATGTTAGACGAACTAGGGAGACAGGTAAGACTGTACATATAGTCACATTCTCGCCAGATATATAACTCTTCGCTTACATGTTAGACGAACTAGTGAGACAGGTAAGACTGTACATATAGTCACATTCTCGCCAGATTTATCACTGTTCGCTTACATGTTAGACGAACCATGGAGAAAGGTGAGGATGTACATATACTCACATTCTCGCCAGATCTATCACTGTTCGCTTTCATTCTAGACGAACTAGGGAGAAAGGTGAGGTTGTACATATATTCACATTCTCGCCAGATCTATCACTGTTCGCTTACATGTTAGACGAACTAGGGAGACAGGTAAGACTGTACATATAGTCACATTCTCGCCAGATATATCACTCTTCGCTTACATGTTAGACGAACTAGGGAGAAATGTAAGACTGTACATATAGTCACATTCTCGCCAGATCTGTCACTGTTCGCTTATATTCTAGACGAACTAGGGAGGAAGGTGAGACTGTACATATACTCACATTCTCGCCAGATCTATCACTGTTCGCTTTCATTCTAGACGAACTAGGGAGAAAGGTGAGGTTGTACATATAGTCACATTCTCGCCAGATCTATCACTGTTCGCTTACATGTTAGACGAACTAGGGAGACAGGTAAGACTGTACATATAGTCACATTCTCGCCAGATATATCACTCTTCGCTTACATGTTAGACGAACTAGGGAGACAGGTAAGACTGTACATATAGTCACATTCTCGCCAGATATATCACTCTTTGCTTACATGTTAGACGAACTAGGGAGAAAGGTGAGGCGCTACATAAACTCACATTCTCGCCAGATCTATCACTTTTCGCGTACATGTAAGACGAACTAGGGAGAAATGTAAGACTGTACATATACTCACATTCTCGCCAGATCTGTCACTGTTCGCTTATATTCTAGACGAACTAGGGAGGAAGGTGAGACTGTACATATACTCATATTCTCGCCAGATATATCACTCTTCGCTTTCATTCTAGACGAACTAGGGAGAAAGGAGAGGCTATACATATACTCATATTCTCGCAAGATATATCACTGTTCGCGTACATGTTAGACGAACTAGGGAGAAAGGTGAGGCTGTACATATACTCATATTCTCGCCAGATATATCACTCTTCGCTTACATGTTAGACGAACTAGGGAGAAAGGTGAGGCTGTACATATACTCATATTCTCGCCAGATATATCACTGTTCGCGTACATGTTAGACGAACTAGGGAGAAAGGTAAGACTGTACATATACTCATATTCTCGCCAGATATATCACTGTTCGCGTACATGTTAGACGAACTAGGGAGAAAGGTGAGGCTGTACATATACTCACATTCTCGCCAGATATATCACTGTTCGCGTACATGTTAGACGAACTAGGGAGAAAGGTGAGGCTGTACATATACTCATATTCTCGCCAGATATATCACTGTTCGCGTACATGTTAGACGAACTAGGGAGACAGGTAAGACTGTACATAAACTCATATTCTCGCCGGATATATCACTGTTCTCTTACATGTTAGACGAACTAGGGAGAACGCTTTTTTGTTTGGGAGTTTACAACGCTTTCAGCAGCTAAGGCTATATCGCGTCGGACAAGAAAGATAATATTGGTCCCGCATCTTATATTCACATCGAGAGGTATGAACGCATTACCATCGCACCTGCCAGAGCTCAGGAGTTACACTGACCCGCTTAGCCGACTCCTACAAGCAAGGGTCAGACTATGACTGCCATTCCTATTGAGCGTCCCCCAGCTACAGGGGTATATGACTAGCGAGACCGTTTGTTATATTAAATCTAGATGTCGACCAAATATAACTCTTTTATATATATATTATACCTGGAAATACACTTGGCCACGTCACATCCGACCTAAGTATTCTGCGAGATCAAAATTAATAATGTACTTCCACGCAATCCGATCAGGTGCTTCCCTTCCCGCTGTCTCAGCGTAAAGTCATTTGTTCAGACTATGGATAATGGTTAAGGACAAACACTTCTAAACACGTATGCATTCTTTTTCGCCAAAATCATGGGTTTGAAAGAAACCCCTAAGGTAGGTTTTCATGTGACGTGGCACAAACTGGAACCTTGATCCATGAACATATAATTTCGCAACTAATCATGTTTATTATAACCCCTGCTATGTAAAACTACACCTATAATCGATACTCAACCATCTAATAATATATATTCTATATGTGTGCGCTTGCAACAATTCAGATAAAAAGGCAACTACCGCATTAACCCTTTGCCACGTACAGACAATCTGCAGCAGACCTTTACAACACTTAGGCAAAAGTATGGAACATCGCTATAAAAGAGAGTATCATTAATGAATAGAGTTGAACACATTGTAACAAAAGGAGAAATTGCTCTGCACGATGAATTCTCCTTTTGTAACAATGTTTCAAAAGTCGTCAGATGCAGATACGTCAGATTGTGTCTGCGAGTGAGAAAGGTTTGATTATAGATGCATAGTAGTCATACATGTATCTTGGTTTTGCAATTATAGGTCACAATACACCAAATCAATTCCTTCTTTGTTTCCCGATGTAAATTAACCTTTTTCATCCCTCAATTGTCACACTTTCTAAGCGTTATACAGGTAGAACACCCATGTTATTGAAAATAGTTACTTCTAAGCTTTAACATAATTCAAAGAAAGTATGGGGGTCATGCATTATGCAAGAAAGAACTCATCCAGCGAAGATGGTTACCGTCATTTTGGACGAAATCGGGTGGGTGGCGAAACTGGTTTTATACCTACTCTACTTTCACTTTCAAACAAGGTCAAAATATTACAAATGATCAAACAAATCAATTCCATTTCATCCTATACATATTTACAATGAGTTTAGACTCAATATTTTTTAGGGACTATTTTGTTGTAGATCAGCATGGCCGCGGATGTATTTGGCGTAATTTGACCTGTACAATTAAACTAGTAGTATATTAAATCGAATACAGTTTGTATGAAGAACCCAATACTGCCTGAAATGTGTAAGTTGTTAAAGTGTCCACCTGGGAAGCGGGACACCGGGGTTTGATCACTGCTCGGGTCATACCAAATACTTTATAAATGATAATAATGACGTCCCTCCTTGTTGCTCAGGGTCGTTGGAATAGCATTCCGACTGATGCATCGGTGTCAGTATAGATAATAACGGGATTACGGACAAATCAGCCCTGAATATACCGTGATATAAGTGAAATACTGCTGAAAACGGTGTAATACGCCATTTAAATAAGTTATGAAATAAGTTATATTTTACGGACTCGATTAAAAGATAAACTATCAGGAAGTACCGTACTAACGAGAAGAAGAGAGCATGGGTGCTTCTAGCATTACATCAAATGGAAACAACCTTAGTTTCCGAAGATAATGCGTTTGAAACTTTTTTAATAACTTTGTTATGTAACCATTTTCCACATGAAGACGGATTTTGACACATCTGCAGCAGACGACTATTATCATAATGCTTTCAAACGAATTGAATTAGTACATTGCATTAATAGAGTTTCCATAGTTTTGCCTTTATCTGTTTATTGTCACCTGCTACTTATCTGTTAAAATCGAAAATAAATAAATTGTAAACACATCTATAATGAATAACACACCCGTTAAAGTACTTATACATTAATTAAAACAACCTTAAAAAGAGCAAGTTTTAACCATGTAGTAAATTAATTACCACAACAAGATATCGCATTGTTACGTTTCCAGAATGTTGGCATTCTATGTGAACACTATTACAAATGTCTATAAAGAAAAGGCACTTGTTATTTTGTTGCCTCAATTCTTAATTGAGTTATAAACGATCTGCGATAACCAACCGTAAGGTGTTTGCCACCAGTGTAGATCCAAATGCAAGGGCACACCCGCAAAGTCTGATATGGCTCTACACTGTTCGCAAAATATTCACAGAAGATATCAAATACTTCTTTGAAACAGTTACCATTTGGATCCTCAGCATAAATGCGCAAACCGGTTTTCCCCTCACGCGTAATAACTCGGAGCACCTTTCATATGTTTACTATTCAATTTAATTCAGTTTACTCAATAATGTGGACGACATACAAATACACATAATTAATTACACAGAGAGGAGTGGGAACAAGTTTATATAAATTGTCAAATTGATTGCCATTTACCGTATACTGATGAATCGCGATAACACTTTCCCATGTTTAGTCACATTTGCTGTGGACGACTGTTTTGAAACACATTGACAGACGGAGAAATTGCTCCCTACAACTATAGACTAAACAAATTCCGTATAAAAAAGTACGCACTTCGTTATTACCATTGATTTCAAACCTTACGAAGGTCGAATTTCGTATGACGTGACCTTATCTATCACATTCATCATTCATGTATTCATGTTCTCTCACAGAATGAATGGAAATAGGTTTTATCTGTCGCCTAATATTGTTATTTTATCAACTCAACTCAACTTTATTAGCAATCGGCATAAAAAAAGCCTTTGGCCATTTACAAATAACTTTTGTATATTTTGTATTATTTTTCCTATAATTCTTCATTCTTCATAAGATATATAAGTTTGTTTATAAACGGCCAACTTGAATAATATCTAGGAAGCAATTGTTTTCTTATGTCAATATATCTCGGACAAAATGGCATTCAGATTCAATCTGTTTTCGGTTACAACATGTATCAATGCGTGATCATATTATGCCACAGAATGATTTTTATGTATTGTTTTATGGCGCATTGACAGCATAGGATATTAAGTGCGAATGAAAACATATCAACTAACAAATACTCTTCACCAAAAGTAAGAGGAAATTATGTAATAAAAGAAGGAATAAATGTATGAATTGGAATAAAAAATAAAAAGGTCAAAAGTACGAGGGTATTTTATAAAGGTCAATTTAATTTAAGATTGTAATGTATAGTTCGGCATGTTTGATATTGACATGTCGATCATACGAAATGATCTACTACATGTAGTCAGTCTATATTGTTCAAGACATTGGAAGGATGCAAGCAATATCATTATATATATTTTAGCGTTTCCTTAACCAGACGTAAAGGTTCATAAGTTGACTTCTAGATCTATGTTTCAATATCTGGTTTCAAAGGTCACATGGATTTGAAAGAAAGCTTTAGAAGTTCTGTTTAACATGGTTGCCAACGATACGTCACTTAAACCACATCATGCGTTGGCACTGATTTAACTCTTTCAGCGCCAAAGGCAATATTGAGGTTTTTGCAAACAATACAGATTCAGGTGAGTCAGCTCGTGACGAGCTGTTTCACCTGCAATCATCATTGTTTGCCTTTTGGTTAAACATTATTCCAAAAGTCTGATTACAATAGAAATGGAGACGCCCGATTTTGAACATAAAAGAGTCTACTTTAAACAATCCGGTGCTGAAAGTGTTAATGAAACGTACAAGCTGAATGTCTAAGTTGAGTTTTGACCATACTTTCTCATTGGTGAAACTTGAACCTTTGTCTACCAACTAATGTCCTAAAAAGTTATTATACTGCACCGATGCATGTACAATTTGTATGATCTTGCTCTACTTGGATTGTCATGTCATTGTAAATCTCGAGCCTGGATATATACTCAATCAAAGACGGACTGCTCAATATTACAACAACATTCTAAGAAGAAATCATTTTCGGTTAAACGATTGCCGAAAGAAACACAAATTAGATTTATTATCTCAATCCAAAATATTTCTGTTATAACGAAAACAGTGAAACGACAAACTATTTTGTATTGTCAGTATCAATAAAGGTCAATTTCCCACGTCATTATCACGTTTTGTTAGGACTTTGCCATGCCAAAACGCGCACTATCTTACATGCCAATAGGGAGAACTTGGTTAACCTATCCCCATACAATATACTTTCAGTTTAAGAGAGTTTCCATAGTTCTGCTCAGATGTTTGTAGCAGGCGATTACTTTTAAAACGAATATAAAAATATATTGAAAATCTCCATTAAATAAAGTATATTTATTGAACAGGTTAAAAACATTCTGATAAAAGGAAAAATTACTCATTATGAACAATTCTCCTTTTGCCACATTATGTTCAAAGGTCGTCTGCTGCAAATGTGTCAGATGTTTCTGCAGTGCTTACTTCACTTTGCATGGCAGGGACAGACGCATTAAGGTAGCGTAAAGGTAATGTGTACGGACTCCTAATACTAACGGCGTTTGATGTCAATGCAGCATATGAAACTTGTAAACAATCTTGAAAGTGAAGAAACTGTGAAATTCCTTCTTTTACCACACTATTTAAAGAACATTGCCATTATTATACTCATTATTTCCTAAAACCAAACAACTTCTAAGATGTTTTCAAAGTAGGAGCCGTTAAACTATTATATCAAGAAAATAACAGAAAATACATGATGTGACGCAGGGATACGTGTTAACTGACATGATACATTTTCTCAAGGCTCGGCTTATTGAGTATGAATACGGACTAGTCTGACATCCCATGGGAATTGCTGCTGCACTGGTGTACAAGCGTCCCTGGATTATGACAGGAAGAGAAATAGTCTGTTTAGGACATTACATTACTAGAAGTCTTAAAAGATTATGACTAGGAAATCCCCTGACGTCTACGCGGACTAATGGTTTATAGATGGGAACTTTATTAGGTTCTCGTGCTTCTCATACTGTATGAGGCGTGCTGTAAGGTGTGTACTTGTCCTCGTGCAGGGTGATTCTCTCGGTATACGCATAGTCACAGTCTGATTTTGTTTGTTTGTTTGGAGTTTAACGCCGCTTTCAACAGCTTTGGTCATATCACGGCTTTCCCACACCCTTACTTACACAACATTCTTTCGAAGCCACTGACTACTTTCTCACATAGATCAGAGGTGAGAGGCAATGGAAAACATCGCCCGAAAGAATGTCGCCGCAACCGGGTATCGAACCCGTGACCTCCAGATCACGAGTCAGATACGCTACCAATTGAGCTACCCGGCCGGGTCCTCACAGTCTGAACATAGCTGCTGCAGTTAACAGGGGCGTAGCTTCCTTTATGCACTGTAGGCACGTGCCTACACATTTTTTCTCAAAATGCTCCAAAATGCAGTTGCGGCGATAGACATCTGCGTAATGTATCGATCAGATCAGCCTCCGCTGTCCGCGCAGACTGATCCGGCCGACACATTCCGTCTTAGGGGGATAGATGTATAGAGTAGTTATTCCTGAAACAGAAAATGCACAGGATTCGAAAAGTGTCTATCCGGGGAGGCCTGTGTGGCATGCTTAGGATGATCGGGTCAATACTTTACGCAGAGTCCACAATGTTGATTTTCTCACGAGACGGCCTACACATTGATTATTGCAAAGCTACGCCCCTGGTTAATATGAGCCTTCTGTGATCTTATTGGAACTAAAACAGCAAATAGTTAGACATCATATCACAGACGTCCCCTACCTTTACAAAAAACGTTACCCTTTCTCAATTGCAGCAAACATGCAGCAGACGACTTTGAAAACTTATATGCAAAAAAAGGAGAATATAATTTCGCTTAATAAAACTATAATTATTGTTATAAGTTGAAAACATTGTGACGAGAGGAGAAATGGCTCGTTTTGAGCAATTTCTCATTTGGTCACAATGTTTTCAGAAGTCGACTTTCGCAGAGGTGTCAGACAGTGCCTGTATGGGGGAAGGTCGAGTTAAGATTTGGTTTAAGGTGCCTTTGTCCGTCCGTACATGACAAACACACAATTAGGGCTTGTGCAACAATTATCTTCAAATACAAGTTCATCACTGACAGATACAGAGGCAGTTTGTATCTAAACCAATAAGATATATAAATGTCAAAGACCACTTCTAAGGTTTCATTTATATCACTTTCTTTAAAATTAATTTAAAATTAAGTACATGATCTTGTAGTCAATAAACATTTATGTGCTTTATTTTCTTAAACGCCCATCTTACCCTCATAAATATGCACATACGATCATAAGGTAGGTAGATTCCAGTTTTCAAACCGTTTATCATGCCTATGTATAATGAAAAGAATATTCATATTTAGTGTCATGCATTCGCAGGTTGGATGTTCTGAACAAATGGACAGACAGAGGAACATTCTAGGCCAGGCACCTCCGGGCGACATGGTGAACCAGTTCTGTGCTGCAATTTATACGGAGGCCAAGGATATTGAAAAGAAAGGGTTCCCGGCTCTTCGACAAGACTTGTTCATGGAGCAAGGTAAGGTGGAACCATGTTAGATGTGGGTCAAAATGGCGGGTTTCTTTTAAACATTTGTTTGTTGATGGCACATATCCAAAACTACGTTAAAAGCAGTGATTTATCATTTCACCAGTCGGAAGTTCTAGTACAAAGAAACTGGTATATCAATCACCCGGTAGTGACAGTTCAATTTAAAAGAAGAATTCTACATCTGTAAAGTATCTGTAATGTCATTACGAAAATTGCTGATAATTCCTCGGTGAATATTCGTTACCCTTTACAAGTTGTCCTGTGATAGTCAATTCTCTACGAAATGGTTAACAGTTAATATATTACTATTTATTGAAAATGGCCCGCGTCTATTGATTTTGGGGTCTTAATGTATCTTCGTTTAGGGAAGATTCAGTTGGGCGTGTGTCCCGCACATTATCACCAGAGTATACATCGTCTGCCTATACGTTTTTACATACCTTAACCATTTCCCACATACACCAATTCTGCAGCCGACTGTTTTGAAAGCCTCTTGGTAAAAGAATGGAACATCTCTTTAAATGATAGTATAAATATTGTATGGGGTTGAAAACGTTATGGCAAAAGGAGAAATTGCTCAGTATGAGAAATTTATCCTTTTGCCTCAATGTTTTTCAAAAGTCGTCTGATGCAAATGCGTCTATAAGTGATGGAAGTGTAACTCCACTAGCTTTTGGCATATATGTCTCTAAATAATGTCAAAGCAGAGTGCACTAAGACCTCAAATTGCTAGACGCAGCTCAACTAATTGGTTTAAACAATTTTTTTTATCTATATTCTTATTTAAATGTATATCTTATTACACAGAATATCAAATATTAATACAAGTAGGATTGAGCAGAAAGCATTAAGCTTATTTATGAAGCTCTCTCTTTACAGCGGCCTTGTGTGGTATAATGGGATACCGATGGTTCTTTTCACCAGAATGGCTCGAGACGATTTTAAACTGGCAGGACAAGGAAACCGGCTGCTTCAAAGGGAAAGCAATCTTGGAAACACAAGTTGGTAGGTGGCATAGTTGTCTTTTCATTTGGTGAGGAAGGTTTCCAATTGTCAGTCCCGAAATTTCTAGGTTGTCCTAGATTTGAGACACAGCCCGTCCACACATAATATCTAACTAAGCATACAACGGTGATATTTATTTCAGTTTTGTATTAACAGAGCTTGGTATAGAAATAATTGTTTACAACTTCCAGTAAATCTGCAGCTATGAACGTTGAGGGAAAATATCTATATATGAAAGTATAATTGTTGAATACATATTGATACATGTATGTATGTCGTAAAGCGCGACTTTGAACTTCATGTACATGTATGTCGTTAAGTGCGAACGATATCAATTTATATATGCCATAAAGCGCGACTTTGAACGTCATATATGTATGTCGTTAAGTGCGAATAATACAAATTTATGAATGCAGTAAAGCGCGACTTTCAACTTCATATATGTACGTCAGTAATTGCGACATTAATATCAAGCACGGCTTTCAACTTCATATATGTACGTCAGTAATTGCGACATTAATATCAAGCACGGCTTTCAACTTCATATAATTATGTATGTCAGTAAATGCGACATTAATATCAATTTGTAAATGTAGTTAAGCACGGCCTTCAACTTCATATATGTATATCGTTAAGTGCGACTTCAATATCAATTTAAGATTGTCGTAAAGCACGAATTTGAACTTCATTTGCCTTATCTTGGTCTAAATATTTCGCTACTCATGCATTTATATGTAGCAAAAATAAAGCAATTACTGTGTAAGAGCTTATTTAAATTCAATGGGAACGATACCAGTATCAAACAGTCAGCGGTAAAATCCTCTAGTGAGATTGTACGTATGAGACAGAATTGAACAAGGTGACCATAAACTGTAATATCTGATGAATAAGTGTGCTTTGCTCCTGAAAACAACGACGACCACCACAACTACAATAACAACATTAAAGACAACACACTAAATTTTGGCATTTTTATAATTTATGACATAATGATATTATCTACCTCCGCATACATGTTGTCCGATATATACGGGATATTATATTGTAGTAGCGATACCTGGTTTTGTATTGTACTGAACGGCGCGTAAAAAATGATAAACCGTGAGACCGAAGGTCGAGAGAGATGTCAATTTGTCCACGCTCTTAGTAGACACTACAACGCTGGGTATTAATACTGCAACCTAACTTTCCATTTATTATATATCTTGTATAACTTTAAAGACAGATAAAAAAGATACAACTTTCAAAATTTTCAATAACGATATAACACAATTAACACGTGAAATATAATATATGTATGGCGTGTGAATCACGCCCCACTACCGCACTTTGAATGACGTGAAATCATATTTTTATTTGATTCACATCAATTTCAGTATCGTATCATTTCCATAATTGATACCATTTAATACGGAAGTTTAATCCGTCGTGTTGTATTGGTGCTTGGAAATCTCAATATATTTTCAACAGAAGATGTGCAGATATATAATACAAATACAAATACATTATTGTCTTTCTGACGTTTCTTGAACGTTTCTATGACTTATTATCGAACAGCGTACACCAATCAGATTGCACAGACGTGGAGGTTGATTTTGTCCTACACACTTGTAAATATCATAGGGTTGCTGTACCTTTAAATCAAAATTGCATTCACACCCTGGTCACCAATAATTGTACATAACTTTACCCCAATTATTGATTTATATGATAGCCTAAGAAAACGTAACTTTCAATACAATTTTGTTTTTGCTAAATACCAAATAAAGAAAACTAGCCCCATGTTTTGGACGCATTGAAATTATTTTAACAACCTTAATAGAGGCCAACCAAAGGAACATTTAAACGAAGTTATTGGGCCAGTACTTCTAGACAAGGAGATTTTCAAAGTTTGGACATTTTTCAATATTTTTGATGCCAAAGCAACCAAAGTTCTACACATGATTTAATTCCTTTAACAAATTCGAAAGCGGCTAACGAAAGGAACATTCCTGCATAGTTTCATGAACATTGGTACAATTATTCTTGAGGAAATGGTGTTTAAGAAAGTGTGGACAGACGGACGACCGACGCCGGGTGATCTCGTAGTGATCATGTGAGCTAAACAAAATCAATAAAACAACACTCATTTCACTTCCGATTCGCTAACAACTGAGCTACCGGAGCTAAGCTCTCAATTTGGTTAAAACCTGTTAGAGAGCACGTATTGATCGTACTTATGTTCGTGTCTGAGACGAGGAAACAGTTACATTCTTTCCATGTTCAAGATGTAGATAAATGATAACAAGTGTTATATTATTCAGGGTTTGCAATAGATTAATGTATCGTCTTCGATCGGTATGAACCTGGTTTCTAAACTCTGTCATGGGCTTAAAGGTCTAAGTTTGTGTCTCGTACATTTTGAATTTACTGTTTACATAGATTGTTTTACATCACCTAGATTAAAGTGTGTTGACTATGCATATGCAAAACAAATAAACAGAAGCTATGTATTGATTGATCTTTAATCAAATAAATAAAAATATTAAGTCAGCCAAAAACGGTTTATAACCTGCTGACAAAACTGTTGTCTGACTAACACTAATATATAACTGTACAGGGAATGGTACATTATATCCCTATATCTTAACCCTTTCCCTCATACAGAAATTCTGCAGCAGACGACTTTGAACATATTTTGTCAAAAAATTGAAAATCTCTATAATTGAATGGATAACCTATGACAAAAAGTGAAAAACATTGTGGCTAAAGGAGAAATTGCACGTTTTGTGCAATTCCTTCTTTTGTCACTATGTTTTCAAAAGGCCGTCTGCTGCAGAGGCGTCAGAAAGCGTCTATATGAGGGTAAGGGTTAACCGGCTAGCATTTAAACCAGATCTTAACTACGCTCGCTCGTATATAGGTCTAAAGATTGCGTCTTACTGGTCGTGTCAGATTGACATATGCGTCAGCAAATCACATTTATGCCTACAAACGCGTTAGGTATAAAACAGGAACGATAACCCATATAAATAAACGAGATAGAAAAACAACGATATTCGAGTGATTTGATTGTAAAGAATCTTTGGTTGTATCGTATCATTTCATTGGACAACAACCGAGCGCCTGCTCATTAATATTTAAGTATATAGGGTAAATACATTTCCAAAGCGATGAAATGCGGTTCTCGATCCAAAGAGATAAGGTGAAGGCTGACGACCTCGTATTCCCATTGGTCAATACTTGTCGGGATACTAGAAACTGCGGTTAATGGGGATCGAGAAACTAAAGTGTAACCTGCGACTCTAGGAGCCAACTAGAGTAAACTCAACAAATACATAAAAGATTTTATGTTTGCATAAAATGTCATTTACGTCATTCAAAACTAACTTGAGGGATATCCGTTAAGTGAGACACAGCATGTGTACCGTGCCGATTTGATAAGATTATATCAGATTAGGATTAGGTTAAACTTGACTCAAATCCTTCTTATTTAATAAGCTCAATCGATACCAAGGAATTATTTAGATTTAGCTAACACTCCTCGTATAATAGGTCTTCGCAATTGTGGTATGCAAACAAACAATGCACTCAAAGTAAGTACAATAGTTGATAAAACTGCAGCAGAAGTCTTTAAAAACATCTGACAAAACTATGAAAAATCTCTGTAAGTGAAATTTTCGAATTGATCGGAGTTGAAAACATTCTGAAAAATGAAGAAATTGCTATTTTTATTAAAAAGTTAACTGCTACAGATGCGTCCGTATGATAATATACCTGGGTCCATTCCACCAACCTTACTTACCGCTAAGTAAGACTTGAACACTTAAAGGCATATTTCATATTTCTTGTTTCCCTACCTAAGTAATACATTTCTTAACCCTTTCCCTCATATAGACGCTTTCTGACGCCTCTGCAGCAGACGGTTTTTTGAAATCATAGTAACAAAAGAAGAAATTTCACAAAACGTGCATTTTCTCCTTTTGTCACAATGTTTTCCACCTTTAGTCATAGGTTATCCATTCAATTATAGAGATTTCCCATTATTTGACAAAATATGTTCAAAGTCGTCTACTGAAGAATTGTCGTATGAGGGAAAGGGTTAACACGTATTGTTAGTCAGAACGGTACCTATTTATGTCAACGTAGTCATTTATTTAAATACATTCCACCATTTATGTTTTATAAAATATAAGGTAAACAAAATTAATGAAATATGTTTTAAGTATTTAATAGCGCTAGGTAAGGTTGGTAGAATTAAAAGCTGAAATTTAATTGGTGGATAATAATAATAATACTGTTACCCTAAGAGATCGTTACATTTCGAAGTCGTTTTCGTATATTTCTTGTATGTGGATGGTAATGCTCAAATACACTTTTTGATTGCATACACATCCGATTTATATTGGATTGACCTTAAGCAAATTTTAACAATAGTTTTACGTTTTTTTTCCAGTACATTATTGATTAATTGGGATTTAAAGCCGTTTTCAACAATTTCTCAGTCACATCACGTCGACAAGTTTACCTACTCATGTGTTTCATGGCATTCTCAAAACAATACACCACACATCAGTATTTCCATGCAACCAGCTGCTTTCCCATATAAACAGTTAGCCTATTGGTCAAAGACGAATGTCGCTTATCGCAGTGGCTTCCGTCAAACGTCGGAAAGAATGTTGGCCGAAGTTTTGGTTCGAACTCATACTCCCAGGGTTGACAGCGCGCGTCGTTATCGACTGACCTATCGGGGCTCCAGGTTCAGTAAAATATATTTGTAATCTATTTTCAGATTACCGTAACGATGTTCGAGTTAACCGGAGAAGTCGAGTTAAACGTGAAGAGAGACTACTAGAACATGGATGTTTATGTCACAGGACCACTGTGGCGGCAAGTGCCTTGACAATGTATGTTCGATATATCGTGGAGTACGAGCAAATGATGTTCGAGAAAAACCAAGTGCTTTTATAATACATAATGTTCGATTATATACTGGTATATAAAATGGTTACGTAAACTAGTACATATATCATGCGTTTTTTTCAGACAGTGATAACTTAACCATCTGATTGCTTATTATGCGAAATTGTCTCCACAAATATGAATTCATAATATCTAAAGGGTGTTAGAATGTATAATTCAACCGATTCGGAATTCTTTTCAAACTTTGGCCAGAGTGTGTCTCTCTGGCTGGATCATATTGTATGGATACACCGACACGTGTTATTGTACGGATACACAGACACGTGTTATTGTACGGATACACAGACACGTGTTATTGTACAGATACACAGACACGTGTTATTGTACGGTTTCACAGGCACGTGTTATTGTACGGATACACAGACACGTGTTATTGTACGGATACACAAACACGTGTTATTGTACGGGTATACCGACACGTGTGATTGTACGGATACACAGACACGTGTTATTGTACGGATACACAGGCACGTGTTATTGTACGGATACACAGACACGTGTTATTGTACGAATACACATACACGTGTTATTGTACGGATACACAGACACGTGTTAATGTACGGATACACATACACGTGTTATTGTACGGATACACAGACACGTGTTATTGTACGGGTACACCGACACGTGTGATTGTACGGATACACAGACACGTGTTATTGTACGGATACACAGACACGTGTTATTGTACGGATACACATACACGTGTTATTGTACGGATACACAGGCCCGTGTTATTGTACGGATACACAGACACGTTTTATTGTACGGATACACAGACACGGGTTATTGTAATAAAACGCTCAGGTTGGTTTTCACGCACCATCGCTCATTTTAACTTAATTTCTGACTTTTGACCTTCTGTCTAACTGGTTAGGCAAAACAGTTTTTTATTTCGACAAAGGGAGCTAATGTGAAGGGGGAAATAATACTATAGCAGTTATGTATCGTTTGATCATTTATAAGTCATAAGGCGAAGTTAACTTAGTCGGCTGTTAGTTGATTGGTTAGTTGGAGCTAAGCGCCGCTTTAAACGGTATTTCAGTTATATCACGTTTCCAGTACACCTATTTCGTGTGTCCTGGCTTTCTCATCGCACACATTATTCTTCCAAGGTCACTAGGTACCTTCTCTCATATACTTTTTAAGCCCATTGGTGTAAGAAAAATGACGCCATGTACAATGACTTTAGTGAAACATCAGAATAATGAATGGCCGAGCCGGCGTTCAAACTCAAAAACTCCTAGATTGATAGCCGTCGTCGTCACCGACTGAGATATCGGACTCAACTAGTCTACTATTACTGTGTACATACACATAAACAATTTGAATAAAACTGTATAGATATATCATGTTAACATTCTTAATTGAAAACTGCATTTTATGTTGAAAAATAAATAAGTACGCATGAAAACATTAAACACCATGTCTGTTACTCACTGTTTAATCCCTTCTCGAGCCCAGTGTTCAATTAAGTCAGTAACTGTATCATTAGTCTGAAACCCCTTTACGTCTTGGTGAAACAAACGCAGTCAGGTTTTAAGGAAAAATATCATATTATCCTCTGGTATAGATGCACCAAAGGTCGTCACTACCAGATAAAGGGTTTATTCCTTTCCAATATACAGACGTTTTCTGACGCCTCTGCAGCAGACAACGTTTGAAAACATAATTAGTATTTTCACCTTGCACCAAAATGTTATTAACACGTTCCCTCATATAGACGCTTTCTGACGCATCTGCAGCAGACGGCTTTTTGAAAACATAGTGACAAAAGAAGAAATTGCACAAAACGTGCAATTTCTCCTTTTGCCACAATGTTATCCACTTTTTGCTATAGGTCATCCATTCAATTATGGAGATTTTCTATGTTATGACAAAATACGTTCAAAGTCGTCTGCTGCAGAATTGTAGTATGAGGGAAAGGGTTAACACTATTTTTCATTGGTTATCCTATATTTATTGAGGTATTCCACATGTTGCTAAGATATTTTAAAAGTAGTCTGCTTCGGTTGTGTTCTATGCGAGTAAGGGATGTTAGTACACAGAGCAACGTTTGGCTTTTGGTAGCATTTGACCCCGGTATATGAGGATTTAAGATGTTTTATCGCAAGACAAAATTAATCCATTAAAACCATAGAATATAAGTATTTTAATCCAAATAAGTCGTATCTTTAAAAACGATTACCATCTTTATCGAAATAAATTCTTTATTGATTCTTGACGACCAGGGAAGGTTAAGTAGTTAACCCTTTCCCTCATATAGACGCTTTCTGATGCCTCTGCAGCAGACGGATTTTTGAAAACATAGTGACAAAAGAAGAAATTGCACAAAACGTGCAATTTCTCCTTTTGACACAATGTTTTCCACTTTTAGTCATGGGTTATCCATTAGATTATTGAGATTTTCCATATTTTGACAAAATATGTTCAAAAGTCGTCTGCTGCAGAATTGCCGTATGAGGGAAAGCGTTAATTCTAATCGATTGTGCTAAATCCTATCTGTTACCTTATTAACATTATTTGCATGCATTCTAAGTTTTATTTTATGGTGTTTTACGCCGCTCTCAGCAATTTTTCAGTTATATCACGACATTTCCTGGGAAAGTTACCAGTACTTCTGATGCATATATGCTGACCCTAGAGAGTCAGTCGTAATAATAACAAATCAATCCTGAACGACAAGGGATGTAAAGTCAGTTTTACCATTTTTAAAGTCTTTGGTGTGACCCGGATATGGATCGAACCCTTAACCTGAGTCACCGAGGCTGACGCTACACCCATACACCACTGAGGCGTTTTAAGAAGATATGAGCATCATCTAACGATTTGGTGTTTAATGTATATGCGCTCTGTGAAGCCTCACCATAGCATCCACTGAACGTCTATACGTAATATCGTCATTGATGCATCGTTTGACCCCCAAAACCCCCATAGAAATGTAGTCCCATTCTGTTTTTTTTTACTACAGAAACAATATTTGGATAAAAGAAAAGACTCTTTGTATATAAAGGTGTGCAGGTCGTGAAACTACAAGGGTTACACTTTAAAGTGTTTGTGTAATGTTTGATTGATTGATTGATTGGGGTTTAACGCCGTTTTTAACAATTTCTCAGTTATATCACGGCGGCCAGTTCACCTACTCATGCATTTCCTGGTTTTCTCACACTAGTACTCCACACAACAATCTTCCCAAGCAAGTTTGTGTAATGAGTACATTGTATAACGTTTTGCACAAACATGCGGAAAATACAGACTATGTTGAGTCTTCACTGTTCGTCTATGCAATACGACCCCTTATCACATGATGCGGCTTCATTGAGAGTGAGCTAAACTAGAGGTCAAGTTATTGAATGTGAGTGAGCTTTACGGCATCTATTCGAATTGATCTAATTCGTGCATGCATAAATCCAATTTTATTGCTATTGTTTTTTAATAGTCACAAACATTAATAATAAAAATCATTGATGTACACAGATTAAAATAAAAATAAAAACCAGACATAAATCTAACAACAATACAATTAAAATCATGGTAATCAATACTGTAAAATCAGCTCAATCCATAGGATTTCTACGAAGGAGCAATTAACAGAAAACGTTTTGAGAAGTGATCACAAATGAACATATACATTAGTATTCACAGCTGAATTGAATAGGTTATAAATATTTATTATAAGATTCGTCTGCTTCGAAAATAATCAATTATCAGTTATAAATCTTTACTAATAAAATGAGATATTGCTCACTATGAGCAACTTTCGCTTCCCTCTAAACATTCAAAAAAGTATGCCGTATAGACGTCCTAGTTGGTACTACAGTCAATGGTTAGTACTTCCAAGAGGTCATTAATCTATATGACGGTCAATATTGATGCCCTAAGTGACACATTATCTGTGACAAGCTCAATCAGAGTAGAGGAATAATATAACATTGCTATAAAACCTATTATAGTTATCATGTAACAGATAGATATCTATCTACCATGTAACACTTAATTGAAATTAAGATAGATCAACAAGAGCTCCAACAAAATCTTGCACGTGATAAGTTACTCTATTTTTGAAATAATTTGATCAAACAATTACCTGCAGTCCTGCAAGCTGACACAATGGATGCAAATGTGTTCAGCTGTATTCGTATTATTGTGAACAAGCACATATATACATTTAACTTAGTTTGGAACACATCTTAATGTCACACAAAATTCGGACTTTTACAAATGAGAGTTGGTAGAGGGAGATTCAAAACACTGCTCCAGTTACACTCAAATTGCTCTTATAGTGTTTGAAGACATTTGTGCTCTAAGGGTGTTCAAACCACAACTCTACATTTGTTGGCAGAATTATTGAAAAATACTGCTCAAACTCAAAACAGACATAAATAAACAAGGGAACACTGGATAAGATAGAAATAAAAAAAAAATACAGATAGAAACAAGAGGCCCAAGTGGGCAATTAACGCTCCACTGCATTAGGCAAAATCTCTATAGCCAGATACGTTTGGAGATCTTTTTCGGTGATAGCTAATTAACGTGGGTTTTGACCTAGCTGTTAAACAAATGATCTAGAGTGTAGACCAATCAAATGTTGTATTTAATGAATAATGTCGAAGAAATAAAGGAAATGAAACTGTTGATTGGTTCATATTTAAGTTGGCGATCCCACGAGAGGCACTAATAAGGTGAAGTTTTAAAATGAATGTTCTGCACACTAACCTTTAATTGTTTTCCTTAAAAATCAGTGAAAACGTATGAAATATACTATTTAAGAGCAAAATATTAATTAATTTTGAAACATGATAAGTTTTCAGTAATTTATTGTCAATTGAAACTTATACTGTATTACATAAAACACCTCATGGGAGCCTCGCGTAATCTCCAGTCATGTGATGAATTCTTGGCCTTGAACGGAATAACGTCATATTGCGCTTGACTTGGATTGTCAAGTGAAAGGTCTGTGGTTCGCTTTCCCGGCAGAGGCCAGCTTTTTTCTCTCTCTCTCATTCATATCAAAATCAAAGTATATATATGAACTAAAACATTTATAAACCAAATATTACATATTTAACGTTATTGTTTTCTGTCATTCTAATAAGTAAGACAAAATATCAAATAATATGCGCATGTTCCATTTCTTAGTGTTTTCTCATATTGATCGCCGTTTACCTTTTTAAAAGATATTTCTTGCTTAAATTGTCACTGTAGCCATATAAGGCACAACTAATCACAATGGCTTGAAAGAATCTGATAGTGGAACAAGGAACATTTTCACAAAATTATTTGGAAATTGGCTAGATACCTATGGAGAAGTAGATTTTAAAAGTTTTCCCTTAAACCATTTACGGTAGAAGAGACCGCCCCCTGGTGGTCATGTTTTTCGACGAATCAGCATGGCTTGATTGAATCTGATAGAGAGTCACCCAAGAAACATTTCTACAAAGTTATTTGGAAATTGGCCCGTCACTTTTCCAGAAGAAGATTGATAAAGTTTTTACTATAGCCATATTAGGCAAAACAGCCCCACCCCCTGGTGGCCATGATTTTCGACCAATCAACATGGCTTGAACGAATCTGATAGAGGGTCACCCAGGTAACATTTCTACAAATTATTTTGAAAATTGGCCATATCTTTCAACCAATAAACATGGCTTGTAGGAGTCTTATAGAAGGTCACCCAAGAAACATTCCTACCAAATTATTTTGAAATCGGCCAAATACTTTAGGAGAAGATAAATTTTTAAAGTTTTTTTCTAAAGCCATATAAGGCAAAGCATCCAAGCCCCGGATATGCTTTCGACCGCCGATCAACATGGAACATTCCTACACAATTCTTTGGAAATTGGCCAAATAGAAGATATTTAAAGTCTTCACTAAAGCCATATACTGCAAAACAGCCCCGTCCCCTGGCGGCCATGCATTTCGACCAATCAACGTGGCTTGAAGAAATCTGATAGAGGGTCGCCCAAGTAACATTTCTACAACATTATTTGAAAATGGGCCAATCCAAACGATTTCAATAAATTTAGGAGAGTACATTGAGAGGATGCTTCCTGTGAAGTTTCATCCCAATTGACCCACTGGTTACAGAGGAGATGTTGACGCACGCACGCACGCACGCACTTACGTTTCACCGCTTAGGTGGTATCATTCGACAAAAATGACCACTTTCAAAAGAAACAAAATAGTTTTTGTCTTAGGCCACACCTCTAACCACATAAGACCCCAATCGTGTACTTGCACGGACGCACGACGGACAATTCACCATGGCATAAGCTCGACTGGCTGAACGACTGGCTTTCAGCCAGTGGAGCTTATAAAAAACATTCGTCAGCAGACAACTTTTGAAACTATAATATAAGGATATATTGCTCCCCTTCTGCCACCGTGTTGTCATCTCTTTGAAGAAAAATTCTTCCATTCATAAATATTTCAAATTGATAAATGTCTGGTAAAGTAGTAAGCTACAGATGTGTTGTATGCGTTAAAAAGTTAACGAAGATACATATAAAAAGAAAGACTAAAAAGCCGTGGTCACATCTTACGTATTTGACCGTAGTTGGGAATGACCGTAGTTGGTCGTAGTTGAACGCATTAAACGTAGTTGAACGTAGTTACACACGTAGATAACCGTAGTTCAAACTTATGATTTGCCCGTAGTAAGCACATAATTTTTCAACATGTTCAAAAATTGGTTAAGTACGATGTTGTGACCCTACTGTGACCGTAGTTTGAACGTACTTGACCTTAGTTAACCGTAATTGACCCTACTTAACCGTAGTGTGTACCGTAGTTGACCGTAGTACCTGCCAAAACACATCAACACTACGGTTAACACTAAGGTCAACTAGGGATCTACTAGGGTTGAACTACGTTTGAAGTATGTTCATAGTACAGATTACTAGGGTCACTTAATAACCTAGGTTGCATGGCAGAATAAGCGATCAGCAATGTTTGCTCGTCAACTTCCAAACGCACAATGACTGTAGCTTACCCGTACTGCGCAGGCGCAGCCACAACGTTTTACCGTAGCTTAACGCAGTTGACCCTAATTTACCGTAGTTGCGCGTACTTAGGACGTAGTTTATACGTAGTGTACCGTAGTTACTAGGAGTTAGACGTAGTGAAACCCTAGTTAACCCTAGCCACTTTGCTCGTAGTTGAATGTAGTTGACTGTACTTACACGTAGTTCAACCTACTTAGACTTTCTATATTTCCTCTTTTTGCCAATTTTGAACCTACTTCGAACGTACTTCAACCTAGTTGACCGTAGTAACACTACGGCAGACTACGTTTGAAATGAACTACGGTCAACTACGTGCATGACCGTAAATGGCTTAAAAAGGGACGAGGTCAAGCATGGAAGGTGGGTATATATATTCGAGATATCGGAGATGTAATCATCCCGACAATTCAATTAACTTTGATGTTACTAAAGGTCGTCATGCAATCCAATTATCGCTTCACTCCAATTCGTGGCTGAGACATGTGGTCACGTAAGCATAACTGAAACGTTTTATACAGAAGATTCTTATAATCCGGTTTTGACGTACATGAAGCAGACGGATATTTGGAAAAATATCGGCTCAGCATGGATTCCGGTGTTGTTTCTTTTAAAAATGGAAATCTAAATTTTCAAGACGTGCGTTTTCGTTTAAATGTTTGCATTTTGAACTGTTTAAGATACGGCGAAACATGTAAGATATGGAGTAAAATCACATAGTGCATTATACACAAACTTTCATTAAAATTATTAAAATGAATTGAAGAATAGTATACTTGACGCAATATTTAAGAATAATTCCCTCAGTTAGATTCAGGGTTTTATGTGAAGAATACGATTGGCATTATTAAGTTAATTTGGAGGAAAATAAATTATGCATGTAGAAACAGTTAATTACAGACGATCTAGCTAGACGAATTCATTTTGAAGAGGTGAGAATAAAGGCCGATTATTGCACCCAGTAAGTCAATGGCTTTATCCCATAACACTTTCCTACATACAGACGCTTTCTAACACCTTGGTAGCAGACGATCTTAGAAACTTTGAGGACACGTAGAAATTGCTCAACATGGGTTATTTCTACTTTTAGGACAACGATTTTATATAACTTTTTCCAATTATTTAAATTCTTTCATAGATAGTTTCCATATGTTTGATTACAAGGTAACGTTTGCGTCTGCTGCAGATTGTTGTATTTGGGATTTTTTACAATATGTTACAATATGTTATTGGGTGAATGTGTTATTTTGAAAACGCACCTAGTTACTGTTCTCGAATAGTCTAGTATACAAGTAAATACCTTCTTCGTGTGAGGCTATAAGACGGTAACACTAACCTATATAATTGTGTTCATTGTTTTACTTTACCTATGGGATTTAATCCTTTCCCACATACAAGAAAGCAGACGACTTGACTTAGGGTTAAATATTTTGAAAATATCTTTAAATGAACGCAGAAATATTGAATTGCTGATGATTAGCAAATTCTACTTTGACCATAACATTATGTTATCCGGGCGTCAGAAAACGTCTGTATGAGGAAAAGGGAGGTCCGAAACAAACTTGTTCGATATTCGGACGTGAACCCCTTACCTTCCTCTTGCGGCGGTCATGTTTGAGTGCCATTGAGCTAGACATTATCCCTAGCATAGTACTGGTCTGTTTACCAAGAGATCACGAATAAGTGAACTGTCGCCGTGATATATCTGAAATAGTGTTGAAATCTGCTTCAAACCCAATGAAACCAACACATCCTACCATGTTTTACTTCTTTAGTAGTATACTATTGAATTGAGAACGGTTTTAAAAAAAAAGTGGTTAGACCGACCGCCTCGGGAGTGAGAGACCAATCTATGGTTCGATCCCTTGGAATTTGAATCATAAACATATGAGTCATTCCACTAGAAAACCAACATTATGAACTCTGCGTAATGTATCGACACAGATCAGACACATTCCGTCTTAGGGGGATGGAGGTATAGAGGAATGATTCCTGAAACATGCTTAGGCTGATCCGGGTCGATACTTTACGAAGAGTCCACAATGTTGGTTTTCTCGTGGAATGGCTCATATGTATTATTATGTGATATAACAACAGAGATGCATACAGATCCATTTTCATCTGAACATTCTCGAATATATCCGATATGTTAAAAGTACAGGAAGTGCTTCTGGCGAGTTGGAGTCATATTGAATCTCCGGTTAGGCTGATTAAATTAAATTAAAATCAATCCAACTATTTTATTCGAGTATAAAGGCCGCTGGCCCATATACATTTGTATTTACAAATAATACAACAAGAATGACACAGTTGGAATGAGTTAAATTACAGAAACAGTTTCGTTAATTCTTAAATACTGAAATAGTGATATGATTATGAACATACAACTTAGCTATACAGTATTTGAAGATATCATTCGGGCAAAAGATGGTTTTAACTGTTCATTACCCTCATATCAAATTATTTTGAGTTGATCAATTCAAACCATTTATTTAAGTAGTCTACCGTATTCTGCACTAGTGTGGATGCAATTCTCGTTTCTTTGTCAGAATATACATTAATCTTTGTAACACATTGACGCTGACGTACCCGATAATTATCCGTTCACAATTGCAACATGACCCACACAGACCATACGAGGCCTACCGTTAGGTTATAAGTGTGAACAAGCAGTTGACATGCAACGACCACATGCCAATGGCGAAATAGCGATCATATATTCACAGATTCCTCTAAGTGCAACACAGTCTTAACGTTTAGCAAATTAAAGGTAACAATGTATTCCCCTTAGTTTAAAACAATGTGGTTTAAATGGCATCGTCAGTGGGGATATTGCTTATACCTTTTTGTATATTTCTATATTTGAATAACGTGTAGGAAAAACAAATACGCGTGGAAGACAGTGCTGCAAATGTTGAACGTCGGCCTCTCGTACCAAAGGTCCCGAGTTCGAGTCCCGTGATGAGCGGGTTCTGACTTCGGGGTTTTCCAAACAAAACGCGAGACTGGCAGATATCGATAGTTTATAATATAAGCTGAAAGCATAAATAAGTTTAAACTAAAAGCAAATGACAAACCTTCGTTATGTATGAATATTCATGTTGAAGTTCTCATGTATTTAATCATAGTAATGGACAAGTGCTGTATTTAGACTTCACCATAACTCGTTAATACCTCCATTATCGTATAATATACTTTCGAATACAGCCGATCAAACACGAAATGCTTCCCCAATTGAAGGTTTTCGTATACCCCGGGACATAAATATTCCAGTCTAAAAAAATAGCACTTGCCGATAATTATGACCAATACAAACAATTACATTTAACATCACGGTATGTTTACCACGGCCCATTCATATAGAGAAAATGAAATAAGCACATATGGGTTGTCAATTGCCTTATATCATATTTACTGATTTGCTTGAAGACCGTGCACATGTTCTGCCATGTTCGTCTATCCGTCACATATTATACCGATCAAGAAATGTTCGACAAACAACATACATTTGGATCATATCTTTATTTACACTTCTTACATATGCAAACGGCACATCTAGAGAATGGATCAATACACGTTATATTATACATTGCCTTTCGTTTTTTATTTTAAATATGTTCAACAAAAAAAAACATCATTATGACTTCTGCGTAATGTATCGACCAGATCAGTCTGCGCAGTCCGCGCAGACTGATCCGGGCCGACACATTCCGTCTAAGTGCGATAGAATAAAAATGCAAGACTGTATGTTTACTCTGGATAAGCTCATATAGATAGATATTCTATTAAGAAAAGAATTAACAAATAGGTGACTTAAATACAGCGATATCACGAGCTGATTCTATTGGACCAGGGATATATCTGATCGCCGTGTCGTGTTATATATAAAACAGCGTAGAAACGATTGGGTAGGATATAAACATGGTGAGAGTTTACAGGAAGACGAGACGTATTGTGTTACCATTGATTGTGATCATATTCATATTGTTGAAACATATTGTGACTGTTGGAGGTGAGTGATTTAATTTATTACTTTAATCTTATTTCGTCTTTTATTTTTAAAAAACCACAATTCGAATGTGATATTATTACTTGAATGACAATTGAAGAAGAAAGCATGTGGTTTCTTAGTAAACATCTTGAAAAAGATAAATCTAAACTATTTGTCAAACAAATAAATGTGCACCAATTGACTTTGAAAATAAAAGTATTATTATTGAATCGCGTTAACCTTTTGAAAATCCGCAAATTCAGACGCATTTTGGTGTCTCTGCAGCAGACGACTTCTGAACAGTAGCAAAAAGAGATATTGCTCCCAATAAGCAGTTTCTTATTTTTCCAAAATGTCAACGCGATTCAATATGAATACTTTTATTTTATAGGACTTTCCATATGTTTGATGGGATTTTTTTCAAAGTTGTTTGGTGCAGATTTATTTATTCTGACAAAAAGTTTAGTTTTTATCTATTTCAAGATGTTTACTAAGATGCCAAACTCTGCAATTGTCATCCATGTAATACCATCACATTCGAATAGTGTTTTTATTTGAAGAGGATAAAGGATAACGTTGTGACTGGAATTACAAAACCTGTATAATAGAACGAGTCAATCGATTAGAAGCATGTTTTATATGAGCCGTCCCACGAGAAAACCAACATTGTGGACTCTGCGTAAAGTATCGATACGGATCAGCTTAAGCATGCCACACAGGCCTACCCGGATAGACACTTTTCGCCTCCTGTGGATTTTCTGTTTCTCAGGAATAGCTACTCTAAACATCTATCCCCCTAAGACGGAATGTGTCGGCCGGATCAGTCTGCGCGGACAGCGCAGGCTGATCTGGTCGATACATTACGCAGATGTCTATTGCTGCAGCTGCATTTTTGGGCATTTTGAGAAAAGACACTGTTCACCTTATGTGGATTTTCTGTTTCAGGAGTCATTAACTCTATACCTTTATCCCTCTGAGACGGAATGTGTCGGCCCGGATTAAGCATGCGCGGACTGCGCAAGCAAAAGGAAATTTCTCAAAATTATCAATTTATTAATAAAAATATTTTGGTAACTTTTTAAGAATAATTTTAATGCTTATGGTGATAAATCAATGTTAGAAATGTGTTATTGAATCAATTTCACTCCCATCAATTTTCGTGCATGAAAGTTTGTACAGAAAAGTTTGCCACATCACTGACAAAATTTGACTCATGAGAGGCGTATCTGTGGGCAGATCAATATAGATTAAAACTTCGGTATCTGGCCAAGCTGAAGGCATTTGTCACAGCCTGTGACAGCTTTTGGTGGAAACATTTGTCACGTGACCCGGAAATGTCAAGTTCGACTCGAAACTGTCAAATTTACAGTTTGCATTTGCAGACACTAAAGAAACATTTTAACACATTTATATAATTGTTGAATTAAATCATGTTGTGGAGAAAGTATTCTTTGAACATTTTATGTAGTTTTGTTTCTCTCAACTTTCCTTTCAAAGAGACAAGCTTCGTTAATTTGGTTACTGACCCGGAACTGTCGAGTTCACTATATATGAACAGTGAAGTTACCGACGAGCGTGCGCATACTCACCGTCTTACCAGAGTATTTACTCTCAACATACATGTACATGTACACAAATCGTAGTTGCTTGTTTAATTTGAATGACGTTTTCGCCGCCTTCAACAGTAGTCACGTAATTTCACTGCGTTTCCTGGGTATATTGCCAGTACTGCAGGTATTATGTATCCAAACACCGATGCACCAGTCGTAATGACAGCAACCCTGTATGCAGAAGGAAGCGATTGATTCCATTTTGAAAGCCGTTTGGATCGAACCCTGTTGTGTAGCTAACCACTAGTGCAGTCGTAGTTGTAGCATCGTACACAAATCTAGGAGTAAACATAGCTCTACATAACGGGCGTTTCGCATGTTCTAAAATCCTTATTTGACCCTATAACCCTATGTTGTGGGTACTCAAAAGAATCGTCTCAGTGAGACGATTCTTTTGAGTACCCACAACATAGGGTTCGCTTTAATCATAAGAGAAAAATTGTGGGGGAAAGAGCTGAAAACCCCTCCTTATCTGGACCTCGGAGTATATATCCCTGATTGCTTTACGCTAATACTCAATATGGAAAGAATTACACCAATGCCCATTTTCGCCTTACCTGAGTCTAGGTCCTGAAAAAAGAATTTTACTTGTTTTTACAGATGGTAGCAAGAGTTACTTGGAAGTGGATTATTCAGGTGTTTTTAAACCACTTCTGAATCAAAATAAGGTAGGACGATCTTTTACAATCAAATGTATTCTAAATTGTTTTAATTGATTGGAGATTAACGTAATTTTCAATGATTATTAATTGATATCACGACAGCCGCTACACATAAAGCGCGTTTGATGAATAACTTACACACGTTGACTGCTCTACTTACTTCCTAGCCAACTGGCTTACCTACCACATACACACGTTTAGCATATTGGTAGTGAGACGACATGACTTTTGTCTCCATTAGGTTACTTTTGTCAATCATCATAATTGATAGGCCGTGTTGATACTGGCCCAACACATGCGCATGTTGATCTAGTTCTACAATGGTCGTAGATGACCCAGTTATGGTTCTCGCAGACAACCGCTTATGTATTTCTAATAATCATCGTTTACTTCATATGCTATTTCCCCTTACTCTTATCGTATTAGCCAAGTCTTCAAACGACAGTTTCGAGTAATGCAGATCAGGATTGAACTGCACAGTTAAACCTCGTATAATCGATTTGTTTCGTTATCGGTTCAATAAATAATTCATCTTACGCACAGCTAATCGATTGCATGCATCAAACAGTAGTTTTCCCAAAGATAGAATCAATTGTATTTTCCACTTCAAGTAGTACATTAAAGTATTGATGTTCTTTTATTCATTTTCTAAAATGACTTCAACATTCAAACAATAAATTCTTCATTATGACGCATATACACCCTCAAATCGTGTGTTACTGCATCATGGGAAAAGGGAACCGGTTGATAAGGGTTAGCTACCATTTTCAACAGTATTTAAGTTCATCACGATTCTCCAGTTTTCTCCATTGTGTTTATTTTCCATAAAGGAGTGTTTAAAGCTAGTAGTAGATGAGTCGCGACGTTCAACGATTAGTTTTACGACTTTGTTTTACAAGGATGGAAATGGATTAAAGAAGTGACACAGGAGGGCTTAATTTATAAGTTGTCTGTCAGTGGTTACCTTTGTATATAGACCGTCTTTAATTAAACGAACAGATCGAGGGCTTGGCGTGAAACGGTTGTAACTAAAACCCTATTTTGAAAATGCTGGTTTAGGGGCAATTTCGACCCCTGTGTAAACAATGCAAATTTAGGTGCCATTGCTTGGAACGAGCAATTGCACCTATATTTCCATTGTTTACCAAGAAAAATGATTTAACGCTTATAAAGACATCATGGCGAGGCGATTAACCTTGGTAAAAAATACCAAATTTTAGTTACAAACGTTTCACGCCAAGCCCTCGAGATAAGCCTATGATGAGACTATGCTATGAATTTTTATTTGTTTGTTTTTATTTACCCTCGCCGTGCATAATTAACTAGTTGGCGAGCAGACAAAGTTAGATGCAAGAGAGTCCGGATGCGATACCCTAGTTCTTTCCGAAAAGACCCCTTGGCTCTTTTACGTGCCCGGTGTATAGTACTTATACACGTTAGGTTATTTTTCCTGTAAAGACTAATACTTGACCTCTAGTTGAGTGGGAGACGTTTAAAAGCACCCCTTAAATTTCCAGAACATGGACCGGAATTTGAACCCCAGACCTCTAGATTGACAGTCCAGTGTGTTAACCATTGGACTACCTCGCAACTCAAGTGCGTATGAATACTCGCGCTTTCTATGACCTCGTTTTCCTAATCGATGTTTCTTTTAATAATTGCAAAATGTCGTCAATTTAGAATTCAACCTTTTTTTCAGAATTATGTCGACGGATCTATTAAAATGGAACAACCGTCGGCTGGATACAATATCGCTAAACGAATGGCCGAACGATGTTTAGCAAACGATAATTCGTCCTACTCTATGAAAAGCGTTCGACTCAATATGATGTACCAGACAACTTCCGGTGACCTTCAACTTTGCCCCGTTTGGAAGGCAGGGTCAACATTTCTTAAACGACTTTTCTTAATCAATAATAAAGAAGAATATCAAAATGTGACAAATCCATTTGACATATCATTTTTGGTTACATACATTCCGATAAATGGTTTTATGTCCAACTTACCATCTACAAAACGTTACGTGTTCGTCAGGGATCCTTATAAAAGGTTGCTCTCAAGTTACATCGACAAGCTTTACGCACCAAACCCAGTGTATTGGCGCATAATCGGGACACGTGCAATTCGTCTGTTAAGGCCTGGGGCAGATGCAAAAAGTTTATCGTGTGGACACGATTTAACGTTCACAGAATACGTCAAGTATGTCATTGTTGCACTGGGTCGAAGCCATACATTTAAAGCTATACCGGATATACATTTTCAACAAATGTCCAAATTGTGTAAACCATGCGCTGCCAAATATGACTTCATCGGGAAATTAGAGACGTTTCGGTCCGATTCTTTTGAACTTTTGGATAGACTGAACATGATCGATACGAAAGAATCAATCAGAGATAACATGGATGAACTATCAGCTGACGACGCCATACGTGATACAATAAGTCAGCCATTTGATGACGTATTCCTAAATGGATTCATAGGTTGTATAAGTTTTACGGAGGCATTAATACGGGCTTGGACAAAACTGAAAATGCGAGGACTCATAGGAACACGGAAATTATATTTAACTGGAAATGTGACAAAAGACGATTTAATTGAGCAAGCTAGAATGGCACGTCGGTTATCTACTGCTGATGAAAGGAGAGGATTAAAGAAGGATTTTCTAAACAAGTTTTATTCTACCATTACAAGTGGTGATTTAGAGAAAATACGCTTAAGCTATGCAGATGACTTCAGACTGTTTGAATATAATGATAAGCCAGGGTATATATACTCTGTTAGAAGAAATCTGTTCAACTAATTCAAAAGTTAAAAATAATGGCACCATCTAAACCAATAGCTGTAAACTGTGATATAGATATGAGATAACCCACTTTCTTTCGCCCCTTTAAACCAAAGGCTTTAAAAGAGGTAGTAATGACTCTTCCTCTTTGGCACTAAGGATTGTAAGGCTAGCAATTACGATTAAATCGCTAGTGTTAGGATAATTGGACCAGCATTACTGGCAACTTACCAAGGAACTGATGTGGAGAAGATATAACAGAAAAATGGTCGAAGGCGGTGTAAAAACCATACACATAAACAAACAATTTCCTCCTGTTATGACATTATTGCATTGTGTTACCGTAGAATAATACTTGTAAAACAATATGAAACACTTTGGATTGTTTTATATTTTTTTATGCAAACGAGTGTTTAAAACAATTTATCCTACTTTTCTTACTTTGTTTCCAGGTCTGTATCACAATTATTGTTCCTATATGTCATATGCCATGTGCTTTTTTAAAGCATTGGACGCTAAACAAGTCTAGCAGGTTACATTAGGATGTCAGGATGAGATGGGAACATAATTAAATTTAAATTAATTCCATATCCTTGTTTAACACTTAAAACAAATCTGCAAACATCTTCACACATGGGAAACTCTTCATAAACGAAAGTGTAAGTATTAAATATAGTTGAAAACATTGTTGCAAAAGGATGAATTGTTCATCATGACTTCGTCTTTTGTTGCAATGTTTTCAAAATTCGTCTGCTGCGGATGTATGAAAATGCATCTGCAATTGCAAAATGATTATCTGACTTTTTGGCAAATAGACTTTCTTGTAATTTATAAAACTTGAATACCGTCTAAGAAAGTATTTGCTAGTAGAGATTCGGTTATTCTATTTTTAACATAATATGCTTTGCTATATATGCCACTCTTCCGACTGACATTGCTCCTCTCATTGTGCTCTACCATTGTATGAAGTTTTATTACATTTCATCCTTTAGTTTTAAAGTTATTCCCCGGACAAGAAAACGGTAAGAAAGGGCAATGAAAGTTATTCACCGGATAAGAAAAAAGTAAGAAAGGGAAATAAATCTGTAATAAGCTCAAATATAATTATGGTTATTGTGTACACTGCACTGCCTCTCATTGTGCTTTACCATTGTATGAATTTTTATTAGATTCCATCGAGTAGTTTTCAAGTTTTTCTCCGTACAAGAAACAAAGGGCAATACCTCTGTAATTAGGTAAAAACTGTTTTGTATGATCGTTTTGAAGTTTAATTAAATTCCATTCAGTAGCTTTTAAGTTATGCACCGGACAAGGAAAATGCAACGGACCGACCGACCGACTACATGTTGACTCCAATATACCCGCTTCAAACTTCGTTTGTCGAGGGGTATAATAAATACAGGGAAGCTCTCATCAATAATAACCTTTTTACCATTGTCACAGATCTACCAGGAAATTGCTTCTCTTCCCTACTGTCTAGCCTAGTACTGGATTGGTCACCACAGATCATGAAAAATGTTGTGAATGATATTACTGAAATAATGTTGAAAACGGCGTAGAACCCAAATTAACACACACAACATTTTCCTTAACCCATTATAACAATAACTGTGCAGCTGACAGCTTTATAACCATGCAGCAAACATATTGAAAATATCTATAAATGTAATTTTAATTTTTGAATAGAGTTGAAAATATTATGCCAAACGAAAACATTGTTCATTATAAAAACATTCTTCTTTTGCCACAACATGTTTAAAAGTCGTCTATATGTGTGAAAGGGTTAATCAATTCAGGCTTTTTGTCTCCTTTTTAGGCCCCTGCTTTATTGGCATTTTGAATGCACCATCTTTTGTGGGATGTTTAAATCAAGTGATTTGTAAAATAGATTCATATTCTGGTTTTTCATGTTTAAATATGACGCTCATTTTTCTTTTAATCATTCACCTTTATTCAAGACATTTCATTTTTCATTGTCGAATGGTAAAACAGCAATACTAATTTTTCAGAATCTGGTTAAAATTAAAATTGTTTGATAAAGTATTGTGAGGCTTATATTTACAGTCATATGGTAAGAGAGAGCAATTTCCTTATACAATGTTTAAGTTATCATATTGATTGAATGCTTAGCAGTAAAGTGTCGAATAATGTTCACCCACTTACAGAAACGTTCTTTCAAACGATCACTACATCGTCCTTAAAATAGTCACAAGAATTTACGCCTTAAGCTCATACACATGATTTATGTCGGGCACTATCCAAGGGAATGTCTGTCAGATAATTGTTCACAAGTGCCATCAATTGGACTGAACAGTCCACCCAGTGAGGGTCATGACCATCTTCTTCTTCCCATGCGAAAATATGACCTAGGTCATGATGTCCTTTGGAATTGTATGTCAGATGTATGTGGTCAACGGTAAAGATGTTCCTCAGTGGCCCAGGACTGTCCATATGTTGTCTTACAGTGTCTGGCACCGTCCTGGGTTTATAAGTATCTACAGTTTCGTCTGTGAAACGGTCCTCTCTTCAAGCAGGGTAAGTAGTAATTATATCACCTGGGAAACACACTGAGGCATTGAGTATTTCCATTATTTAAATCCAAGACTAAATTCGTGTTTTCTGACTTATTCTAAATGTTCAAAATAAATTACATACAGTATGGGCTATGTTTAAGGCCTGATCACTTAACCTGATACTCCAGTTGTGAACACCAAAGGCAGTGCTGACTGTGACGTCGTCAATTCACTTTTCTCAATCAGTCTTCTTTTGCTTGTATAACAATCTTACAATTCCTTAACTTATGGGACCCAGATCCCATTCCCACAACATGTTGAATAAATTCAAGAAACGGATAGTAAAAAAAAATGAGCTTGTTTTTTCACTTAACTTTAAATTTGGTATAACTTATGTTTGAAACGATCGAAACAAGAATGGACACGTCTATACATGAATTGAACCCTTTAAGGGTCTAGTGAACCTTATTCATGACTAATTACTGACTTGAGATCAAAATAAAATAGTAAACAAAAGAAACTGGTCAGGGTTAACATAACTACTTAAATTACTTCAGTAACGGGTTAAATTTCGTCCAGTTTTGCGAATTTTAGGAACATTTATAAAGGCATGTATTTTACGTTATAAAAAAATCTGTTCAATCGAAACATTTAACGTTCTAAGTACGTAATTAGAATAATACTATTTAATTTCGTTGACAACAGAACATTATAAAACAGCTACGTTTGATACAATGATATCGAAAGATAGAACATTAAAATGAGTTTTTAGCGATTTGGGCAACCGTTTACGCTTAACCCTTTTCTCTTTTGATGCTACCAAAGAATACACACAATGTTTTATTTAAACCCGGGGTTCTCGGTTCGAGTTTCGTCCGACCAGCCAATTTTCACCGTTAGTGCAGTGATTTTAAGTCCAGTGGTCGTAAACCGATCGTTTGCTGATAAAAACCCACGTGACTAGTGTTTAGGGTTACCATTTATCGACATGATGACACAGAAAGGTTTATTTAATCGACTTTTTTATTTTAAATTTTGTATCGGACCAAAATGCAAACATGGGTCAAATCTGGCTGACGAGGAAGTTACATCACGAAGACCTAAAGAGAAAAATGAATTGCTTTGTAAACAAGACGTGGTGATCGCTCATAGTTGCTGAAATCGGAGGAACCTGCGCTCAGAGAATATATACAACGAAACATATCAGCGTACTTAAAACTTCCAACACAACATCTTCATCACAGAAGGACGGAGTACCAGGAACCCCTGAACAGATACAAACGACTGACTTGACTATAACATAAGCTTGGATATACTACATAAGCTGTATCGATCTAAGATTGAAGCGATCCTGGCCTATATATCACGTGACGCTAAGGGTACGATGTCTTGGAACTAACGAGGAGAACTAATTTATAAAGGGACAACAATTCAAGGATCCAATATCGTGGATTCATACAATATCACTATAAACAAAAGGGCCAAGATGGCCCTAAATCGATCACCTGAATATTTTCAAAGTGTTTACCTAAACGAGTCTATGTAAAACAAGTGATCCCCAGGGTCGGGCCATTTTTGACACCAGAGCTATACTTTGTCTAATCTTGGTAGAGGTCTACTAGATGAAGTTAGATTTCAAATATCAACTTGAAGACAAGCTTTTCCATATACAAGTATACTATTATGTAAACAAGTGACCCGGGATGGGGCCATTTTTAACCCCAGGGCTATAATTTGAACAATATTGGTAGAGGTTGACAAGATGAAGCTACATACCAAATATTAAAAGCCATGACATTCTACCTTCAAACAAGAAGATTGTTAAAGTTTCTCCCTATACGATTCTTCGTAAAACAAGTGACCCCTGGGGAGGGCTCATTTTTCTACCCCAGGGCTATAATTTGAACAATCTTCGTAGAGGTCAACTAGATGAAGCTACATACCAAATATCAAAGGCCTGGGCCTTCTACTTTTAGACAAGAAGATTTTTAAAGTTTTCCCCTATACGAGTTTATGTAAAACAAGTGACCCCAAGGAAGGGGGCCATGTTTAACCCCAGGACTATAATTTGAACAATTTTGGTAGAGGTCAACTAGATGAAACAACATACCAAATATCAAAGGCCTTGGCTTTCTACTTTTAGAGAAGAAGATTTTTAAAGTGTTTTCCCTATACAAGTCTATGTAAAACAAGAGGCCCAAAGGGAGGGGCCATTTTTGACCCAAGGGCTATAAATTGAACAATCTTGGTAGAGGTCAACTAGATGAAGCTGCATACCAAATATCAAAAGCCAGGACATTCTACCTTCAGACAAGAAGATTTTTAAAGTTTCTCCCTATACGAGTCTTCGTAAAACAAGTGACCCCCGGGGTGGGGTCATTTTTGACCCCAGGGCTATAAATTGAACAACCTTGGCAGAGGTCTACTAGATGAAGCTACATACCATATATTAAAAGCCTGGGCTATCTACTTTCAGACAAAAATATTTTTAAAGTTTTTTCCCTATACGAATCTATGTAAAACAAGTGACACCTGGGGAGGGGTCATTTTTTACCCAAGGCCTATAATTTGAACAGTCTTGGTAGATGTTCACTAGATGAAGCTACATAACAAATATCAAAGGCCTGGGCCATCTACTTTAAGACAAGAAGATTTTTAAAGTGTTTTCCCTATATGAGTCTATGTAAAACAAGTGACCCCTGGGGAGGGGCCATTTTTGACCCCAGGGCTATAATTTGAACAATCTTGGTAAAGGTCCACTAGATGAAGCTACACACCAAATATCAAAGGCCTGGGCCTTCTACTTTTAGACAAGAAGATTTTTTAAGTTTTGGTTAGTCAATTTCCCCTTTTTCGTTGCCGTGGCAACCACAGTTCTCAATGGAATTTAAATCTTTGAACAGTCTTGAAAGAGGGCCAAACATTCCTGTGAAGTTTGGTTGAAATTGGGCCTGTGGTTAAGGAGGAGATGATGTTCAAAGCTAAAAGTTAAAGACGGACGGCGGACAAAAAGTGATCAGAATAGCTCACATTGATCCTTTGGATCTAGGTGATCTAAAAATACACACCTCTTGGATCTAATAAATTTTACGAGGGTCTGGAAGAGATATATCTAGGAAGAAAACACAAAACCAATGGATCTACTTAAAACTAGAACTGTGAGTTCACTCACAAAATGATACCCCCGTCCCACACTACAGTTTATGTTGTTTAAGTGAACAACCATTTCCATACAGGGGAATCAATTTTGCATTCCCCTGGAAGGTAGATTAGGCCATATCAAATGTCAATTATCTTATCCTTCTTCATGCACATCCTCAGGTTGTGAGCGACGCGGGTTGTCAATCCAGGGGTTGTGAGTTCGAATCCCGGCTCGGCCAACTTTCTTTCCGAAGATTGACAAAAGTCAATGCGACATGCGTCATTCGTCTTCCACCAATGGGTTATAAGTCTATGTGGAAAAGCAGCCAGTTGCTTGGGAAGATTGTTGTGTGGAGTACTGGTGTGAGAAAACCAGGAAATGCATGAATAGGTGAACTGGCCGCCGTGATATAACTGAGAAATTGTTAAAAACGGTGTTAAACCCCAATCAATCAATCCTCAGGTTGTGTACTGCAACTGTGTAAAGTTTCATCAGTATGGGTCCAGCCGTTCAGGAGGAGTTGCGCTTACGAGACATGTCGCCACATATTGCAATATTGGACTAAGTAATGGCAATTATACCCCTTGAAATATTTCCGACCGGGATAATCTTACTTCATGCACATCCCCAGGTTGTCGACTGCAACTGTGTAAAGTTTCATCATAATCGGTCCAGCCGTTAAGGAGAAGTTGCGCTTACAAGACATATGGACAGACAGACAGGCGGACGGACGGACAGCATGATTCCTATATACCCCCCAAAAACTTGGTTGTGGGGGGGTATAATGAACTAGAATGAATACTTGGCGTCCATCTATTTCAATCTGAAACATCATGCTTGTCTTGCGGGTCTAATCAAACTATAAATTATCGTGAAATCGGAGGGAAATTTAAAATTGGTCGATACAGAATTCGGGAATGACCCCCTAGACAATGACGTGCCATTGCCGATATTTCTAGATATACCTGGTGTGAACAGCTCAAAATCAAAACAGGGGTAGTGGTGGTTAAAGAACAAAGCTCGGTTTAGGTCAAAGAACGCCAAAGACCATACGATGTGATAAAGGAAGAGAGTTTAAAAATAAAGACGTATCCAAGTTTTTGAAAGGTCCGAGTATTCACCGTAAGGTGGTACGAAACGAAACCAACGCCAACTACGCTGAACCTGTCATCAAAACCATCAATTGGTTTACGCCGCCTTCAACAACTTTTCAGTTATATCATGGCGTTTCATGGGTAAGTCACCAGTACTACTGGTCCTTTTATACCGACACCAGCCAGTCAGTCGTAATACTTTCCCACAATATTGAACCCAAGGAGTGCAGCCAGTATTACCATTTTAAAAATATTCGGTATGACCCGACCGGGGATCGAACCCGTGACATCCGGCAACCGAGGTGGACGCTCTACCACTACACAATCGAGGATGCCTCAAAACTATCAAACACTATCTCTTTAGGTGTAATTTGAAAACGAGAACAAAGAAATATATATAGATAAGTTCCCTTCAAAATCAAGTCTCGTTACAGAAACGTGTATACTCTCGAAAATTTGGATGGTGAGACCATAGTTGATGAACTCGAATGCTGATGAAACAATTGAGTATCCTGTTGCTTAATACAAGAACTCGCCCAAAACAAAAAGGAGTGCTTATACGAAATATGATTCCTTGATCACAGAACAGAAAAAGACGTATCACGTTATAGTTAATAAGAGGCGGGATGTTCACCGTGAACAAATTACCATGACGAGTCACGCTCTCATTCGGTAATGTTTGGAAGAAGAAGATCAATTGAAAGGTCATTTCAGGGTCGTAAAGTGGATAGGCGTTATCGTCATTGCTTTGATTTGTGCTGTACCAGGTATTGTCATGATCAGTGTGTCCGTCATCCCTCGTACACAAGACTACGACATCAAACCCCTTCGATCTCAATCGTACTGCATGCGTTTACGTCAAACAATACCACCTTCAAGGAAATGGCTATGGGACTCTGTGAAACCAAAATGGCCCGATATTTCTGGATATTCGACGTTTTCTCATTGGGACGGCGACCAATTGTAAATCCATCAACAGCTTACTTTGAAACAAGTGATACCACTCATCGACGAGGCCATTTCAGAAGCTCAAACTTACTGGAGTACTCACTGAGTACTTCTCTTACGTCGACGATGGACAAAGTAGAATTGTGGACACGACATATCTTCAACGGATGGACGAAGAGTAGCTGATACCTAATCATAAAGAACAATACGTTCTGGTAAAAATACATATGGTGGGGCGTTGAAAAAAATGCCATCAAATATGTCACACCCGTTACTCAAGCGGTAGAATTAGCCAAGTCAGAGTTAAAGGAATATTTTAAGGATAAGGACGTAACAAGAAAACGATATTCTTCTTAATACAGGACAAACATTAAAATGTCTTGAAAAGTGTTCTGAACAGTCTCTAACACCAGTCAAAGATCAGCTATCATAAAGGAAGACATTCACGGTGCCAATTTGGCCTTGTTTCAATATCCGGAAGCGCACGCTGGGACCCAAAACACGGAATGGCTTACGTTTACACCCATCAATCAAATAACAGAAGGCGAAGCGATCGAATTAAGCATACCTGGAACGTCCACGGCCATTTTTAGATTTGAACAACACGTTACTCAATGTCAAATTCATAGGGGCAGTTTGGAAAAGGCAGAACTCGTGGGTGTGACCAACAACATTTTACACTCGATGTCTTCACGTCCAACACCATTCTACAATCGAAGTGGGAAATCATTATGCCTATAAATCTTACTTGGATTTGCCTTTGGGAGCTCCAACCAACACGACTTGGAAAGTCTTGGGTTCACCAAAATGATAACGGCTTTTCACGAGATATAAATGGACATCTAATAGTAAAACGTAAGATGTCATCGGACGTCTTCAAGTAGACTTGTGTCGACCTGAACGATCGATTTACGCTGTGAGAACATACACTTTTGGAACTGAAATTCCCAGAAGCATGTAGTTATTGTGTATGCCAAGTTTTCATCTCTTATGAACATTTATGACAGACGAAACGTTGCAATGGATTTATTAATTCATCACAATTGACAAACAGAATGAGACGTGTTAGACAATTTGGCAGTATCGTATCGGCTGACAAGGTTCTAAGTGCTTACGAAAGGAGACATAATGCATCGTCAACACGGATACGATTTATCAACCGGATCGACACTGGGAAGTAGTCTTCTTTCCTTCGAGAGGACCAGCAGTTCTTCCATTCTATGGGACGGCCATCGGACTATAACTTCACATTATTTAAACGCAGGCTGGTGAACAATGGATGAACAATGGACATCATTATCTATATAATGACAAACGACTCTTAACAGTATGTATAGAACACAAACCGATGGACAGGTTTGATAGTTTTACGTTATTCACAGATGTGACTCGCGATTAGCGTAACTACTGTGTAATAAACCACTACAATGTGTGAATTGTTTTGTAAAATGTACATATTAAAATTGTAGAAATAATAACCGTTTGTTTCTTTTTCTTATATCCTACTTGATGAACAGCAACAAAACAGGTAAATTGTACATATTTTGTATTGAGCTCGCTCAATACAGTACGCCTGGGGATAAGGACGGGTATACATACAAAATAATAACATATAGTGAGCAATTGGTTTTTACCTTGATACCCGTCATGGGCAATAAACCGAAATAATCGTCTTAACTGACCATTCCATCAGGCGCCGCTTAGCTTCCTTGACAACAGTTGACCTTTCCCGTGACAATAATTTTCAATAAGGAAATACCATACAGTGCCCACTAATTTTCGGGTGTTTCCATTGAACGACGGAAAATGTTCTAAGGTTATAAATGATAATTATAATGTTAGTTCTCTTAAGTTAACATAACACAGTAGAATTTGGGTTGCATATGACTCTCAATGTCCGCGTAAAGGTTAGTGTATAGCCTAACACACCCGTGTATTTCACTTATCTCTTATGGACTGTCAGATGTCTTGTTTTACCATGCATGTTGTGAAGCATTTTGGTTATTTATTTTCACTAAAACCTGTTAAATCCTCTGTAAGAGCATGCGGCCTACCGCCCTGGTTCACTGTAAAGGCAACATGACCATGCTCAGAGAGGTCCTCCTTAGCAATAACTAGTTTACATTGGCAAAAAAGGTCACCATGCTCATCCAACTGAAAATCCTTTCTTTTCCTTAATAAATTGAGGCTATTTATTTGGTCCATCGTCCTTTGATTTATTGACGCCGCGTGGAAGCGCGGCGTCAGTATGGGATAGGTTTTAATTTTTGTACCATGGGGTGACGTTATCGAAAAGGGAGAAACCAATGTTATTATTGTTAAAAAACCCTCTGTTGTTTGTTTGAAAAAACAACCTTTATGAATTAATAAATTGTATTAAATGATTTAAGACACAAAAAGATACAAAATAGGCATGTCTTCTACCGTTATTACAAAACTTTAGACATATCTAATGCGTATTTAATAACTTTCCCCTAACTCCCTAGGCTACGTTTGTTTTATAGTTTGGTTTACGACCCGATTCATCAAAGCTCAGAAAAAAGTTTCTGGCGATGTTTTTGCCTATTTACAATATTGAGATTTTTAAATAAATGGGTTATCTTTAAAATATCAATGATGATTCATTTTAATTACTACATATTACAGTATAATTCTAGAAACTGTATAAACAACGGCATGGCCGTAACGTGACCCGTTCTATTTGTAAATGCAGAATGTTATCGCTTGGCGATTTTGGTCATTCTTATTGAATAGACGACCAGGTGTCATCCTTTCCCATAGAGTAATTAAATTGTCTCTGCTTACTTCCGTTATGAATACTTCGCTGTTTTCACGATTTCATCCGATTTGTTAAAATTCATTGGATTCGTACCCGGTTTTTCATGTTTCGTTCGGGATGAACGATTCGTACCAACTGGTTTTCGCTCTTTCCTCTTGGGGAACTGACTTGGCCATTTTCTTTTGTTTATTTTTCAGTTTTCTACTGGCATGTTCAAAACGATTAAAGTGACATTACAAACAAAGAAAACAGACTTAATAATTCTTGCTATATGTTGACTATACATGTGAACTTTCATAATGCTCAATCTTGATCATAAATATCTTCTTTTTCTTTTTAATTACTTCGTATTTGTTGTTTATATACTCCCGTTTTTGCTATCATACTTCTGCTAAACTGGAAGGAGAAATGACTTCCCCCTCTACTTTCAAAGCTTGTGTCACACTTAACTTATAACTAGAGGCAATAAACCTTAATATATGTTAATATTTAAGCACGTATGTTTGTTGTTTATCTAATAGATCTAGTTAGAGGATTTAAAACAGTTTATTGGTAAAAAAACAAATTTGAGAAACTTCAGCTTGTATGATACATTATAGTTGCAGTGAATGTTAAGCAAACCGTAAACCAAATGGTTTCAGGACTAAACTTGTCATTTCACGACTAAACTTCACATGCTGACTATCACATAGATCGTAGAATATAAGACGTTTAATCCCTACGTCAATATTGACCCTTTCTGCTCTTGGTAACCTTTTTATATAGGCTATGGTAGCTAGGTGAGCAATATAGGCACATCTTGGCCTTCTTGTTTAAAATAAAGGGACATTTGTTTGACCTTCTTGTTCGAAATATTTACATCCTGTCTGCTTGCACAGGTTATTTAAATGTACTGAACTGCATCCGCTTCCTTTAAGTCATGCTTCAAAATCATGCGCGGCGTCTTTGATGCTTTGCATCAAAATTCTTCTTGTTGGTACTTTAAACGCACCATTTATTTTAGATTAAGTCACACCTTGATCTAGATATTACTCCGAGGGCCTTCTGTTTTCTTGTTTTACCATTCCTAAGACATTGGGAGTTCATATCGATCATATTCTCCTATTACAATAGTATTTTCAACTATGATAAAAAATCTTTCATGTATAGATATTCTTTATAGTTTTGTCTGAGTTGTTTTTCTGATGCATTGGTTACGACAGCATTAGTCGTGACAGCAAATCCGTTCAATATGTTATTATTGTAGATCAATGTATGAGCGGTGCTCTTGGAAAACCGTGGCGTAATCATTACACAAGTGGCTAAAAATGAGACTTTGCAACTATGCTAAAAAAAAAAAAAAAAAAGATCCTTCATTTGATATAGTAGTAAACAGTGCAGCTCCCGATCAACCTGTGCATCCTCAAGACTGGTCTACAATGCCCTTTAGCTTGTTTTCAACGAGAACCGCTCATATACGTTTGGCTATATGAGTCGTTCCACGAAAAAACCAACATTATGGTATCTGCGTAATGTATCGATCCAGATCAGCCTGTACAGTCCGCACTTTCAAAGTGCCCAGAACTGCCACCCGTTACATGTGTATTCTGTACTGTGCAATACTAATAGGTTATCTAGTTATGGGATTCGAACCACCGCACGTCTTATGACTAAGCGCATACAGTTATTGCAACATTCGAATTTCCGGATTAACCACGCAATAAACGCATGATCTATAACTGGCAATACAAATATTATCTAGTTAACCACATATTAAGTCACTTACTAAGTGAAATTCGCAAATCATAACTAGATAACCACTTATGTAAATCCAGTTACCCAGTTATAATGTAACTTAGTAAGTGGTTAACTAGATAATATTCGTGTTGCCACTTATCGATGTATATACAACTGGATATCTGGTAACACGAATCTTCACCAGTTATTATGTGTAATATATACATCTTTATTGCCTCCATTTTCTGAAGAGTTACATATAATACATTACATAATGGTTACAAATACAATTACAGTTACATGCATACAACAAATAGAAAGTAAACAATAGAAAATAAAAAGAAATTATGAGAAAATGGCATGTTCTCTTATTGAAGCGTTTCACCCCAAAACAGACACCAGGAGATTTAAAGATGACATATATCGCTAGGTGAATATCAGAGGAATTCTCAGTCAGTCTATGCGGAGGTGTAGACAGTCTGTAATCTTCGCTGATCGGCAGTTTCTGAAGTCTGCTTAAGATTGAACCGGCTCCACCTGTTCAAATGCTATATATGTACAAAGTAGCGGTTTAACAGTAAGTACAATATGTATGTGCTTATCGAGGCTCTTTCATAAGTTTAATAAAAGGGCTTCGATAGGTGATTCTATCTTAAAGTGACACGGTTACTGTTCCATAGTAGGATCAGCATGTGGATAGGTTGAACTTTCTCCGAAAGCGAAATAGAAACAGCATTGTCTATGCCCGTCCGTTAGGGGACATTCACATAGTATATTTTCTGTTTCCTGCAGACGCGGATGCTGTCAACGTAGACAGACTTCCGGTTGGTCTGGTGGTCGCTTACAACATATATTAGCCAGAATTTCATGCGGGACAATGTAAACGGATGTAACTTAGCTACTATCCAAATGTTTGACTGGCGAAGGTGAGTGTGGTGCTGTTTGAATGTAGTAAAGTCCACAGAAGCGTCCATTCGGTCAACCCAGGTTGATTCCTCGCGTGCGTGTACAGCTCGGTAACAAACAGTTTTCCAAATGTGTTTCGAAGGGAAAAGACCAGATCTTTTTAACATTGCTAGGTACGTTGTAATGTCATATTTGTCTCAGTATTAGATGAATGTAAGAGACGAAACCAAGATGTTTAGTATCATAGATATCGTACTGGAATAACCTCAGCAGATATAGTATGTAACAAACTTCATTTGGGGAAACACGGCATAACGTTCCAAGGAACAACAGTTTCTGACTGTCAATATACGCGTGTAGTGAAGTAGCTCCAACAAGACCTAGAACCATGTCCGACCGGGCCGTAAATGTAAGGCCCTGAGCTCGCTTTAAACAAAAGTGGTGTGCTACTTCCATTTGTTTATGAACCGTATCGGTCATGTCATTCCACAGCTCACAACCAAACAGAGCGCGCGGTAGTACACAAGTTCTGTAAAGTTTTATTGCCGTGGTCGGGTTTGGACCTGTGCTTCCGGACACTATACCGGTAATAGACATAAACGTGCTTCTATTGGTTTGTTTCACTCGATTGGCATTAAATGGATGTTTTCCGGACATTGATTGGACGATACCCAGATGTATGTATGAGTCAGTATCTGGAGTCACCGTACTTCCATACACTGCATGCACTATCGGACCACGACGCTGCTTCTTCAGGTCTTGGACAGATGCTGCACATTGTGTGGGGTTATATAGGTAGCGCCACTTATTAGCGTATTTAAAACAAATTGCTAGAAGTTCATTTAATCCACATCTTAGAACGATGTCATTAGCCTGACGGAGATCACAAATACGTAGGCCGTACGGTGAGGAGGCCTGGAGTGCTTCCAGAAGTCTATTAACGTATACAGTGTAGTAAAACGGTGCACATATTGAGCCTTGTCTGGTTCCTTGTGCGATCTTGAATACGCTCGACAAATGTCTGTTCACTAATACACGACTAAAGCAGTCTTGGAAAGAGTTCCAAATAAGTCTAAGCGTGTTGCCCTTGACAGCAAAGTTGTACAGTTAGTAGATAAGCCCATGTTTCCAAACGAGGTCAAATGCAGACTTCGCGTTCATGTAACACACATGTAGAGGGCTTCAGCGTTCAATACAATAAGGAAATAGCACGGAAGCTGTTAGGGTCGTTAAGAGGCTTGCCATTTCCTTTATGAAGAGTGATTGTAAGTCCCGAGTTAAAGTTAGTTGGTATAATTTCACAGTGGAAAAACAATTTTGCAAGTCAAGCAGACAGTTCTATTCCACCATATTTCAAGTGTTCGTACGTTAAGTTGTCTATGGATCCGCTCTTGTTGTTCGGCAGCATTTTTATCAAGGTTTGTAGCTCATCGGTATCAAGATTTGTACACAATTTTGAATCGATGGAAGTATCCCTATATGAAAGGTATAAGTCTACTTTGTGGTTAACATGGGTTTTAAACTCGTGATCAAAGTCAGGACTTTCTTTGAATTGATATGGCAGACCACGCATTTAACATACCATCAAGAGTTGTCTTCGTTTTACCTTTAAACACCCGTGTTTTGCTGCGCGACATTTTAGAGTTCAGTATTTTCCAAAAATAATTTTAGTCTATTTTACAGAGTTCGTCAATATTCTGAAGTTCAGTTTGTTCGTGATCATGTGCAGCGGCGCGCAGTGATCTTCTAAAACTACGTTTAAGATCCTTGTAGTTTGAGTATTCCAGAGTATGTTTCGCCTTACCGGTGCGCGATCTTTAACTTTTTATGAGACTCCTTCAAGGCAGGTGACCAGTAGGGTTTTATAAAATATCTATATCCAAGTTTTGACAAACAACTTTCTAATGCTGACGAAATACACTCAACTCATATATACACTATCGATATCAATGTAGTCAATGCGACCTGATTTCAACAGATCCGATAAGTCAGTTTTGTCAGCCCAACGTTCATGTGTTTTATTCTATTTATACACCACTCTATGGAATGCTTCAGATGTTACATAGCTGTTTAGGGTTTTGAACGATTTTCAAGTGGACAGTCGATGGTAAGTGGCGTCATACATTCAACGGAGCATCTGATATTATGGAGCAACTAACCTTCTTTTGCATAAGAGCCTCATCAAGTAATATGTGGTCTATGCGTGTGGGATTTGCACAGGTAAACGGGTATAATGTGTATTGTGGACCTGTGCATAAGTCAGTATCAGTAACGATAGTTAGATTAAATATAGAACATAGGCTGGAAACATAGGCGTCGCGGGGAAGTAAGTTTCCAGTAAACTTAGCATTTAAGTCTCCCATAATTACAATGTCATTGTTGGTAGAATATATGGCGCATAAATCATACATTTTTAACAACACATTTGAAGGTTTCAGAGTTGAGGTTTGCAGATGGTAAGTACACCTGAATCACAAAAATCGACATATGCTGAAGCCACAGTCTAATAGCTGATATCCTATCACGTCCAGTCTGAATAGTTTCAATACAACTGACTAAGCTCCGGTGCCACGTGATTGCGACTCAACCCTTTCCAATGTAACGATCAATAAAACAGCCCGGGCTCGCACATGTGACCATGTGAGCAATATAGTTTGTATCAATACCGTTTAAAATATCATCGTTTGGATCAAGGAGCCAGTGTTCTGATAAGCCACAGATCGAAACTTTTCATTTAATTCACTCAATATGTACAGTATTGCAGTCATTATTCCTGTAGCATTATATAAAAGCAATCGTATATCCATGAATAAGTCTAATTGCTCTGATAGCATTGCAATTATTCTGACCGTTTTATCCATGGACGGCAAGATATGCCTTCGAGCCACGAAATTTCATTTGTGATCAAGAACGTTGCGGATGTAAAGGAAACATTCATATCAAACTCTAGAAAATCTACGAGTCCATCCTTGTCGTTATCAGTGTAAATGCTAGTTATTACGTAATACTACGAACGCCTGCGAGTGGCCGCGCTAAACCGTCCTTCACGTCTGCGAGGAGTCCCAAAGCCGTCATTAACATCATTTGCGGATGAAGGCGTTTGCGTTTTGGGTTGTTTCATTTGCACGTAACCACTGGTATAATTACGAAGTTTATTTGAGTTCGTAGTAGGTGCCGTTTCCGTCTCATCGCAAAGTTCGAAGGTAATATGTTCTGGTCCTCGTTGCGCCATACCAGAGGAAGGTGATTAATTTGACAGATTTCTTTGCCTGTTCTTCCCGAACAAATAATACCTCTTCTTCTCTTTCTCGATATTTAGTATGTAATGTACTATTAAGCTAATCGAATGACATTGAAATAATCGATGATATTTTTTCGCACATTTCGTCCATTTTCGTGTCAATTCTGTGTTGATTGCTTTGACGGCCTGCCTAACGAGAGCATTTTCTTTCTGATGCTTGTCTTTTATCGTACTGATTTGAGAATTAATCCGTTTTGCTTTCTTTTCAATATCAGTTTTTGTTACAATTTGTTTTGACGTGCAGAATATCTTCTGTTAAGTTCACCCTCAGATCATTTATGCGTGTTTTACAGTTTCGTTTTTCACTATCATCGGCATCGTGAATTCGGCTAATATTTAAGGCATTGTCTCGAACGAAAGTCTGTAATGTACATAGTTGATCTGAGACAGTGTTACTGGAAGTTTCCAGTTTAGCTACAACTCTGGACAACTCATCTAGACATGCACCAAGTTGTAATTCAATACCAACATGGTGAAGAGAGCGGATATTTGAACATATCGAATTTTAACATTGCTGTAACTCTGCCTTTATGTTTTCAACTTCGTAAGTAAGGTTCTGGCAGACCGATTCAACTTTATTTCGATTTTCCGAAACTGATACATTGATAGATAGTAAATCAGCCTGCATTTTAGCCATTGTCTCTCTCAGTAACTGTCGTCGTTTTTCGTGACACATTTCCGTGCAGTATAAGTGTGCGCAGGGGTTGACGAGGCTTTCCGATGCAGCGAGTGAATATCTGGGGTATTGTAGCACAAGAACTGTCCAATATTAAAACAATCTTTCGCAAACGTTTCTGGCTTTCTAAGACAGCGCAAAGTTCCGATCGGACTGTCGTCCTGCTGTTTGGCCCTTGTTGAAAGAACGTCTCTGTATTGTGACAGGACTTCTGCAGAAGAGTTTTTCAATTGCAGAAGTGTCTGAATATATAACTCCTTTGGCATATCCTTTAACTCGAGATCGAGGCGATCTATAATAACGGTGTCTACGCGATATAATGTATATTGTTGACCGCATTGGATGCTGTTCTCAAAGTCTCCATCAAAGGTGTGTAACTCTTTTGCGTAAATGATGTTAGTGTGATGGTATTGTCTCCCTTGTCATTTTCATACAGTGTCTGCTCGTTAGAACAGACGGACTTTACGTGGGTAATTTCTTCTTCGAAGTCATTGTTCTTGAAGGTGTCAGTGCTAAACATCACACCATAATCGTAATCCTTTTGGTTACTTGTCATCCTGAGTCCTCTCTTTGGTCAAACGTCATGAAAGGCAAATTATGACGGTAGTAGCATTAAATCTGTAATAGTCCAGCGTGACTCCTCTACTGAGCGGTTTTCACCAATATCATGACTACGTATAAAACAACAAAAGTAGTAGTAGAAGACAAAGTACTAATATAAAATGTTCTTTTACTCACAAGTTCAAGTCCATATTTCGTAAAACTATGATTTATTTTAATCCTATCCAAATATCCATTTAAATTTCTCTGTAAAAACGTGTATTTTACTATTTCGGTCAGCAAATTTGAAACACGTCCGACACCTTCCGACACCTTCCGACACCTTCGAATCGTTTGATTGGTAACTCGCAACACGAATATCATCTAGTTAAGCAGTTAGTATGTTACTTATTAAGGGAAATTCGTAAACCATAACTAGATAACCTATTAGTGTTACACAGTACAGAATAAACATGTAATGGGGTGGCAGTTTTGGTCATTTTCATGACTGTATTTAGTCTTACGTTTCGAAAATATCTAATTAGTGATAACACGAATCTTATCTAGTTAACCAATTATTATGTTACTAATTAAGTGAAATTCGCAAACCCTAACTAGGTAACCTACTAATAGTGTACACAAACAGTAACTGGTTATCTTACGGCAGTAGTATGCCACCATACTTTTCTTTATGGACTAAATGGACATGAAAAACACTAGATGGCACCCTTTCGTACTCAAGACGCAGATCTTAGCTCAACCAAGCATTTCTTAAATTCGCAAATATCATCAAATATCAAGCGTAATACAGTACACGTAAAATATAGAGAAAGGTGCACGCTTTTAGGCACCTAATATATGTTAGGCCTATTCCGTTGAAATGAAACGATGAACAACATAATTAATGAAACTATGCTTGTCGTGAGTGCCCTACGGTTGACTTACGACCGTGACTGTTTGATAAACGCGGATCAAGCATTGGAATGCAACATTCTGCTTATCATATACACTTGTTTTGTCTGAGATCAGACACATTTACACACATTGATTTGCCGATAAGTGAAACAATGTACTATTGTATAAATACATATTTCGTAAAGAAATGATACAATAGGTTGATGATCTCCTGAAAGAGGTCACGGCACACGAAAACCAACTGACTGTCTTGGATTTAAAAACCATTGCATATCGAGATCAGCCTGACAAGAAGCGTAACTTATGATCGGAAGCTCCCATGTTTGTCATTCAAACGTTTTGTTACGCTTATGAAGATGTGACCCTTGCCCAAAAGCACATTACAAATGAATCGTTCCACAAGAAAAACAACCCAGATCAGCCTGCGCAGGTTAATCCGGGCCGAAACATTCCGTCTCATGGGGATAAAGGTATAGAGTAATAACTCCTGAAACAGAAAATCCATAGGAGGCGGAAAGTGTCTGTCCTAGCCTGTGCGGCATGCTTAGGCTGATCCGGGTCGATACATTACGCAGAGTCCACAATGTTGATTTTCTCGTGGAACGGCTGAAATGACGCATTTCCATAATGATTCACCTAACACTTACTGTGTCAAACGTACACACATTGCTGCAACATGTGGCAAAAGAAGGAAGGACAGATGAGCGAAACATGTGTTTTGGACGCAATTTACTCGATTCGCTGGATTGAAAAGTATTAGGCATCGATATTTATAATATAATCCCAAATACGAGAATGCATCAAAGAAATACTCTAAACATTAGAAATATGTACTTCATTTTAAAATGAACCATATTTACATTTACATGTAGGTTATCGTAATAATAACTTCCGCTAGCGCATTGCTCCATTGTCAATTTAAGCCTTGGTCCATATTCACAGTAACAGCATATAGCCCACTGCGTGATCGCATCGCACAATGCAATATGTTGCATATTGGTTACAGAAAATACGGAATACAAATTGCATTGGAAAAGTTTTTAAAGTCAGTAAATTTGTCAAAAGAAACTCATAATAATAATAACAATAATGATGAGGTTGATGAAAATATTAAAAAAACCAATAGAATTAATGATGATAATAAAAATATTTAATAATACTAGTGACAATAATAACAATTATACTATAAATTTCACTTCTACATATACTGAAGATGAGGATGATGATGATGATGATTATTATGATGATGGTGACGAAAATGATAATGATGATGCGGATAGTATTAAGGACGGCAAAAATAATGCTACTATTATTACTGTATACTACTATTACTACTACTATTACTACTATTACTACTACTATTACTACTATTACAACTGCTACTTCTACGACTACTTCTACTATTACTACTACTATTACTACTATTATTACTACTACTACTACTACTTCTACTACTACTTCTACTATTATTACAACTATTACTACAACTATTACTACTGCTACTTCTACAACTACTTCTATTATAACTACTACTACTAATTCTCCTATTACATAATTGACTACTACTGCTACTTCTACTATTACTAGTAATACTAAGTAAAACAGAAGAAGAAGAAGAAGAAGAAGAAGAAGAAGAAGAAGAAGAAGAAGAAGAAGAAGAAGAAGAAGAAGAAGAAGAAAAAGAAGAAGAAGAAGAAGAAGAAGAAGAAGAAGAAGAAGAAGAAGAAGAAGAAGAAGAAGAAGGAGAAGAAGAAGAAGAAGAAGAAGAAGAAGAAGAAGAAGAAGAAAAGAAGAAGAAGAAGAAGAAGAAGAAGAAGAAGAAGAAGATGAAGAGCAAGTAAACGAAGAAGTCGAAGAAGAAGAAGAAGTTAAAGAAGAAGAAGAAGAAAAAAAAGAAGATGAAAAAAGGAGAAGAAAAAGAATGCAAGAAGAAGATGAAAAAGAAGAAGAAGAAGAAGAAGTAGAACAACAACAACAATTACAACAACAACAAGAACAAATAAACGAAGAACAAGAAGAAGAACAAAAAGTTGAAAAAAAAAAAAGAAGATGACAAAAGGAAAAGAAAAAGAATGAAAGTAGATGTACAATGTATCAAAAAAAGAAGATCTTTAATACGACATTTTAATGAATAAATCTATGAAGAGGACGTAAATACTGTTTCATCATGGTCAATGATTTTTGGTAGACTTGCGCATGCGCAGAGGCTGCCATAGTCATAGTGAGTTTGAAGTCACGTGATGTATATGCCCTTCACCACCAACAATTAAGTGCAATTTTTGGTTTGACTAATTTACGAATGCTCACAAAAGCAAACATAGAGTAACGAAAAAAAATCCTATTATTCAAGCTTATAATAGAAAATGACAAGTCTTGTAAGTGTAAATATCATATTTAAAGTGTACACAATTATTTAGATATCACTACGCCAATATAGCACTGCACCGCGCAATTACCCTTTGTAAATTGTAACCCTTTTTTCCCTCTCGGCAGAGATGTAAACATCCACTCGCCCGCTAGCATAAGCGAGTGGAATGAAGGATCGGCTAGTACGAAATTCTAGGCGCTAGTCCATACATATTCGTTCATGTCCTTATTCATAAAGATAGTATGCATTACTAAGCCTTTTCTTTCTCTTTCTCTCAGTCCATCTATTCCTTCGACAACGATTAACGATGACTTTTGGATAGGTGCTTTCGACAAGGTCCGCGTCTAAAGAAACAAATTTCATCAAATGATTTGAGCGCTTTAAATCACTTGTTTATAAAGCGTTTAGAATACTTTGATTATAATAGGCAGAACGAATAACGAATAAATCTTGCAAGAAATCGATCATTTCTTTCGGCCAAAATCAGGTAAATGACCCGCGGATATTGGTTGTTACAACATAACTGATTCATCCTTTTATTCTAAATTTGTATTACACAGTTCAAAATTAGATTTTGACAGTTTGTTCGTTATGATTTTGACGCGATTCAAGATTTTGACGCGATTATTTCGTTCATAGAGTTGATTACAGATGACTAAGTTGATGATGGAAAGAACATTAACAAGTTAAGTTAAGCTAAAACATGCACAGGCAGGCGAGTGTTTCATTAGGATAAGTGCAACACTCAATTCCCAATCCTGCTTGCCCTTTAACAAATCACAACCCACCCCACAATATAAAAACTCTGCAGCAGACGAATTAAAATAAATCTGAGCAAAGATACAGAAAATCACATTTATTGGAAGTGTAATCATTGAATATAGTTGAAAACATTGTTGCAAAAGGAGAAAGCTTGTTATGAGCAATTTCTTCTTCTGCATCAATGTTTTCAAAAGTCGTCGGCTGCAATTACGTATGCAAGTGGGAAAGGTTTAAATAAGAAACACTTTTTCAAATGATAGTCAGTTGGCTATTCTAGTATATAATGTCCGTCTTAAATAATAATGACAAAACTGTCAAAAAACAAGAAAAAGATTTTTTACAATTTAATTGAAAACATATTTAATCAAAGTTGGGAAAGTTGTCCCTTTCCGTGCTTTTTTTATGAGAGTTCAAATCACAAGCAAAACTTATGGGACAGAGTTGACAAATAACATATTGACACAATTTCAGATTTAGGCTTTGTTTCTGTCAAACTGCTGAAGAAGACAACACTAAGACACACATTTTGATTAAAAGTTTATTTAAAAAAAGGAATAATTTTATTTATGATAAACAACATTACAATGATGGTGTAGAAAATACATGTCAACAATACATTTTTCAATTTGTACATTCATTGCACAGACCAAATCTTAGCAAGTTTGAAATTATGGACCTCTCGGCACATTTTTTCTCAATTCATTACTTTTTGGCAGGATTTTACTGCTAAAATTGATGATTTTTTTTTTTTTTTGGCCGGATTGCTCTAGCAATTCCGGTCTATAGATTGGCGATGTCTGTCTCTCCGTCTGTCTGTTCGTCAACATTTTGGTTAAAGTTTCAGGTTGAGGCAAAATCTCAGCACTGGAAAGGGTTACACACTTGAAACTTTGCCTGAAGGTAACCAGTAACAAGTTCTATTGATTTATATGGTTACTTTCATATATGCACTTCTGTATCTCTTCTTAAACGATCGCAATTCTACCTTCAGTACTTTCAGTACTTTGATTTTTGTTTGAGGACGCACGGGTATGACAATGTGACAGTAAAGGTTTTGTATCCGGATACATTTGAAAACATTTTGGAAAAAGGATAAATAACTCATATGCATTTACATTACATGCAACAGCATGTGTGCAGTTTGATTATGGGCTTACTTTCTTAGTGTTCAAAAGAGTTTTGAAACAACGAAGTATATATATATACATACCGATGACTTCATTTTTGAGACGTCACCTAAATGTCCTGCGTTCAAGCAACAAGGGCATATAGTTTGGTCAATTTTACTTTGAAAGCTGTGAAATTATATCGCGAATTGCATCCTAAGAATAAACTCACGTGCATGTAGTTTCTGCTTCTTTGTCTTACGTATGAAAAAATAACGTGTTCATAACATCATTTTTCAGTAACAAAATGGCTTCACTTTACGCTAAAAACAGTTCAGACTATTATTTGAGCCAGTCCGTGCGTGCGAAAAGGCATTTATGTGTAGGTTCGGATCTACGGAATCCAGTTAGGGCCATCGTGGTTTCGCGTTGTCGCCCTAAGAGCGAAATCGCGAAAACACGATACATTGACGCGAAAACCGCGATAGAGCGAAAACACGATGCGAAAATGTTCGCGTTATCGCACAATTAATATCGGTTTTTCGCCTTTTCGCCCTCGATCTACCATCGTTTTTTCGCGCTTTCGCCTTCGCGATTTAGAGCGAAAACACGATATTAATAGCGCGAAAACGCGATATTTTTCCTATCGTGTTTTCGCGCTCTCTTATCGTGTTTTCTCGTTTTCCCGCTAAATCGCGAGGGCGAAAACGCGAAAAGACGATGTTATAATATCGAACGTTCGTTTTCCGGTTGGATATGCATAAACAACAACAACAAATTATGGTGTTATATCTGTCGGGACTCGGTCGGATAACCCGGGACCGCTTTATTGATACCCCAGTATCTGCAGTAAGATATCTGTTTTGTACGGTGTCCTGTTGGGGCCAGCGTGTTTTTCTGTGGACGGCCTCTTATTGTGGGCAAAAAAAAAACGCGCCGATTTAACTTAAATCCGCGCACTTTTTTTTAAGGCTGTTTATATAGGATTCTATAGAGAATCCAGCAGAATTTTGTCGAAAAAAGATGCGATATTTTACAAATAAAAACCCGCATCTTTTTTTCATGGTTGCCAAAACATCAAACTGAAAAAAAAAAAAGTGCGCGAATTTAACTTAAATCCGCGTACTTTTTTTTCTCGGTCACAAACTGAGGAAACATACGGAGTGAAACTTCCCTCGACACCGTTGGCCATATTCTAGGTCTTACACCGCTAAATCCATTGCACTACAAAACGAGTATCCTGAGCTGTGTGTGTATCTTGTCTCATTCATGAATGTTATTGATTAGAGCTTCAAATAATTAAACCATTTCCCTCGTATTTACGCTTCTGCAGTAGACAACTTTTAAAAACACTGTGGCAAAAGAAGAAGCAATTGCTTAAAACGAGAAATTTCTCTTATGAACTATACAGGTATTGTATTATAAGCAATATATATTGTGTCATTGTTTAGTTTGAATATCTAAACTCCTTTGAATCTCTGAGAGTGTGAGAGTTTGTTTGTTCGTTTGTTTTTGTTGTTTTACGCTGTTTTCAACCTTATCTCAGTTATATCACGGCGACAGTTCACTCATTCATGATCCCTGGGTGAACAAAACAGTTATAGGCTAGAAAATGAGCCGTGCCAATCTACCATCACCGTCGTGGTGAACACCCGGTTTCAAATCCCCGACGCTATCAACTCGACCACGGCGGGTAGAGAAAGAGAGGGAGATATATATATACTACTGATCTATGACACCATTAAAGTACCCGTCTCGACAACTAAACTATGACCGTAGTAAACCGATCTTTAAAATAAACCCCAGATATTCACGAGCAGTCGCCTATGGCTGCAGGAAATTGACCATTGAAAATCACCCTAGATCTTCTCGACAACTGAACTATGGCCGCAGTAAACCGATCTTTAAAATAAACACCTGATATTCACGAGCAGTCAGCTATGGCTGCAGACAAGAAATTGACATTTGAAAATCAACCTAGATCACTATCTTATATTTATGGCCGCAGAAACTCGTGCGGGATATAAGCCTAGGAAAATTGTGGTCAGTCCAGTATGGCTACCGGGTCTAGATCTATGCGTTATCCCTGGAAGAACTCTGACCTAACAGGAGGCTTCTGAAAATGGGGTTTCCAT
>JASEVX010000004.1:101361421-101373921 GCA_031761405.1 Serripes groenlandicus
AGTTTTAGAAAAAGTTAAATATTATAAATATGTTTTTTCCTTATTTCAAAGTTTTGAACCTGTCTGTTCTTACACCTGACAGATATTGGTTCTCATCAGGGCAAAATAGCGTATATTTGTGAGGTTTAATTACAACATAGCATGTGAACCTCAAATGATATGGATAAAATAACTCACGAATGCGATTTATACCACAAAAAGACAAGAAATTAGCATATCATGTGCTGAAATAGCAAAAAAATAAGCATATCATAAGGCATTCATAAATGAATCTAGCATAAAATTAAGAACAGCCACATACCAATTTTCTTGTGCTTTTATTTTTTATTATCCATACATCTAACTTTAAAAAAACAATGTTACAAACAAAAAAACTATCATAAAAAAAATCTACTTCTCAGATCAGTACACCCTTAAGGCTCTTTTGAAACTTTACGAATTCAAGCTGATTAAACAATTTGATCTGGATCTATACTGTTCAGGAATGCAAACGTATACCTTTCGCACAAACGGGCTCAAATGTCAGAAGCAAATTTAATTACTCAATTCTTAAAATATATCATTTACGAATTGTCAGTTATGTGTAAAATTATAAATATATTAACATAGTGGTTACACCAATTGTAGAATGTCAAAGACGTTCGGAAATCGGTGGGCTGAAAAGAGATTAGTAATATCCACTATCATGTAACCTCCAGTTGTAAACTTGTTTCACTTAACCCTTTCCCTTCGTCCGATTCAATAGCCTACTGGTAAAGACATTCGATGCGGGAGTGGCAGGTAGCCGCCGGCTACTTACATGTCTGTATATTTACATATTTGTATCAAGTAGGGTTTTCTAGGAATCTGGTGCTTGATTGCTGAGTTGTTCAAATTTAGAATGATGAGCGTTTGACACGTCTGAAACTTCTTAATGATACATTATAGAGAATATTGTCGTAAAGAAACACGTTTTTTACGTTTGGTGAAAACACTTTTGTAAATGGAGGAAATGTTCAATACAAGTAATATCTCCTCTCTCCCCGATTTCCAACTGTTTCCCAAACTTAAAAAGATAAATCAGTCCTATGTGATAAATACTAATTGATTGGGGTTAAACGCTGTTTTCAGCATTGTTTCAGTTGTATCACGGCGGCCAGTTCACCTACTCATATGTTTCCTAGTTTTCTCACACCAGTACCCACACACAACATAGTCACCCAGCAACTGGCTGCTTTTCCACATAGACTGTTAGCCCATTGGTGAAAGACGAATGACGCTTGTCACAGTGTCTTTTTTCTCAAACGTCGGAAAGAATGTTGGCCGAGCTGGGGTTCGAACTCAAAACCCCTGGATTAACAACCCGCGTCGCTACCGACTGAGCTACCGGGGCTCAGCTACGTGATAAGTAAGACGAAAGGTACGTAAACCAATGAATACCGTATAAAAAGAACGACTTTATCTCATGTTTCGGAAATGACTATTTTCTTTTCAATGACCCTACCTTAAATAAGCGTTTTCTACGAAAATAACTAAAGTTAATACCTATAATGATACAGGTTTAATATGCCCCAAATGCCAACCCATCGAAAACATCTCGGTGCTTAACAAAGGCTTAGATACGTGTCGACGCACAATTACGATCAGACAGTTCATATTTCATTATTTGCATTCTCATGTTTCTGAAACGCATATTTTTCTTTTCAAAGGATCTACTTTAAATATGCGTCTTCTACGAAAACAAGTACAGTGTTTACGAATGATGATACAGGTTTAATACGCAAAAGTATGTGCACCTTCAAAAGATTCCATCCTAACAAATACACATCGATCCTCAACCAAGTTTCAGATCAGCTTGTGAAGACGCTCAGTTATCGATCAGACAGTTCACATTCAAAACAGACAATTGGCGGACTTTTCGCTATATTTACGAGATGTTTCTACGGTTGATCCTGATTACCAAACGACACAGTTATAATAATAATTTATAACAGATTTTCCCCTGTCTAGGCACACGCAGTCTATTTCTACTCTAATATGAACCGCGTCAGGCGACTTGCGGCCTTATTGACAATACGACGTGAAATCAATCTTCCGATTAATCTGAACCCTCTTCAGCAAATGACTTTTGAAAAGTTGTTTTTACAAAAGGAGAAATTGCTCACTACAGATTTGTTGTATGTGGTAAAGGTTTAATGTCTATATCACATCTTGGCCAAAAGTGAGTTAACTGATGAGATTGTGCAGATGCATTAAGATCCAACATTGCTAGACACGGTGCACATGTGTTTAGCCCCGTGAAAATTCGGCAACAACAGATAGATGAAATTACATAGAGATTGGGTTACAGGATGTGTTTATGTCTTTGGCAGGCAGGTGCTGTTTGTCCCTTTCCATTATACTGTCCACAACTGACGTGTCTACAGCAGACGGGTGTGAACAATGTCTGTAAATGAAACGTTGTTACCTATTCAAGTTGAAATATTGTGGGAAAAGGAGAACTTGCGCGTTTTGAGCAATTTCATCTTTTGACACATTGTTTTCAATTGTCGTCTGCTGTAAATGCGTCAGAAAGTGTTTGTATGTAGAAAAGGGTTAAAACCGTGATAATGTTCTAGTAATGGTCATTTTCTTAGAATGCTGATATGTGTCACTCTCGTGTCCGTTTCCTGGTCATGATTATTTTAAAAAAAATTCAACATGTTTCAAAAGTCCGTCTGCTACAGATGCCTAAACTACGTCTGCATTTAAGAAAGCCAGAGCCATATAAGATAGACTAAATAACATAGATACTGGGTTACATGATGTATCCTTGACAGATGGGTGTAATTTATCCCTTTCCCACACACAACGAATTTACAGCAGAAGACTATGCAAACATCTAGGCAAAAATATGGACACTCTGTTTTTATAATAGTATAATTGTTTAATAGAGTTTAAAACAATCTGACAAAAGGAGATATTGATCATCTATTGTTTTCAAAAGTCGTCTAATGCAGAGGCGTCGGAGAGCGTCTGTGTGTAGGATAGGGTTACCCTTACCTTGATATAGTCGACAAATGACGTGTCTACAGCAGGGGCCGGCGTTATTATAAAACCTATGTACGGGGAAACAAGAGATAGTGCTCTAGATATAAAAGTTCTCCTTAATCCATGATGGTTTCACGTCTGTATAAAAGCACGTCTTCAATGCGTCCAGATACTAACATTCAGTTTTGCCTTATATGTTTATAAGTAATCCGCCGTTGCCTTCTGGTTGAGCGTCGGGGACCGTCGGAGTGCTTTGGGTAAGGCACATTTCTTAGCCGAATGCTTTTTTGCCTGATCAGGGATTAGGAATATGTGAACTGTCGCCTCGATATAACTGGAATAATGTTGAAAACGGCATATAACCCCAATTAAACGACGGTTTAACGTATGTACAAAAAAAACCCGTTTTCAATGCATCCAGATAATAACATTCAGTTTTAACTAAGGTGTTTATCGAGTTACCAAACATTAAAATACCTTTTTTTTCATCCCGAATTAAAGCCGTTGAAATAATATATGGAGAACGAGTCCATTTTCTTAGATTAAAGTTATGAAAAAGGTTTTAAACTGTTGATACATTAAACATACTATCGTCCGATATTTAACATGAAATAGTCTTCTTTAATATGAATTAAGGCAAAGCCTCTGAAAGTTTCGGGAAGTGCATTCAGTCTCAACAGATTTAATCCCCTACTAAGCTGTTGTGCACTAACGCTTTGACTAATTGCTCAATTGATAATGGTTATAGTTGTCAATCCAGGGGTAGAGAGTTCCAGTTCAGGCTGAGTCAACTTACTTATATAAATGTCAAAGACTACTTTTACCAGTGAATATTGAACATTTTTCTAAGAGCTTTAAAGAGTATAGATCATATTATGACCATGAAGTTTGAGGGAATATCCTGATAGCCATAATAAATGCATAAATTAACATATAAAATATGTTTATGTCTAGATAAACGCATCAACATTTTGAATAAAAAGAAAACATTTCTGCCAACTGAACTTGAAATCAGACAAGCAGTTGCAGAGGAAAAACGTTTAGATTTTTTAATTTTACCGTTTTTCTGGTGCCACATTTCAGCATTGCTTTGAACTAATCAATATCCCTTGAACAATTTATGTAGAGGGTAAGGTTAATTAAAGAACGTTTTTTGCCAAACTATCTTGACATATTGATTGATTGATTGATTGGGGTTAAACGCTGTTTTTAACAATTTCTCAGTTATATCACGGCGGCCAGTTCACCTACTCATGCATTTCCTGGTTTTCTCACACCAGTACTCCACACAACAATCTTCCCAAGCAACTGGCTGCTTTTCCACATAGACTTAGCCCATTGGTGGAAGACGAATGACGCATGTCGCATTGACTTTTGTCAATCGTCGGAAAGAAAGTTGGCCGAGCCGGGATTCAAACTCACAACCCCTGGATTGACAGCCCGCGTCGCTACCGACTGAGCTACCGGGGCTCGGCTATCTTGACATAAGACAATCAGTTTAAGAGGAAAATTGTTATCTTACTCCCTTTTTGATACCACCTGGCATCATAATGGTTTTTTTAAGCCAAATTATCTTAAAACAAGACCGCAAACTCTGATGATGCCTGGCAACATAGTTTTTTAATTAATAAATATGACTTGAATAATCGTATGGATGGTCTCATAAGGAAAATTAATGCAACAGTCTTATAACTTTGAAATGATACCAGCAACTTCCTTCTTTTCTCATGCCACATGCAGATAATATTTTTCAACCAATCAATATGATTTGAATATTTTTAGGGTTGCTGGTGGATATTGCATGATGGATTGAGGATTATCACAAAATCTGTGCTGATATTGATTAAATTGTATGTATTTAGCTACAGTGTCATTTTGTCCCCACTGAGATTTGAACTCAGAACTCCTGGCTAGACCAGGTGTTTTACCAGTTAAAACTATAAGGTCTCAAAATGTAGCTAAACACATTTAATTTACGATCAAGATTGTCCTCAAAGAAAGTCACAAGTGGTAAATGCCTCATGTTCTTTACCAAAAAAGGGAATTCCTAATAAATCAGAGCTTGTGATAGTTTAATTGTAATTTAAAAAACCTTACAAATGATGTTTTTCTAAACATTGAATTGTTATCTTACCACACTATAATATTCTTATAACTGTTTAGACTGATGCAACCATGTCCCTTATATGGTCTCACCTATTTGCTATGTAAAACATGAGTATAAGAAGTATTTCAAATTCAATTACAAGTAGAATAAGCCATGCTTTTCAAGGATTGAAATAATTTAATCAATTTTGAAGAGAATAACCGAAGGAACATTTGGGCCAAATTATTTTCAAATAAGGCCACTATTTTTAAAAAAAAATGCATTTCCATTGCAAAGAGGATAAGAATTAAGGAACATTCTTATGAAGGTGGATTGCAATGGACAAAGTGGTTTAGAAGGAGACATTGTTTAACACTTTCCCACTTGTAGATGACTTTTGAAATCACTGTGGCAAAGAGAGATAACACTCATAGTGAATATTTTATCCTTTTGCAAAATTGTTATAAACTGTATTCCATAGTTTAGGTTTTATCCGAAAAGATTTTCAATATTTTGGCCTAGCTTTTTTTAATGTTGTCTGTGGGAAAGGAATAAAGAAAATACAGATGAGGAATGTCACTCATTACATCACATGATGCAAACCGACAAGACCCTGGAAAGAAAGTTCAGAAGAAGCTTTAGACCCTTTTCCTCATATGGATGCTTTCTGATGCCTCTGCAGCAGACGGATTTTTAAAAACATAGTGATAAAAGAAGAAATTGCTCAAAACGAGCAATTTCTCTTTTTTCCACTATGTTTTCCACTTTTAGTCATAGGTTGTCCATTCAATTATAGAGATTTTTTTATTTTTTTACAAAATATGTTCAAAGTCGCCTGCTGCAGAATTATCGTATGAGGGAAAGGGTTAAACATATTGAGCAATTATTTCTTAGTCTTATCAATAATTTTACATTCATTTATAGAGATTTTCCATTTGTTTTGCTTAGATGTTTTCAAAATGGTCTGTTGCATATTTGTTTTATGTGAGAAAGGATTTAGGTTAATATTTTTAATTTAAACTGATATTCAATTCTCATTTGGAGCTACACCCCTGAACTCCTGCTTAATCATTAATTCAATTATACTGTGCAGAGACAAAAAAACAACAACTTTGTAACAAAGAACAATAGGTGACTAGGTCAAACTGAATACACTTTGTGGCAACATATCATAAACAATGTTTTTATGCCTGTTAGTAAAAATAACCATGTTCAAGAATGCAAATCTTTTGAGTGGACATGCACAGTACATTTCACCTATTTGAATCAATAAAATCTGTTCACAATTGTAGGTTATAATTTCATGCCAATCTAGTTTAAAATAATTTTAACAGACATCATCAATTAACCCTTTCCCTCATACGACAATGCTGCAGCAGACGACTTTTAACATGTTTTGTCAAAACACAGAAAATCTCCATAATTGAATGGATAACCTATGACAAATAGTGGAAAACATTGTGGCAAAAGGAGAAATTGCACGTTTTGTGCAATTTCTTCTTTTGTCACTATGTTTTCAAAAAGCCGTCTGCTGCAGAGGCGTCAGAAAGTGTCTATATGAGGGAAAGGGTTAAACACTTTGAAGCTTTCCCACATTTGACAAATCTGCAATAGATGACTTTGAAAATGTCAACTAAAAATTAAGGAACATCTCTATAATCGTAGGTACAATTAGTGACTCAATTACTGAAAAAGGTTCAAAACATCGTGGCAAAAGGAGAAACTGTTTGTTTTGAGCAAGTTCTCCTTTTGTCACGATGTTTTTAAAAGTTATCTGTGCCGGACACATCAAAATGTGTATTTAGGTGGGAAAGGGTTAATGATCAGTTCAGAGACCCATGTACAATATATATGTAATTACTAAAGTTATTTAAAATTCAAAAACAAACACACAAGTTTACAAACAAGTGAAAACTATAGCATAACATTCTTTTCATTTAACTCTTTCTGTGCCAAAGGCAATTTCTAGGTATCTTCAAACCATGCAGATTCAGTGTAGACAGATAATAATTAGCTGTCTCATTTGATTCTGCATTGTTCATCTGAATATTTTAACAAATATCCTGTCAGTGTGCAGATAATGTTGATTTAGACTGCTGACTGCTCTGTTTATTATAATGAATTTGATTATACAACAAAGGAACCATCATTCATTTATTCACACCTATATACACTATTTATCAAACAGGCAGTCAAAAAGATGCTTTACAATGACACTATGCACAAACAAAACAGGTCAGAATGCTCTTACCTAATCAACCTAATAACAACCCTGATCTCCTTGACATGTCCTTGAAAAATCCACCATCAACCATTTCAAATATTTACAAAATTCTTGTTACTGGAACATTTTGTACTTTAACTGTAAAAGTTTTAAATCAAAGCAACATTATACATGTATGTATAACAGAACTTTAAACTAACATAGATCTGACGAGACACCTGTACAGATTGAAGATAATTTGCCACACATTGATCACCATCAGGCATCAGCCATTTTGAAGTTTATTTCATATTGCCAGACGCATCTTAATTCTGATCAGGGGCTGATCCACCAAACCCCTGCAATTTCAATCTTTAAAAACCAAGTCAATTTGCACACATAATAAAAATTGTTTAGATCTTCTTTAAAATTTACATAGACATTCCAGCTCGCAAAAAATCATGATTTCAGGGGACTTGCATCTATAGATCTTTGCCGATTTAACATGTATCTGAATACACCTGTACAGAATGAAGATAATTTGCCACACATGGGTCAACATCTGCCCTTTTGAATGAATGTTAGAATAGTTTATTTCATATTGCCAGACAAATTTAAAATCTGATCGGGGGCTGTGTCCCAAAACCCCTGCAATTTCAATTTGAAAAACCAAGTCTAGTTGCACAAATAATAACAATTGTTTAAACTTACATGCACATTCCAGCTCTCAAAAAGACATGATTTTTCAGGAGACTTGCATCTATAGATCATCTTTGCCATATATTTAACATCTGAATAAACCCATACAGAATGAAGATAATTTGCCACACATGGGTCATTATCTGCCCTTTTGAATGAATGTTAGATTAGTTTATTTCATATTGCCAGATGAATTTAAAATCTGATCAGGGGCTGTGCCCCCAAACCGCTGCAATTTCAATCTAAAAACCAAAGTTAAGCTGCACGCATAATACAAATTGTTTAGATCTTCTTAGAAACTTACACACATTCCAGCTCGCAATTTTTTTTTTAATTCAGGTGACTTGCATCTATAGATCTTTGCCATGGATTTAACATCTAAATTATAAAATAAACCTATACAGAATGAAGATAATTTGCCACTGTACATTGTTCAACATCAGCCCTTTTGAATAAAAGTTAAAATAGTTTATTTTATGTTGCCAACCGCATCTAACTTTCTATCATCATCAGGGGCTGCGCCCCCGAACCCCTGCAATTTCAATCTGAAAGAACAAGTTTAGTTGCACACATAGAAAGAAAATACTTGTTTACATCTTACTAAAAACCAGCATGTACATTCCAGCTTGCAAAATTCTTGATTTCATTGACTGTGTAGTGTACATGTACTTAAATAATAATTATTATATGTTAATTATGTTTAAACTTTAACCTATATGAATCCATAAAATCTTGTCATAATTGAAGGTAGTAACAGAGTTTAGTAAATGAACATTTTTAACCAGTGTGCCTAAAACACAGTGGACGAACTCGGCGGTGTTTTTCGTAGAACGTCTGCCTTTGGTGCTATTTGGACTTGGGTGTGGGAGGTTGCAAGTCCGATCCCCGGTTGGGTCATGCCAAAACCTTAAAAAATGGTAGTAATTCTTGATGGTCATGTTAGTCATGGTTGCGGGGTTGGCATTTCAACTGACTGGCTGGTGTCTGAATAAATGGACCAGTAGTACTGGTAACTTAACCAGAACACGCCGTCATATAACTAGAGAATTATTGAAAGCGGCAATTTTTTTTTAACAATGACACAGTTGAGAGACATAACAAGTAGTCGAGGTAGCAATGCCATAAAGCCAAAGTGTAACCATACAGTGTCAGGGCAAGGACCTAGTCTCAATATATGGCCGTTAAATATTGCATTGTAACTAATGATGCGAACAGTCAAAATAAAATATCGCATTCCTAGTACAGAAACCTGGACTAGGCAAGTAAAAAGCTGAAATAAAGAAAACCATAAAATTTACTACTTGTCATGATAATGACTGTTCATTAGTTTAAACCAATACAAATGGGCAACTTGGATAGGGAATTGTCTTTTCTACAGATCTGCCCAGGTTCATTAGATTCTACACATTCACACCGATGGACCCAACAATTGATCACTTATAATTAATAAGCTGATCCATTGGTTAAATAAATAAAAATCGGTATTAACTAAATATAAAGAAATGTTATCTTTATCCATAAAGAAGTAACAAGAACACAATCTAAACCATCACTATAATGTCTGCCTCAAGATTACAACATATATGAACAGAGAATATCATCAGTGGTTCTACTTATCAGAGAAGCAGATGAACACAAGACGATACATACTGTTCACAACTTGAACTTCACATTTGACTGAGTGCGTTAAACATTGGGTACGAAACGGAATCCTAGTTTCATTAGTCGCCGGGCAGAAGCCCGCGACTTCTATTTTTAATAGCTTTTCGGAAATCACATGGGAGGGCGGCTTATTATTAGAAAGAAACAAATCTAGATGATTTGACCATATTACAATTGTGGTTGTTTACGAACACTAATAAATGACACATCTAAAATGAAATAAATATTCCGATTTTTTAATGTTTGCAGTTTTTTTTATTTCACTCGCATTTAAGTTTTTTGTCTTATTTACGAAGACAAAAGTGGTCCCTTCAAGACGTGAACCAACACCCCCTAATGCAGACTCTTATGTGTCATCATTGAGGTCAATTTCGGATTCTCCTTTTAATAGCAATTTTAACTTACTAAATGTTGTTTTCATGTTCAAAGAGATGTCTTGATTTGTGTAGAATTCATTTAATAATGTTAATCCATGAATATCTAAAGTAGGAACTGTTTCTAAGCTAAATATAGACCCTATTCTGTTGTGTAGTTTCGTGACCTTTAACATTGATTTTCGCGCATGCGCATTTCGATATGAAAAAGCGAGTGATATTATTTTATTTTAGACAAGTACAAGACGAATGTTTGACGCAAAGCGTCAAAGAGAAGCCGCAATATTTCGTTGTACATGTAGAAATAAGAAAAAAAGAACATTTTTAAATCCACAAACAATAGAACAATTTAAACTGTAGACGGTAATGCTGATACATTTCTCCTTTTGAAGACTTTTGTTTTCTTCAAATTACCTCCCTTTAAAGCAATACCAGGATATTTACCTTGTGATTCGAATAAGATTGACAAACATTGAAATTATATGAATGAATACTATTATTTAAATAAGTAACAACAGCAAAATTAAATTTAAGCCAGATAAATGTGTACACATTTCGTTAATTTGTTATAGATACCCTAATGTATAGGTATGTATATAAAATGTATAAGCAAATGTTTTCATTACTACGATCCTAATGTTTGAATAGACTAAGGAAAGTCAAGAATACATAAATAAATCAATGCAGTCTTTTCCGGCGACATTGATGCCTTGCATCAACTTTCTCTTGTTTTAAGCAATAAGAAGCATTGGCCATTGGACATGTCTGACATGGAAATAATGTTGCGATGTGCAACTATTTATATAATCATATGCTTGTGGGGATGCAGCTCAAACTTACATTATGGCTCGGCAAAACACTCCCGAGTCTGCACAGTTTTGTTGTCTTTACAAGCATGTCAAACATGAACGGTAGCTCTTAACCTGAACCGGAACAATGCAAATCGTTCTCATGTTTCGCTCTAATATGGTTTCGTGACACACAGATTAAACAAAACAACATGACTCCCTAAACATGTCATGTGCAACAATTTGCCTTCGAATAAACTAAGTGAACACAATTTGTGACAAATGGGCCATGACCAGCCGTTTTGAATGAATCATGATAGCACCAGCTTACCTGACGGTCGTTGACTTTCGATAGTTATGGACAGTTTAACACAATAAATCCATTGAAAAGTTATCTAAATGATAGAATGACGGGTGTTTCCAGTATCCTGTTACCAACGAAACGCATATCGGATCTACTAGATCGAAAAATTAAATCGAGTCGAGCCGGGCCAGAGGTCAAGAATCGGCCATTTTTAACGCGGTTAATGAAAAGCTTGAAATTTGAATGCGCTTAGTGACACCGACGTCAATTTTTATGGAATTGTTCTCTGAACAGAATCTTCGATACACGTTCAATGATGTAAACATTTGATATACAGTCTGAAATCGGAAAGCGGATGTCCGAGTAGATCCCAAATGACCCATAGAGTTCGTTTTGTAACAAGCAAAAATAGCACCATAGTATATGTGACCTTTGACCCTGACCGTAAGAAGTTTCTAACCGAAACTTTATAAACTTCAGTCCTGACAGAGTTGAGCTGAAATGTGGTGACAATTAATACGCCGATATGAATCACTCTCCTTTCCCTGGTGATGATTGTGTTCAATATTGCTCTTGTGATTTCTAAAATATAGCCTAAGGCTTTTTTTCTCGATTAGCAGCTACTAAGTACAGGTTTTAGCCTAAGATGTATTTACGAATGATGTGAAAGCTGCTCAACAAACAACGCAATTCTGCATTTAATTTACCCTTTATCACACATAGACCCTTCATGGCACCTCTGCAGCAGATTACTTTTAAAAACTGTCTTAAGTTTGAATCCAGGATCTACTTGAGCTAACTCCATTCCATATGGCGATTAAAAATCCATTTCCTGATCAGTATCAAGGTTTTTCCCCATGTATCTGCTTCCCAAATACAACACAATTGCAGCAGACGACTTTTAATCCAATTTTGCATTTATCTACATTTTCTCCTGAACCTGAAATTCCAGTCAAACTCTACAGAAATTGTCTTCTATTGGTCAGTGTTCAAAGATTTAGATTCGATGTAGATATTTGGATGCTGTGGCTATAGAATGGTGGAAATTGGTATTAACGTCACCAAATTAGATTTTCTTCTCTGGATCTGGTTGTCTTATTTCAAAATAATGTGGCAGAAATTCCATAAGTAACCCTCTGCAAATTTATTTTTAGTTTAAATTGATTAGATGAAAAACATGGCCGCAATTGGCAGGGGCTAGTTTCCATTTTCTTAAGTCTTATTAGATCACCTTTTGTCCATCATCCGTCAGGTAGTCGGCGTCGTTCATTGTATACGTTTAGCTTTAAACACCATCTCCTCCTTAACCAGTAAACCAATTTCATAGTAATCTTCATTTGGTGGTCTTCTTGGTCTCTCAGTCTGTCTGTCTGTC